>JACAXG010000074.1:481580-996580 GCA_018881555.1 Amblyornis subalaris
AGGAAAGGAAAGGAAAGGAAAGGAAAGGAAAGGAAAGGAAAGGAAAGGAAAGGAAAGGAAAGGAAAGGAAAGGAAAGGAAAGGAAAGGAAAGGAATTGATGACAGCAGGACTATTCTCATAAATACCAGAAAAAAAATCTAGGGAATAAGAGTATCAGAGGGCAGACTACCCAAACCTCATGAAGAGTCCCTAGAAAGAGTCAGCAGAATTACCTGCATGCTGAGAACAACAATATGTATTTTAGGGATATCTAGTACAATTTTGTGTATTTTCACCCTTAATTGTGCTCTACACAAGAGCTGAATGAGGAACTGATTACCCCTATATACTGAAATCATTCAGCTAAGTGGCGAAGTAAAACTCTTATTTTAACTTAAGACATAATTATTTAAAAAAACCTGCAGGGTTCTGAGCAAGGGCAGCAGAATAATTAAATCTAGTACTCTGCTAAAACAGGCTGAAAATGTGATCATCCATTTTTAATGCTCCGCCTATATGTAACAACAGAAATCTTTCCAACAGCTGCATTCAATTAAAAAAATATTAACCCCAAGGAAAAACTACAAAAACATCCCCATCTGTTTTTCTTGCCACTCACTGTGCTTCTTTTGTGACTGAAATATGTACAATACAATCCAACAAAGTTGAATGAAAAGTACCACAATTCCAATAATAAGCTATCTTTTTATTTTTTAAAATGAACAATTTAAAAGAAACCACTTTTGCAGATTTTCCCCTGTGACCCCCGGCTCTGTTCCCATAGTAACTATTGAGGAAAGAAAAGGATAAGAAGCCTAACATACTTTTCCCAATACCAACAAAAAACAGAAAAAAGCACCTTATTCTCAAAAACTATTATTCTCAAGAAGAGAAGAAGGACATTAAAAGATTAGTGTGAATCTCCTGTGTAATCTAGTTTAAACCACCACCTACTGAACATCTGATGCTGGTTAGACAAAGGTGTTTGTTAAAGCGGGCAGCCTTACTGTAAAAGAACTGCTGGAATAGTTTTGCAAGCCCAACAATAACAAAATGTCCAGGTCCACGCTGTAAAAGCTCCCCCCTGAAGGCAGCGAGCCGCCAGCCCACAGCCGTGCTCAGCACCCGCCTCCCCCGAGGAGCTCGTGTTCCAAGCACATCAAGTGTTAATTTCAGCATTTACTCCAGGGTTATTTGAGTTCCTCCTCTGTTTGCCTTTTTAATTGGACTGGTACTCTGTGCTGCCCGTACTGATGGCTGGAGTGCTTTTCTAGGAAAATATAATAAGCCAGGGATTCCTTCTTCAAGCAGTGCCACCAAGAATCTCCCGCTTCCATAGGTCCCTACAGGAAATCAGAGCTATTAAACACACCAAGTTTACAGACAAGGAAAAACAGCACCAGTTTAAGCAGTTCTGTATCTCTAACCAGCTTCCCAAACTCCTCCAGGAGTGATTCCAACACTTCTGACACTGGCTGGCACTCTCTGTGCCACAGCTCCTTCAGCCATGGCCCATGCACGGAGCTTCCAGCCCGGTGGGACAAGGACAGGACCCAGGGGGGTGTGCCATGGGCTGCCGTGCCATTYATCCAACCCAGCAGCAGACCTCAAGCACCTGCAGGAAAGACCAGGCTGGAAAAAGATGTTCCAGCATAAAAAAAGCTTCTCCAGGAGAGATGGAGCTCTCATGGTGTACATTTGTCTGGTTCTCTGAGAAACTCTCCAG
This sequence comes from Amblyornis subalaris, assembly GCA_018881555.1. Taxonomy (NCBI): domain Eukaryota; kingdom Metazoa; phylum Chordata; class Aves; order Passeriformes; family Ptilonorhynchidae; genus Amblyornis; species Amblyornis subalaris. The sequence continues at coordinate 483,287 of JACAXG010000074.1, forward strand.
TATTTCCTGACTGAGGACAGGAGGTCTTCATCAACTTTGGAATGTCTCACCCACCTAAATATGAATTGAACAAATTCTGCAAAGGGTTATAAATTAAGGCAGCAGGTGCATCTCCACAATTCCAAGACAAGCTGGATTCAGCTGTTGAGAAAACAAGACCAGATGATGACACCAATATCAGAAGTGCAATAAGATGGGTGAAGTGAAGCAGCACAACCATATGTAATAAAATTTTGAGATGCATGGAACAGAAGGGTGAAAATGTGGATAGGAAATGGTAAGGAACAAAGAAGAAAGAAAACCAAATGTTTATCAATCTGAAACAGCTGCACTTCTGTCTGAGGAAATATGAGATTAGCTTTGAGGCCACCCTTCAAGCTTCTCAAATATCAGTGACTAATATCAACAAGCATATTAAGTTCTGCTGCTAATGAAATTTTGCAAAACAACTTCCTCTGAATTTTCGAATATTATTGTTTTTTAAAAAACATTTCRTAGAAATAAAAGCATAGTTTATATTGCCCCATAAAATATTCTTTGTAAATAATTATTTTAGACAAATTTAGAACTGAGGCACTATTTTTTTATTTAAATCACTTTTTAATGGCTACTTATTGAAACTATGCCAACACATTAAAAACAACTAAACTGCTTCAAATGAAACTGTTCATTACGAAATATTTTTAAAAACTGATTCTGAGATATTTTAAGCCAGACGCTTCTAATTACAATTGTAAAATATGAGTAGGTAAAGTCTTAATTGAGATTTGATAAAATTCTGAGGAGCAATGCTAAGAAAAGGCTTCGTTTGACCAACCAGTTCAAAGAAAATATGTTTACTCACATGGCTACAGAAGCTTGGTATCCTCAATTCATAAATACATTAGCAGCAATAACCAAAAGAAGAATTACCTAAATTAAAGAGTAGTCTGGCTCAGGAACAGAGGCATARACTGGTGACGAATAAAGTTAAAGGTAAAAATAAGAAGGTTTATCATTTTAGAACAACTTTCATCATCAAGTTTATGGCAATGTTCTGGTTTTAGTTTGAGAACAGAATTTAATAGGTTTTTTTAAAAACTAATTGCTGCTGCTGTCAATATGACAAGATGGCAATCTATAACCCAGGAGAATCACTGCTGTCCCAACCTCTTAGCATAGTGAAGATCCTTTGAATCACATGAAGTTTGATTAAGTCAAGGCTGAATTTCCACTTTAAAGTTTCAGCATTTAAAATTCTGTACACCGAGGCAGTGTAAGATCAACCTCCAATCAGAATATTTACCACACAATGAGAAGTTTGGAAGCATGAACCTTCCAGACACCACACAAAGAYCACCAAAAAGCCATTTGTGCTTCATTCAAGAGCTGTTGTCCTATCAAAAGAAGAAACCACTTAATCTCGGACAGATAATCACTCCCCATTTYGCTGAGCTTTTGGAAAAACTTCACTTGTTGCAGAGCTATTTTTGAATCTCCTTTCAGCAGGTTTGAGCTCTCCTGTCCTTTGAAGACCTGGACTCCTTTTAACATTTGGTGTACGTAGGTAAAAGCTTGTCTTTTAAGACATAAGGTCAAAGGCACTTCCAAACCAGCACTTGACCTTCCCGAAATTACGATCTTGAGAAAGGGCATTTTATGGCAGCATTATCTGAGAACAAAGAACAAAAGACCTTTTTCATCGTAGCCAGGGCTGGCTCACCCACACTCACAGGCGGTTCAAAGGTTCCTCCACATTAGAAGTTGTTCTCTGAAAAGTTCATTTCGTCCCTTTTCCATTATGGATTGTTTCTGAAGAACGACTAAAGATCAAAACCCATTTGCTAACCCTATTTTAAGGATGACTTTCAAATACAGGCAGTAACTCCAAATTAAAGTTTTGATGTCTTCACCTCGGGCAAGAGTACTTATGGCTCACACACCTGGCTCCCAAAAGCCCACGAACTCCAGAGGTTTAATGGTTTCTTCCTCAGGTAAAAATCTCTCTACTGTGATCAGAATCATTACAAACCCATTTCCCAGTCTGATACCTCACTTTCAGTGCTCTTCCACTCATATCAGGGAGCATGTCCCTGCTGGGCTAAATAGCCATCCTGATTCATTTTTTGTAGAGATGGAAAACTCACTGGGACACAACATCTGGGTTTCTAACAGTTCCCTTCTTCCCTTCTGTGGTAGACAGAGGATTATTTCCATGATAGATAGCATTTTTACCATGATTAAAGAACAATTTTCCTAAAAATCAGAGCATCTTCATCCTACAAAAAACATTTTTAAAGTATTTCCCTTATTAAAAAATAGTCACATCATTGCTTTAGCTCTGAGAGCCACTTTTATGGGTTATGTCCCTTATCCCTTCCATTTCTGTTTGTATTTTGCAGGAAACAGCACATGCCTGAGATGTAGTTTATGGAGGAGCTGAAGACACCAGCAGTGAAGGGGAGCCAGAAACCTGCCCATGAGCAACAGCAAGAGTCTCTGGGAAGAGACATTTCAGCATTATCACCCCTCTCCTGTAAAGCACCCGAAATATTTTCTGTGTTGCACGTATTTTACACTTAATTCCAACTTTGGAACTCAATTTTAGAGCTTCACCAAAAAATAAACCAATTGTGCTGTGGATTTATGTATGTGTCAATATTCTACACACAGTTTTAAAAGCCTGAATGGCCATCACTAAAACACAGACGTATTGGCATTGCAGAAATTCCAGGACCTTTCAGGACTACTCAAGTGTTGAAGAAAATTAACATGGCGAAATAGGCAAATTGCTAATTGGCAACTGCATTAAATACCATTAATTTACAAGAATTTAGGTCCAATTAAATTTAGCAAGTGTGAGAAAATTATTCAGCTATTTGATGTTGCTGAGTAATTTAGCTGATATGATTATTGCTTTCATGTTTAGTGGCCACTAAATGAGTATCTGACAAGAAATGTCTTGAAATCAGAAGATACAGTGTGCAGATATTAATTTATAACTTCTAGAAGCCAAAAGCTCAAAATAAATGGTTTTAAGACAGGCCACAAATAATCAACATGCAAGTGATAGCCCTCTGAATAGCTGAGGGAAGAGTATGTATAAAATTACCTCACACTGCCTGGTTCTTAGATTTTTGAATTACAGAGCCTGAGGTTTTTTGTAGATGCAGTGATTTCAATACTTTTGCTTTCACCTAGACCAAGACCACCAAGGCCAGCACGAAAATGAAGGAGTCTTCATTAGATACTGTCAAGCATTTAGCTGAAAAAAATTCTACATTATAAACTGCAGTGATGATAAGCAGTGATTCTTTTTTTTTTTTCTTTTTTTTTAGCCCCCATCCATATTAAGGATGCCTCCCTGGACTTCTCTTTGCTAGGAAAATTTATTTTAGTACATATAAATTCATTTTCATAAAGTCAGAGCTTTCAGTAGCATAATCTTATTTAATTATAAAGCATGACATTTCAATAAGAAGTTGAATTTCTCTCCAGCAGGTAAGTAACTTGCCATGCTTACAACAGACAATTCAAGATTTRAAAACAGAACAGATCATTCCCTTTCCCATTATGGATAGCTCATTTCTCATCAGTTTGTTTTATTAAAAAAAAAGGACAACAGCTGCACGTTTTCTTTCTATCAGAATGGATTTGCTCAGTTTTGACATTAAAAGTTACTTTATTTTCGGTTCACTGTGCTATGCTTTTATTTAATTTTTATTATTTTGCATTGGGCACAAATGTCCTCAAACCATAGGACGATTTATTATTATTATTATTATTATTATTATTATTATTATTATTATACAAACCACAGACCTCAACAGGTCAAGATCTCCATGATCTACATCGTGAAGTTATTATTAAGATCTTGCCACAAGAGGTTATGTTAACCCTTCTACCTCTCCAGATCCACCTATTCCATTTAAGTTACCACCCCTCTCTTCCCAAAACACTTCCTTTTAATCCTCTGAAAGACACACCTTTGTGACTAATCATACCTGAAAAACCATTTTGGTTCAGGTATGAAAATGCATACAAAAGCAAGCCACATATGCCACCCTGACAGCAGACTGCCATTTATTGGCTTTTAACACAGCCCACTGTGTTATTTCCTGGCACAACTGCAAAAAAACAAGGTTCATGATATTTAGAAATGCTGCTGCTCCACTACTACTCCAGAGAAAGTAGGGGCTTCACAAATTATACTTTGTTTCTCAGCAAAACAAAGTGTTTTGGGTGAACATACTATTCATTTTGACCTAGAACTAAACATTTGGGTGTTAGATGCAACTTTTATCTAATTTTCAACAAAATACTACAATGGGGAAGAAAGGAGGGGTGGAATGTTTACAAATATTGGAGAAAAGTCTTTTCTTTTTTTCTCAAACAGGACAATAAATTTGACTGAAGCTCTCAAGTTATTTTCATTTGGAAAACATATCACTCAAAGTTGTTTTCTACCTCATGTCACCCCATAAGCAGAGAAAGTACATCAAAATACTCTTAGGATTTGAGGTTTTTTAAAATGACTCTCAAGAGCTCAAGATATTTTTAATCCACTGTGGGAGTCACAAGAACTGACAATTTTCTTGTGCATCTGGAAGACAAACCTTTACCACCAGCCCATTGTGGGGCTTTCAGAGTATGGTGCCCACATCCACACATACCTGGGCACCMAATTTTCTTAATTCTAAATACATCTGCCCCAGATGCCTTTGAAGCATCAATAACACCTTAATATCAGTTGGAATCATCAAGTGAAATTGAAGTTTTATAACTTTCAATCCACAGCTCTAAAGACCGACAGTACAATACGCTTTGGAACTGAAGGGAAGACAGACAGCACTGAAGGCTCTAATTTATCTTAAAAAAACAACTCTGCCTTTCAAAGCTTGTTCAAAAATCATGTAAATAACAGTGAATTGGAGAAAGAGAGTTGTTGTTTATTTCCTCCTCATTTCACATGCCAGACATTGTAAATAAAAAGTCTTTAGAGATATAGTATCATATTGTACTTCACCAGCCCTTCCCCAGCACTCAGCCTCCCATCCCAGCAGCCAGGCAAGAAGCTGGTGTTGATCCTATCAGGAGGACAGCAGTTCTCCCAGAAAAATTGCTTCATTATTCAGCTAATTCAGTCTATTACCTTCTACAGAAATGTAATTAAAAAACAAATAACCAAAATACCAAAAAACTTCTCCAAAAAAAAAAGGGAGGGAAACTATTTTTCCATCAAATTTAATCGCTCTCTTGCTCAGTCACAAAAGGCCAAACCTCAAAGGGATCGTGGGCAATGAAACCTCTGGTTCAGTTGGGTATTTTTGATCAAGCACTTTAAGTAAACACTTCCCAAATTTGCCAATCTTTCCATTTYGCTGAACATTCTCTGCTGTGGTGTTGTGCTACAAAACAAGCATCTAATGCATCGTTTGGTTTGTGCAGCTGTACCACACCACCTCCTACCCACCCACGCCACCACCAAGGGTCCTGGTGCTACCAAAGCATCTTCACAGGTTTCCACACCTTGTGCACACTCAGGTTTGCACGTTCCAACCCTGCATGTATCCAACCTGACCAGGGGACAGAAATAATTCACTAAATGTACCAATGAAATTCTAAACAGATCAACCAACAGCACGGACTTCTGACTCAGCTCATCCTGAAGGATGTTCGTGTGCCTCTTGCCGTCAAAAATTAAAAGAAAATAATTAAATATTTCAAAGAAAGCAACATTAGGATGATGATATCATGATCCAGTCAAAATACTCTTAGATGAAAAGCATTAAGGAGTCCAGAATTATTCTCTGGGTGCATAATTGCAACAGATACAGAGATTACTAATACAGATCATAAATACAGATTAACCCCTTCTATTTTTAAGATTAAAAAAAAAGAAAATTAGAATAGAAGCATTATCAGACWTTTTTAACTTATGAGTGAGCTAAAACAGAATAGAGAAAGGACAATCACTCCATCCTTGAATACAGCAAATATCTAGTAGAGATGCTAGCAAATMTTTTTCCTACCTGTTTTCCAGACAAACTGATGACCTCTCCTGGCTTCCAGATCAGCTGTTTGCAACATTAAGAAAACAAACAAAAGGAAGGGCTTCCCCAGGCTCTGCCATGCCCAATGAGGAGAAACCCAGTTCTGTTGTAGAAGCATAATTCAGATAATTCAGTCTCTTGTCTTCTTTGGTCCTAGAATTAACAAAGAAACAAAAAGAGAAGGCTTGCTAAAATATTTAAACCACCAAGGCAACAGGCTCAACTGAAGGCTAACCTGGTGCCCACTGTGCATTTCCCAGTCCCTGTGTGCCAGATTTGATGAGGACAAGTCTGTTACAGGTGCTTCATTTGGAGAGGCAGGAAAAAAAATGAGGGGGGGAAGAGAGAGGAAGGTCCAGCTCCCAGAGGACCTACAGTCCCATCTTACAAAGCCACTGTAAATGCTTTTAGCAGGTTCTTAAGAAGAAATCTGCCAGTGAAAATAAATGGCAAGGGATCCAGTGGCAGTGTGTGGTTGTCCCTTTTTTCTCTRTTTAGCTTTAGCATGAATATTATCYTGATATAGGCACACTAAACCAAAATGAAGTTGCTTCTGAGTGCAAAATTCGGCTCCAAACACAGACCCCATGTCCTATGCTTAAGATCCCTGACAACCAAAATACTAGACCTGGAAGTGTTTTAGCTCCAGACCCAGACACAAGAGCAACATCAGAATTGCAGCAGGAACACCAGGGAAACAGGGGCTGCTTTATAGCACACGATGAACCAGCTTGAAAGGGAAACCTTGACACTACACAGGCATTTCTGTGGAATTTGGGACTCTCATTCAAGTCCCTTTGGATCTTTGAGCTCCAGATCAGCAACCAGCTACTCCAGAGAGGTCTCTCTGACTAAGGGACTTTAATTAAGCTCCYCAACACTTCAGACGAATACCAGAGGCACGTTGTGAATGAGATAGGAATGGATCAAGTCCTGCTGCTGCAGCAGTTTTACACCACACAATTCATTAAAATAATCACTGAGTGGTGCTGGAAGCAAGGAGGAATGTTTCTCTGGGTCTCCCATACAAAGCAGGAGACCAACTTCTAAATGCCTTCTTCAGCAAACACCCACATTGTTTATATACTACAGAAAAGCCCCAAAAAACGGAGATTAGGAAACGCATACAACAAAATAAGATCTCAAAAATCCCAATTCAGTTTAGTAATTCAAATCTCTGTGTTTCTCACTCAGAAGATGACCAACTAGACACTTAGGCAGACTTTACGAGTTTCAAGATATTTTGGATTCATCCATATTCAGGTAGGAATAATTTGGAAGTCTAAAAAAACATTCATGGTACTTCCACATGAAACAAGTTTCTGATGTAAATTTACATATTAATTTTTCTGATGTAATAGCTTTTGTATTTATACCATGCTTAAATTCTCCACATAGTTGTATGTATTAGTGATGAATCCTGCTTTTATAGGTAAAAATGTCACATCCGTACTTGCGTAAGGATGGAGATAACACCTGTCTTCAAGATTTGTCTTCATGGGCATAATCTTGGTGATTTTCATTAAAATTATCAGTTATTAGAAGTTTAGTCCAGAAAATTCCATTACATTCCTAACCTTATGAAAAGCAACATTGTCATAGCACATAATACRCAGCATCGTTCTTGATAAGAAACCGAAGATAAATCTGGAAATTGTACATATTGAATATACAGTAAAGCTTTTAATTTCAAGCTGTATTCAAATTACTTCGAAACAGTTTCTATCATGATAAATTCATGCAATTACATTTAATCAGATATTGACYAACTACAGTGGAAGATACAATGTAGTATCTGTTATCTGGTTTAGCTCATTCTTATGTTTCAGATGAACAGTGTCTCACGTACGACCTGAAAACCCATCAAGGTGACCAAATGCAGTAATGTGGGCAAGGGACCAGACTGATGCTTTGCTCATGTCTTCTGGGTTAATTTTATTCAGAATTCCCATTTAAATCAGAATGCAACCCACCAAGTCATGACAGCCAGGCAATGTAACACAGACTACAAGAGGACTCGTAGGAAGCACCCACGAAGCTCAGAAATCTTGAGCATCATTGAGAAATCAAATGCAGCAGCGAAGTCCTGGGGTGGGGGGAAGAAGGACCCTCAGACATCCTGTAATTCAAGGGGTTTTGCCCACCTAGATGGCTGCTCACCTCACACAGAAGAGCTGAGGAGGAGCGACTCGCCCAGTGTCTTCAGCATCGCAGTCACCATCTACGACGGCCGGAAAACGGAGTCACCGACTTTCTGCCAAGGGAAGGAGAAGGAATTAGTGACACCGGCTCCGAGACCGTTCACACCCAAAAACACAAAACCAGGCAAGAAATGATTCAGATGCTCAGATTTCAGTACTGGAGGGGAGCCACGCGCCCAGCCCTGCGCACACGACACTCATCGGACCCACAGGGCAGCTCTCCAGGTCCAGGAAATGCCATAAAAACAACACGACTTAGGTCAGGGCATGAAATGGGCAAATCCAAGGAAACCTCAGATAACAGCTGATAAAGACACTGAGATTTTTAATGAAGCACCAGTCGTGCTCATCAGCTGCTTTCTCAATGCACTGCCTTCATCCCAGCATTCAAAGGGTCAGCAAACAGCAGCACGTCCCTGGGAGCAGCAGCCTCCTGCCCGAAACAAGGGGTTTCACATATGTTCATTCTTTGGGCAGGACTACAAAGATAACTGGCTGCTGCTCCCCACGGAGCAAGAACAGAGATTACATTAAGTCAGAAAAAACAGAAATAAATTAGACACCATGACACTGATTCTAATCTCCCCCACCCCAGCAGAGCTCAATAGAGTCTGCTGATTTACACCCCAGCAAACCACAATAAAGATTTGTCTGTATATCTAGGTTTGTGTAACACAATTTGGAACAGTAGCTGTTCTGTCCTGATACGATAAAAAATTATTGCACAGGCAACATATGCTATCTACAGAAACATGAATAAATTACATTATGAAGGCCACCAACACTTCACATCAAATTTAGTTACTCAATATCTCAGCTCCCAAATGTGTCAGCATGGCTAGCTGTAAACTGGCAAATACAGACAAAAATGGAGAAAAAAATGAAATTTACATTTAAAACATTGATTTCACTGAGACTAGTCATGATTAAATTCATGCAATTGCTTAAATATCATAAACCACAGAATGGTTTGGGTTGGAAGAGACTTTAAAAATCATCTCATTCCAACCCCCTGACATGGGCAGGGACACCCTCCCCTAGGATCACGTTGCTCCAAGCCCTGTCCAACACAGCCTTGAGCACTTCCAGGGATGGGGCATCCACAGCTTCTCTGGGCAACCTGTGCCCAGGGTCTCACCACCTTCACATTAACMAATTATTTTCTAAATATCTTCAAGATATGTGCTTTAGTCTGAAAAAATATCTTGCTCTTCCAAAATTATCTGGATTTGGTCAATATTCTTTATAATACGGGCCTGGCCAGTTAATAGTTTGCACTAATGGATTCTCTTGAAATTAAATAATGAGGTGTTGTTTCAATATTTGAAGGATTAGTCACAAGCATCCCTGTCATCTTGTTTGGTTTGTACGGAATCTTGTTCAGAAAAACAAGGATACCATACATTAGCTGTAATGGCTGGGAATATACAGGCAGTCTTGAAGGAGCCACGTGCAAGTTTTCTAATGATCATAACAATGCATTTACATTTTCTAATCCACAGCTAATTCTCTTAATGACAGGATTGAATAAAACTAGTTTCGAAAAGCAGACTTATTTTAGAAACCTGCATTTCTGCTGCAAGCATGGCATTCCAGTGTCAAAATGTTAGAAACTAATAAATATGCATACAGCTGACAAAGATCTTATTTCTGAAGTGTTCAAATTTTAATTTTTGTTTTCAATCTCAATGGAATATCCAGCAGCCAAATCCCAGTTTAATCCCGGCTTAGTTAGGGAGGGAGAAAAGCCTCCAGGAAACTTTTCCCATTTTCCAGCCACTGCTGAGCACTCKGAGGCAGGTTTTTCCAAGTGACAGGCACTGTGCTAGTCCAAGACACACTAGAGTCCTCAAAATCATCTAGCACTGGAAGATAAAAGACTGATTGTCCAGTTTTGACTCTCCACTCACACGTGCTGCACTGTTAAAGAAGGGACAAGCTGCTCTTTCTCCAAGTTTCCATAGGACAAGGGGTTTCTCCAGTCCTTCTACACCATTTCTGTGGTTAAGGCAAGTTCAGCCTGGCTCTGCTCCAACACGGATTTACAACATATTTAATACTGAATTTAGAAAAAGATCCACTTAAACTGATCAAAACCTGAGACATGACTTCAGCCTTGTCATACATCAATTCAATTCCCCCTGACTTCACTGGGAGTTATGACCTTTCCCATCATGGGTAAATCTGACCTACTTTTGGTATGAGATGGGAATGCTGACAAGGACACCTGGGTAGCTCTCTCCATTTAAAATACATGATGCAATTAGAATAATCCCAAACACTTTAAATAGCAACAACAACAAAAAAGAGCAATTACAGATGATATGCATGGCTATAAATCATTTGGCAGGTGTCTAGCACAAAGATAAGCATCATTAATCATGAATAAATTTTCTTAATACAAATGTAAGCAGTAACTGTGCAACTGTTTGCCTATTACATACAAATCCACTGCGTGTGATATTCCAAAATAATCTGGATGTTTATATCATACTCTTTATCCTCAGATGAAGTCTGCCTTGCCTGCTCAGGAAGCTGTTACCCAAAAAGCTAATTCTCTTCTGTCCTAAAGCAGCAGAATGCCTGGCTTGTGGCAGCAAAGGCTGATCAGCACAGACAAGCACTGCTGACCATCTCTGGGGCAGAGATTTCCCAAAAAACACCTATCCTAGTGCTACAGGTAAGGAATTTAATAAAATAAAAGTGTTTGGACAGTCACAAACTAGGAAGAGACCTTCAAACAGAAGTACATACATGCCCAGTCTTTTACTGAATCACGAACACAGTTACACTTCCCTTATACTTCCATACCTAAAACAAACCCTACTCATTATTCACTTACACATTTGGAAGGAGACAGTCTTCTCATTAAAGCAGAGGCACGCTAAGTTCATTCCACTTCCAACTCTGTCAGAAACTTCTTGTGCAAAAAGTCACTTAAGGTCATGCTCTGACACTAATGCTTGATTCTGCAAGCACACCCCATGATTTCAGCAGAATGACTTTGCATATATGAGAATGGTAGCTTGATTTTCTATACCCCTACTGCCTCACCTCCAAACCTGAACTGAGAATATTTACTCTTCTTCCAGGAGCATTTGAGAAAATCCTGGATAAAAACATACAGAGGGAATGAGCGAGATTTATACATCAGGTTGACAACTGCCTGACAGTATTTTTGTCCTAAGTGGTCACTCATTGGGAATCCAAACATTAATCTCCACAGTTCTCTGGTAACTTGCTACAATAACTGTGAGGGTAAATAATGCCTGAAAAAGTCTCAGATGTTCACATATCTGCATTGAGAAGATAACTCCAAACAATGARCAGACAGTCTAAACCAGCCTGCTTTGGGTGGGAGGAAACCTGCACAACCTCCCAGTCAACAAAGCTCAACAGACATTCACCCTGGTCTATTTTCAGGTACAAACTGAAACAACCTTCCTCAACACTCCGTTGCTAGAAAGCTCAGTAAGTCATCAYTATCTTTACCAGTTATATTTGAAAGTTTGAGTATTTTGGAGATGTCTGTAGTCAAAACAGTAAGAATACATTAATTATTTTCCTTTTTTTCTTCTATTCAATTGTATCCAATTCTTGTTCCAAAGCGATGGAAGATCCTGGGGATTAAAAGCAAGAATATAAAATTACTGCACTGCCAATGAATGGCTTCTTAACWTACATCGATTTGTTTGGGGTAAAAAACACGAATCCTAAGTTTTCCTRCTTCAGTCTTTGTACATCCTAAAAATGTAACAAAAGCAGGTTTGAATTTAGAAGCTTAATTATAAACTTAGCTAAGTGGATTATAATGAAAGATGTTCCAGCAAGGGAGCTCAGACTGATGCATTATGACTACATTAAAGAAAACACCAGAGAATAGACTTTCCATCAGTAGAATGACTTTAATTACAACAGTGCTGGAGCAGAACTATTTAGTGAAACAATGCTGCTCTTACTTCTCCTTCACTCTGAGTACTTCCAATGGACTCCACGGGAGCACACTTGACTTTCAATAATATAAAGAGTATGGGACTGCAGATTCTTCCGAGGAACCCGGTTCAGGAGATTAGTTAAACAYAGCTGAAGCAAAACTTGCTCCATTTGCACACAAACACGGGTGGTTTACACTCCCTCTGAAGGGCAGGACACTGAAGTCGAGATTCAGAAGTCTTGCAAGGCACCGTCCTGATACTCCCCAGCTGTCCCTAACACAGCCACCTACAGCCCCCAGGCCCACTGAGAGCAGAATGAAAGATGCTCAACAACCAAAGAGCTCCCCAACATCTTCTACAAGCAGCATTCGGTGTGACCCAGCGTGCAAGTGCCCAAGTGAAATCCAACCCTTGGACTTCTCAACGGCATTTAACAGCCACAGACCTTTTGGTGTTGTATCTTAGCACTCAAARAAGGGTAATTTAGCTTCACAAATGTTCTTCAAGCCATTATCATACCCCTTGCAGCGGGAACAAGTACAGAGCAATTAAGATCAAAATGCTCAAGATTGTCAATAGGCTTCTCTCGTGAACTCGGGCATTGATTTTTTTTTTCTGAGCAGCAGAACATAGAAAGTGTCCAACAACTTTTAAGTAACCTTTTCAGGCTGCTCGTGCACTTTTATATATTCAATTAAATACAAAAAAAAAAGGCTGTAGAAACTCAAACCAAACATCTCATCGACAAACCAAGAGTCACCTTATGAACTTACAGAGTCACATTTTTCACCTACATAAATTTGGGGGGTTATTCTCTCTAGGTTATGTCCATAACCTCTATATACTACAGCTGGATGCCTCAAGCCAGGCTTCTCAGCTAGCACAGCAGAACACAGCCTGGAATAAGCTCAGTGATGTCTTCACATCCTTTCTGTAACAACAAAACTTTGTAGCTTTGAGAGAAAAAAAGTTTCTTTTTGTTTATTTTTCAATGGCTAGAGAAAAGTTTGAGTCTATTATCAASACACTGCTCTGCTGTAGCTTTTATCATTGGCAATGGATGAACTGAAGGTCCTTTGAAACTCAGCTGTATCTAAGAATTGCTGTCACAGTTGCACAGATCTTGGATTACTGTTAAATTGCAATTAAACAAAGGCAAAGGGAGCTGGCACTACTTCCAACACCATTTCAGTAAATGCTATTGCAAGTTTTTGTTCAAAGAGGATTACTCTCACTTCACTGGCAAAGCATTGCATATAATGCACATTCAGCAGTATAATACCATTTTGAAAACTAGTATTTGAAATTATTTTCCTTTAAAAGGCAAACTTGGAAATCAGACTCAGTAGAGAGCRAAGTCCCTGCTTTAGCAGCAGGACAATTCACACGGAAAACAACAGAAAGGTTCAAAGTCACCAATTACAAGGCAGCAGAGTTTCAAAAAAAGAATAAACAACCTCATAACCTCTGCTGCAGGAACAAGGCAGATTTCCTGAGCATTCCCATTAAAATGCTTTCAGTTCAGAAATTAAATTGCTTTACTGCAGTGATTTTCTTCTGCATTCTGATATTACTTTATATTACTTGACATTAGTACAGCATCACAGGCTGTAGGTCAGGGTTTTTTTCTCTCCTCACTGGAATATGGCCACCACGTAGAGTTTATCAATCTTAAACACAAGGTCAAAATAATACAATCAAGTACCACCAGGCATATGAGCTCAGCACAGACTTGGGCTCTGCTTAGCAGGGAAGGACCATCTGCTTCCCTGCCACAGGACTGGCGTAGCTGAAGCTTATCTCCAATTTAAATTGTTAAATTCTACACTTCCACAAATCAACCAGAGCAACTGAGTGCATGCACACACCCAAGCCCCTGACCAAAGAAATAACTTCAAATAGGCAGGAAAATCTTACAGGTTTAACCTGTTAACCAGGTCTGGGGAGAGTATATAGGGTTGGTTTGGACCTCTAAACATGGGTGACTTTGGCTAAAATAACCCCAAGTCTTGCACACACAAACATGCAGAGGCCAACTTCAATACTTCTTAAATGTATAATTTTCCTTCTGCTGTAACACACACACTAAGAATAATTTCTTTTCCACAAGATCTGTACCTTTATTTATATGTAGCCTATATATAGCTCATATATATATGAGCTAATAAGAGACACACACACATCCACAAGATAGATTCCATTTCAAAAAACTCATTTCCAAAGTGCTGAAATAAACGTATATTCCAATGCATCCTCTGCCATCAGCTGTTTATTTCAGTGCACCAAAGTATAAACTTGTAGGAAAGGAGAAAATAAAGAGCACAACACACAGGAAACACTAAAGCACTCCAGAAACACACAGGCTCTACAGAGGAGCACAGTTCATCAAGCACTGACATTGCAGCTCTTCATTTCCCATCAAACATCATCCACAAAGTCYTGTGATGAAGTCTCCTATAACCAAGGCTTCACCATTTCCACAGAATAAAACCCTGTATAAGTCAGGTCCTGTGTCRGAATAAGTATTTTAAATAATTATAGCTAGAGTTGTCAAAATGAATAAATCAAAAATATTTTGTGATGCCTTAATACTGATTCATTCATTTGCCTTCCATTTACTTTGCAACATTGATGCCAAGTGGCCCAGGCAGACAGTGTGACAAAAGGGTTAAGAAAAAACTATATTATTTAAATAAAAAAATGTTTAAAAGATACAGTGAAGGCTAAATAGACATGGAAAAAAACACCCAGATATGGGTATAAAGAACTTCTAAAAACTGCTTTCTGAGCACACACACAGATGCCAATGTGCACACACTGCACTCTGAATTCAGCTTTTGCTAATTGCCATCCAGATTTCAACACACCAAGAGCAACACAGTGCAGCGATACAAGGCTTGTCCTGAAAAACAGCATTTGCTTTTTAGGTGGAAATCATTTTCAGAAATGCAGGAGCTACTCCTTCTACCAAACTTCCTCACGCTGCCATGCGAGGAACTCCAGGGAAGGTCTCCCAGGCCTCCTGTCCCTGCAGTGGCAGTCCCCAGGAAGAACGTGCCTCTCCAGAAGATGCACACAGCAGCCAAGTGCTCACACCAGCACATCCCATCGCTTCCTCCAGAGTGGGAAAAACACCAGGCACGCGTTCCAACTCAGAACCTGGCACCGGAATATGTGCCTGAAACTCAGGCATTCCCGGGTACTTGGCAAGAGCCGCAGAACCAGGTGTAAAAGTGTGGTTTTTCATATCAAAACCCATTCATAACATCTGCACATTTACTTAGAAGTGAACTTGCTTTCAACCCAAGATTAACTACGCATAACAGCAACAAAAAATCCAAACTGCCACACAGGCAGTTAGAAAGAATGACACTGCCCTTTAAACCAGTTCAAGCAACCAGCTGAGTAAAACCACAGGTCTAGTCAAGAATTCTGTGATTCTGTTACCTTTTCCATTCCCATTTCTTTTCCTCTGTTGCTGGTTATAGTTCCTCACCGTATTTTATCACATTGGAAAGTCTAATCTCTTTAGGGTGAAAAATATATCTGCCCTGAACACAATATAATATGACTCACACAGGAGTCCCTGACACTATCCCAGTATTGATACAAAAAAAATCATCATAATTATACAAACCGATAAAAGACCTCATTATAACATTACTTAGGCAAGGTCAATTGCCTGTGCAGGTTGTTCTTACCGGAGTTCACGTTACATCACTGGTCCCATCATCCTGACCTTCCCTGCTGTCACCCCCATCACAGTTCAATTAACAGAGGAGTCCTGCAGTGGCTTGATGAGCATCTGCTGCCTCTACCCGGCAGTAATTCAATAAGGATACGCCATAGGAAGAGATAATGAGAAGTCAGCCCAGTTGTTCTGTCTCCCTCCAGGAGAGCAGATGAGTTTGGTTTATGGGAAAGAGCGTGACCTATGAAAATTATCAGTTAATTTTGTATTTCAGAGTTTCAACATGCAACTGAAAGTGTTGTCCGGTTCCTCTGGTGGCGCAGCCCATAAGGATCCAGAACCATTTTTCTCGGTGAGTCCTTGATTAACAACAYTTCTCACACCGAAAATTTGTAAAGATGAATCCTTTGTCTTTGCCAGTTCTACCAAAGGAACAGTTTCTATTTGTGCATTCAACAGTGGTTGGTCTGAATTAAAAAATTAAACACCTGAGCATAGCAAATGCGCCAAAACTACTACTGAAGTAATTCAGGCAGAATGAAATTCACACATATGTCAAATCTGGATGAAACACTTCCACAAAACCGAAATCTCCTACACTGCAGTGTCAGCCTGGGTGTTCTCTCCCTGCCTCACAGAACACACTCCTCAYTGGTGCCCAAATTTTGTTTCTCTCTCCATTTCCTCCTGCACCTCCCCAGCAGAGACTCCCCTCTAATTCCCACCTATCCTCTAACTCTCTTGTTGCTTTAGGAACATCTATTCCACCAGTAAAATCACAGAGCCATGTACAGTCCTTTCACCTCCTACTCCACCACTGGATGTCACAGGGACTGTGTCTGAGGGATGTGGCTCTGTGTGGATTTATTTTGCCTTGTGATTGTAGTGTCCTCATCAGTTTTGCAGSTTTATTTCAACAACCTTATTCACTGAAATAGGCAATTAACTGCTTTCAAATACAATTTCGTATTTTATGTCCCTTTAATATCATTAAGGCGCAGATTTACTGAAGATGATGGGCATGAGAGGAGAAAAAAGGAAGATATATTTCCTCCCTGAGTTCTGCAACGTGACCAGTGAACCACAGTGTATTTACACAGCTGCCCATTCCCACAGCTCCACATTCACAGCTTCATTGCTCTCAAGATCAGCTTCATTTGAGACACRTCCTTTCCCATCACACAATTATCTGCATTGCCCCAAAGGCTGCTTGCCTGCTCTGACCACTCTTTTCTGTGAGTGCAGTCATCAGGGCAGTTCGTTCCTCATTCATAGGGCAAAACAGGTTGGCAGGTCCCTACCTCATTCCAACCTTCTGCTCAAARTAAGACCAGACAGCTGTGAATAACACAAGATATTCGACATTGTCCCCAGCTTTTTTTATTTTGCTTCCATTCCTACCAGAGAGCTTAGTCTGCCAAGCTCATGCCAATGGACCTGAATGAGGTCTGAAGTTGTGGTTCACCTCTTCCAAGTCCTACAACCAGGCAGCATTCTCAATTTCAATACAATTCTCTGTTCTCCATTCAGTTCTGGCACCTCTTTACTCATCAATTTAATCACCTGCTGCACATCTCCTGCTGCATACCTTCTCCTTAATCCTCAGATCCTTCCTATCCCTTGCTCCAAATTCTTTCCCATACTGAACTAGTTGATTTCTCCCCAAAAGGCAATAGATGAAATTTTATTACATTTACCACCTTTTCTCAGCTTGGTTTCTTATCCCTTTTCTCACCCTAGAGTATTTGTTCCTTCTCCTAACTAGCCCTTGTTCACTTGCATCTCCCTTCTACTTTCTGATTCCCTGGGGTCATTTTCATGACTCCCATATTTTCTCCTCTATTGTTTCCAGCCTTTTTTTTTCCTAGGAAAATCTTGGAGAGGAAATGCTACAGAGACATTACATTATATCCAAAATACGATACTATAACAATTATAGAGTTACAAATAATCAGCATTTAAGAAATGCTAGAATTAAGGTTGCCTTGCAAGAATGTATTAAGATAGTCAGGTTTCGTGATTACATCTATTTTTACCATATTACTAAAGTCTATATTAAAATGCAATTTAAATCTATCTTTGACTTCTTTTGCTTTTATCTATTCATCACACTTGCTTTCAACCCTCTCTTAAAGCCTTACTCATACTTCTTTGAAACAGTCTGAAAGTACCTGTAAATCCAATAACTGCAATTACCAAAAATGTTATTTACTTCACTCTTAGCAGTTATGCATACCATTAAAAGAAAAAACGGATTTTTATTTAAATATATTAGGTGAAATAYCTCAAAATTTGATAACTACAGTATGGACTAGCTTCCTTCTGGTTAAAGAAAGAAGAGACAAGAGTCTACGCAACAAATGCTACCAGTTAGTCGTGTTCACTGCCTACTTTTGATTTAAAGCTGCATCTCAGTATTAATAGCAGAGTAAACCACAAATAGTTGGTCATACTGGGCACACCTCTAAACTGCAAGCAAGGAATAGAAAACACTGTTTCAGGAGAAGGACTCAAGTGCCAAGACAGGGCCAACAGGGATATTTTAGCAACACAATAGTCACGAGGAGACTGCCCAAATTCCTCAATTCCAATTGTCCATACTTAACTTGCATTTTGTCCACTGCAGTTTGGGATGGCTACAGTAAAGAGACATACAAAATCACATTTGTAACACTAGTCAAGGTAAACTTGTCAGACTTTTGCAGGTTAATATAYTTCCCTGCTCATTTTTTACACTTTTCCCAATTAGCTGAATTAATAAGTCAACTAAAGCATAATGCCTTCTGTAAAAGCACAACCCAGATGGATGTTTACCAGACTCCAGCCTTCATTTCCACGTGTTTCAGCATTTAAATAAAAATTGAGCCAACCTTCAGGAGAAATCAGTGCTGGCAGAAGTTCTCTTTGTGGGTTCACACTAAAGAGAGATTAACAGCTTCTGCAGTGAAAAAACTGTACTTAAACCTACATAAAATCTTCTTGCAACTGAAAGTATTTAGGACTTCTTTTACAAACATTTTCAGTATTAAAATTGGCACCCACTCCCAGAGGCTTGTATTTCGCATTATTTGAACTATTTTACCCTCCTCTAGCATTTTCTTCCTTCAGAGAGRTGGGAATCGGAACTAAATGCAGGACTTGATAGCAGCAGTAATCCAAAATATCTGATTACATAAACAAATCTAAAATAAAATTAGAATTTAAATGGCAGAAATAAATATATTGCAAGCCCTGGGCATTTCTTTAAAAATTGGCCTACCAGGCAATATTTGGCAGAGGCAGCGCAAGAGCTAGGTCATAATTCTACGTATATTTTTTTCCTTATGTGGTAAAACTAGCAGGGAACTGGGTTACTACTGGAGTTAAAACTCCATTTACTGTGTAATTTTTACTCAGTACATGAGTCCTTTTTTAAAGGACTGCAATTGCTTTGAGTTATACAAAAAGACTGATGTGTCGAAAGTGGAAAATGTCTCCTGCCCTACTTTCAAGAGTGGGATTTTGTCACACCAGCAATTGTTTCATAGGATCATTTCAACTGTAAGATAAAGGAAAAAAAACCAGAGAACTTTTTGTCCTGTGGGAAGAATTTCCTCTGAATTACAGGAAAACACACATTTGCAAATATAAATACGCTTCAAATCACAGGCTCTACTTTTCCTCTATTTGTTACTTTTCCTACTAAACAAAATTAGCAGTGATTTGGATTTGGTGTTAATGAACGCCGAAAGCAACTTGGCATTCCCTTGCCAAGGACCTCTGTAAACTGCGGTTCAGCAAAACAAGACAATCTTCTTATCGTGTGTAAGAGCTCAATTAAATCATCATTTTAATGTAATCCTATTTAGTAGCTCTCAYATTTTCTGTCCTGATGCTAGTGATGTTAATGGCTTAGAAAAACAAGGAAAGCAAAAATACAGAGGTACAAGGCAAGGACAGAAGACAGGAAAATGCAGCTTCTGCTTCATTGAAGATCATTTGATGGGGGAAGGAAAAAAACCAAACCCAAAGAACCCCAAATCCACAAACATGGCAACAGCTTACACAGAACATAAAATCCAACAGCTTTCCYGGACCCCAATCCATTCTTTGAAACACAATACAGTTGTGACTTGAGAAAAACTGCAAAGACTTCCAAGCAATTTTCAAAAGTCTGGCTGCTTCAACCTGCAATACTTTCTTAGGGGTCAACACCTTGCTAAGGAAATCAATGATTATTACAACAAACATTCAAAAAACCACACAAGAGGGCTCTAGAACACCCCTGAAATGCACACAGCTCTTTATGCACAAGCGACTGATCTCCCAGAGTACTATGTAAATTGGCTAAGCTTAAAAGTTGCATTTAAAATTATCCTCAATATCCATTACAAAAGAGAGGTACCTACCCACTGATAAATTAGCAATTGTAATAAGGGACTGCAAGGCTAAAGGTAAATTGATTGTTGTTCCTAATTTTCTCTTTATTTTAATCCAAAACTCTCCAAATTGCAAGAAATAAAGGTACAGGCGAGAGGGTGAGCAAAAAGCTTTTGACTGCATATAAAACATCTAAAAATAGTGCTTCAGTGTATTTCCATATGCTGGAAGTAGCAGTGAATATCATCTATATAAATCTATTCCTAGCAGAGGTTTTCAGCAGCATCCAAGACTTGAGAATCAATTGTAAATTTGTATGTTAGATTAATCAATAGGAAAAAGCACAAGACACACTTTAAACAATACGCAGCGTTTAGCAGGCAGATACAGCTATGCATCATCTCATACAAAATAGATACAGACATTGTTACAAGCCATATATTTTTAATCTTGAGGAATTTATTTGGGAAGAACTTAAAAAACTGCTTTTAGAATACCACTTCACGAGGTTTGTYAGTGATGCAAGGCACTGCCAAGGCTGTGGGTGCAGGATGCGCGCGGGTGATCCGGCTGGTGCCGACGGCTCCGTGGGCACGGATGCAACCCACGCACGCGCGAAAGGGAGGGTTTCCCACGGATCCCTGTGATGTGCCAACACCTCCAGCAGCTGAAGGGCTGTACTGGAATATCAATGCAGACCCTACCTTCAGATGAACGAGCTGTCAGCACGAGGGAGGAAAAAAGGCAGGTTCGTAACTACACTAGAACATACAGAAGCTGCAGGTCCCTTTGCCAAGCCCACCTTGAGAGAAGGTCACCTCACCAAAGCCATGAGCACTCTCCAGACTCAGATCAATGCTGTCAGACTCACTGAAGCAGCTGTCACTCTCAACACTCGATAGTCCCCAAATCCCACAGGAGTAAGTGACAGATGTCACATCTCCCAAGAGTGGAATGATGATAGTACATACTCAGGAACTGATGGCCAACCCAGAAGTGTTTCTCTTCTTTGCTGGCAAGATTGATGTCTGGTGTATCAGCTGGGGAACAGCATTTAATCCATGAGGGAACATTATCCAGACACTGACAGACTACCTTACAGCAAAAAAAGAAAGAAAAAGGAGTTTTTCTCCTYCTCTATTTCTGGATTAGGCCAATTGCAATCAGATATTTGAATGATGACCCTGGGAAACGATTCCATCTCTAACAAAACTTGTACCAGCATCAGAACTAGGCTGAGCAAAACCATCTTATTCTAATGCCAGTCTGACAGATTGTGAAAGCAGTACACCAGGAAAGGGGGATCAGGAAACCACCAAGACCCCAAAACAGGACAGCAGCAGTGCTCTAGGCAAGGGAAGATCTTTGGATCACAGGCAGCAGGACTCTGACCCTCTGTAAGGGGCATCACCTGAGATGAAACCTCACAAGGCCTCTCAGGGATGAAAGTGCCAATATATAGTCATGTACCAGCTCCAGTGAATCTCCTAAACATTTACCTCCAGAGTTTTGTTATCTCTTGACAGCCTAACACAATCTTGCCATGCCATGCACACTCCACCAGCATACAGTGAACTTTAACATTATCAGTGATTTCATACAGAACAAATGCTTCCATTTTCCTGGTCTTTCAGTGGACACTTTACACACCCAAACTGATATACAGACACTGGAATGCAGGGAAAACACTGTTCCTTTTCCTCACCTCACACATTTGTTGTATTAAATATCATTGTTAATTAATGCAAAACAACCTGTAGAGAGAAATAAGTCAAAAGTACTGACTTCGCCTTTTTTCTCACATAGCATTTCTCACCAGAGAAGAGCCAGGAGTTGTTCTCAGATCTAAAAATAAAGACATTATTCTATGAAAACAGGTTAATAAGGAATGAAATTACAGCAGTATAATTCTTTCTGCTTTTGTACACGTACACTTTTCTAAGCGTAGCCCCATGCAAGTCTATATCTTCACATCTCTCCAAACACACCCACCAGAATCTGCTCAACATCCATGCTTGTTTCCATTCTAATACAGAGAAGTTTCAGTAAATTCAAAATCCATTCTAAGGTTGTTTACTTCTGAACAAATAAAGAGACACCTATTTTCCTCCAAAATGTGTAAGTTTATACTGACACCATTTAAGGAGGTCACTGTACACATCCAGTCTCATTCCCTGCCTTAAACAGAAGACCCATCCTGAAAATACCTGCATCCAGGCCATAACTCTTACTGAAGCTATGATATGCACTTTAAATATGGATATCACCTTGCTTTGAAAGTGTTAAGAGTTGGGAAATAAAAAAATTGTATATTTACATAAATTCTTCTTGCAGTTAAGCATCATTTACAGCTATAAATTTGAATTTTAAAGTACTAAATTAACAAACAAACAGGTATGTAAGCAGTGARCCCTGTCCCTGCTGTACCTTTCCATTCCAATATAGCAGTATGAGTCTGACTGCTGGAAAAAAATGACTGAGGGAAAAAAAAAAAATCATTCTAACCTTTTTAGCAATACCTTCAAATGTGCCCAGTGATTTCAGGTGCCCCTTACAGGACACAGTAAATGGGATGGGATTGCAGAAAGYAGGTGATGAGAAGCTCCAGAAGCCAGACTATTTCACAGGCACCTTAGAGAAATGAAAAAGAAATGTATCCAAAATTATTCACATTACATACACTATTGCAAGTTCTCTTGTGATTGCCTTAGGGGGGTTAAAACAGCAGCCTGTGAAAAATAAGTGTCCATCAGGCTCGTTGTGATTTCCAGACACGCTCAAAAAAAAGGTTACGCTTATGTATAATCCTGACATGGCAAGTGTTATTTGGGGATTTAAAAAGACATTGTAAGTATCTTAATAAAAGCTATTATGTATTGCTATAGGATATGAAAAATATTAAGATAGATTAAAAATGTTTAAAAAAAACGAGCTTGTGCAAGAGCCTAAGCTTTTGTAAAGAAGTGACTCCCTTCTGAAAGCATCCAGCTCAAAAAGTCTGTACTAGAGGAAAGAGAAGCTGAAGAAAAAGGGGAAAAAACATACAAAAAATTATGTCTAGACAAATCTGGTGCATATGCTTCTTAATTAGTGTAGTATATATGAATTTTTCATGATGAAAAATTCAATTCCTTCTAAAAAAGAAAATCTGTATGAATTAAAAGCTCTCTCTAAATCTTTCTTTAAAAGACTACAAGGAACACTAGATAAACCCTAGGAATTTACCGAAGGAATTTACACCATTTGAGATGAAGTATTACAATACTGGACCTGAGTCTGCTGTCACTGAACCCAAATGAAATTTGTTAGCAACTTAATCCACTTCAAAAACAAGCTCCTTGGTTAAAACTCCTTTATTTCCAGAAGGAAAACCACCTTTCTGGATAAAGCCCTGGAACATGTAATGTATGCAGATGAGCACTCATATACATAAAATACACTCATTAGCGTACTCACTAAATGTGTTTATTAATAACATCCCATTTCCCACAGCCTCTTAGAAGTATCATAGCAAGAAAACATGTATGTCTTGCTGTCTCAAACAAATAAGTGGCCTCTTGTATTTCTCAGGTTGGGTTTCTGATGTAAAACATGGTATTACAAGAATTATCAAAGTGAAATCTGAACAGTTGCTACCCATTCTGCTTGCGAGAAAGTTATGGTCTCATTTTAAAAGCAATTAACTCAAATAAAATCCCATCAGAGAGAAAAATGTAAATCTTTATTTCCTTTATGGTTTTACCTAATTAAGGAGGTGTCTCATGGAAGTACTGAAACCTGGGTTTGTATGGATGCTCTCTAGACGCTTCCCTCCAGTTTCCAACACAACCTCAGCTGTTTCATCACCTCACCAATGCTTCCAATCCCTTCTCACACCCCCCACTCTCCTTGTCCTTTCATAGGTCTTGCAGCACTTCCAGCTTCAACCCCCACAACCAGCCAAGCAAGAGGTGGAATTTCCTGCAGCTGACTCCACACCACACACAGGCAGCAGCAATAGATGGGATGCTCACCACACACRGGATGCTACCACATTCCCACCCGTGGGAGCACTCATTTCACATCTACTCCAGGCAGACACCAGCTCCCATTCCACACACAGAAATGTAATTGCCTTTGACACACCTACCACCATGAAATGTGGTTTAGACCATGCAGCAGAACAGAGGCACGCACAGTCCAGGCTAAAAATAAAATTTAATAATACATTACACACAAGCACATAATCAATTAGCATATATAATTTGGCAACACATTCTATATTATTTGATATGAAATTGATTGTCTGCAACTGGCATGGTACAAGACCTACAATTAAAATTAATCACTCCTGCTACAACAGGAAAAAAAAATGCCTCCATAAATATTCCTCTTACAGTACACCACTATTTTGTCTCTTTTCCTTAAGGACCAGATCTATATATATTGTGCTATTATATGAGAATCTCCTTTATCTGAGAAGAGGAAGTTTTGTGTCTTTGACGGTGGCAACATAAAATCTGCAGACATCATCTTGAATGCATCCTAAGGGATGCTCAGAGACCCAACAGAAAATTAAAAGCACCTCAACACACCTCAGTGCTTTAAAATAGCACAATGGGGGAGAGGGGGGGAATCACCTGATRTTTTGCATTAAAATTGCCAGTACAAAATTGCAACACAGGACCATGGCAATGAACCCTGGAGCATCAAGGCCAAGGTCCAGATCCCCACAGAGCCCCACGGGCACAGGTGGTTTGAAAATCCACTCCTGTATCTGCTGGCACAGGTGAAGTACAACAGAGAAACAACCAAACCAGTCCTGGTGCCACTGGGGTACTGAGGGAGGCAGCAGCAAAAGCCTCACCCTCAGACACCTGCAGCCATGGGAGGGATGGTGGAGCTCCCCAAGCTGTCACCTGGATGCCCTGGAGCCACCTCACCGACAGGACCGCACCAATCCTGCTGCCAACCCGGAGCAGGAGCCCCACGTGTGAGTGAATCCCGGGTTTTGTCTCCACCAGCCCCGACTGGCACTCCCGGAGTGCCCGAGCACAACCTGCTCCACAGCAGCTCTCCCAGGCAGCCTCGCCAAATCGCTTTTCCTTTCTCCTCACAGCAGTTAAGCAGCACACAGAAAATTGAATCATAAGGGTAGACAAATAATACATCACGCACCGCAGCGCTAGGAAATCTTCCTGTCTTTTGAAAGAAACTTACTGCTGAAGCCTTAATTTGTGGGAATTGAAAGCCTCACAACAATTTACGTTGGATTAAGGTTCCTGCCCAGTTAAATGCCAATACTGACAGTCCTAGATGAGTTCCCATCTCACGAACAACCATCAGCCACATGCCTACAGGCAACATGCCAGAGCACACCGCACTTTATCTGCCTTCCCTCACTGCAGATTATGTTCCTTGGGGGATGCAAAATCTCACAATCCAACTCAATCAGCTGAGAACCACACTAAATACTCCAAGCACTTCCAGCAGCTGATGGGCACCTCCACACTTCTCAAAGTCTGTGARCACACTAGTTTCTTCAACTTGTGCGTGACATGCATAGTTAAAATGAGCATGTCTCTGGAGTTACTTGTGACATGGCTAGCAAGCCACTGGCCATCTTCCCAGCAGCCAGCCCAAGCAATGCTGGAAGGCCACATCAACTGCAGCAGGCATCCTTCAGTCTCATCCATTCTCCCAAGTTCATAGAAAAGTTGTTCCAACTTATGAGAGTCCATAACCTTGGTGTGAGATGCCATTCTCTGTGACTATAAAGTTCCCCTGCTYCTTGAGCCATCCCTTGCAGCAGCACCTGCCCACCACCACTCCRTCTGCAGCCTCAGGCAGGGAACCAAGTGTCAGGTTTATGCTAGTAAAGGTTTCGTGTTTAATGGCCACATTTGAAATGTGTCACAAAGGAAAAATATCAAAGTGCACCTGATATTTTAGTCCGTCTTTAGCTGCAGATTCCTTTCAGAGCATCTTTGAGCWACCACCTGCAAAGATGAATTCAGCAGCACTTCTGCTCTGCACAGTTCCATCACCAAACCAATCCCTTCCCAGCCCTGTCCCGTCATGCGCCACGTCTGAGCTGGACACCAGGACATGGGGTAGTGTCGGGGCTGGGCAGCTGATGCTTCTTTCCCAAGAATGGAGCTGCTCAGAACAGTTTTGGCTTTTATCTCCACTGCCTCTCTCCAATGAAAGAAAGGCTCTTCATCCTCACCCGAGCCTGCTGCCGAGACAGCTGTGCCGATTAGGAATACCTCCCATCCCCAGTTCACAGAGCTGGATTACACAAATGCAAACGTTATACAGGAACAGCCTCTTCTCATGCACTCTCACAAATACAGGTATCTCTCCTTTCCCTTCCAGCCTTCTTAATTTCCATTTTATTTTTAATTTGCATACTCCTTCCAGCCTGGTTTTAGCCCATTTACCACACTACAAATGATTTATAAAGTTTAATAGCAATCATGTATCATCTTTGACATACATATGTTTGACTAGACTCGCAGCACAGAGCTTGTTTGAGCTACTCAAAAACTATTTGCTATATAACAACACAGATGATTCACTTGATATCAGTGTTTCCGATAACATATTTTCTGCACTGAGAACRAGGAAACACAAGACAAATCCGAAGCAAGATTCGGCTGCTTTCAGTGATTATTCACTGCTTCTCATTCTTGCAGAAGCCCTGATGTATTTCGTGTCCAATCTCTGTGATACCTCTCAGATGTTCTGTCTGAGAAAGCCCTGATAGAGTATTCCTAATCCATCCTCAAGAGTTCTCACCGTGTTCTCCTTTCTGTAACTAAACAATACAGACCATCCAAATGGGCACGGCCAAACCATGACACAAGTTTGCTGACAACAATCAGCAAGTCCTTGAGGAGACTCAGGCTGCTCCTGGTATGGATAAAATTCCACTCCTGAAAATCAACATTGCTGCGAAACATATTCATTTGTCTGGGTTGTGCTTCATCCTGAAGCCTTTCCATTTCTCATTTCAAGTTATCAGAGCTGTGGAGAGCTCACGAGACATCAAGAGCCATCACCTGCGCTCCTGCAATTCACATGTGTTATCACCTATCACTCCTCAGCACGGAGCAACCATCTCATGTGACCTTGAAGTTACCTCTTCCTCGTGAGAGACATAGAGCATCATTTTCATGGAGTGGTGGCAACTTCTGGAACCCCAAATCATATTGATTTTCTCATGTCTGTCTTCATACATCCATAATCCCCAATGACTCCAACATCAGTATCAGACAGCACAAGCATTCATCTTTCAGTTTGCTGTCGAGTGAAACGCCAGCAGCTGACAGCCCCTGCCTCATGGGCAWCTATCTGCAGTGTAACATTGCTAAATAGAATCTGATTCTGAAGCTTTCTCAGTTGGCATTTTTTTATTTTGACACCTTCTTCATTAGTTGATTGGATTAAAAATAATGGTGACTACCAATGATATGCCCAAACTCACACTTTTTTGAAAAGTCCTTACGCTCCTCTCTAAAACCATGTCTTACTGCTGGATGTTCCTGTGTTGGATGCACCTGGACATGAGAAGCATTTTTGTCCCTACAATCCTCTGGTTAGCTACAGTATAACCAAAGCTGTCTGGGGGAAACGAGGGCAGTACCACAAAACAAGAACAAAATTTTCCAAGCCTTTACATTTGCTTAACCAGTATCATTACCAGGGCTCTCGGCAGTGCTGGACCTGTATTTCTCACACCTGCAAAAGCACTGGCAACCTCTGCAGTCACCGAGCATCTCAGACAGCATAGGAGGTTTAAGGCTTTTCCTTTTGTCAGTCTGGCCCCTTTTTAATGACAATCCTGACACATACTATATATACACTGATAACAAGAACCTTGCAACTCCATGCTCTCCTATTTTTGGCGAAGTCTCTTTCTAAACTATGGGTCTACCAGCCACCATTCCTTTCCTTGTCATGGCTCATATGTACTTTCTCCAAACATCTCCTCATCTTAAAAACAAACAAACAAACAAAAAACAACAAAAAACCCAACTCATTTAGAGCTCTAAAGCAGCCTTTTCCTTCACAAGAATGCAGGGAAGTGATTGTTAAACACAGCCTGAAATTCAGCTTGATGGGCTTACTGCCAGTTTTTGTACAACATGTGCATAACACACCACTGGTGGCCATGGTGCAGTTTTAGGTGTGTATCACCTCTGATTTACGAGCTATGATGTGGCTCTAACACCCAATTCCTCAGCTCAACCACACACAGCACCTCTGCTCCAGGATGGAGAGGRAGGAGGGCCAGGAGAAGGACATGCCTTTCTCAGCTCTTACTCAGCCCACAGCCCAAAACTTAGTCTTCAGCAAAATCAATTCTTTTTACATAGGTTTGACAGCAGCAGCCTGAAAACAAGGAATCCATAATCCACCATGGTCAGATCCCATGTTTCAGTGCCCAGCCAATACACGGATCCACCCATCCTCTGGAATTCCCAGACCTGCCACTATGCTCGGACACTGCTCCACAATTTTGAGGAGCTCACGTAAAAATTGATTCAGCAGAAGCACAGATATCTGTGTTTGTGCTGTCTGTAAAAGATAAGCTGAATGATTTTTGATGACCATCTGTTAGCAATRGCTATTTAACATTCCCATTTCGACTGTTATTTCCATCCATTATTTACAAGACCCTGAGCTGTATTTGCCAATGGTTAGAAATGTTATTTAAATTACAATACAGCATCACAACAACCACGTTACAATGTGGCATTTTGTAACATGCAGATTTGATAGAAGAAGACAAATTCAAGCTTAAAAACGATTTTGTACTAAGGTACAGCATTAAGTATCTGACTCAAGGAGTAGAGACTGACAAGTACGTGGGTGAACAACCGTTTCCAAAGGGATAATAAACTGACCAGCATGCAACCAGAAGCATTGGGCAAAATCAAATAAYGAAAAGGCACATCCTTTTCTTTTTTTTTTCTCTTTTGTTGGCTCTCATCTAATATTCCTCAAAATTCCATTCGTAAAGGTTTAAATTCTGCTGCACTGCTTCATTTTAATCTCAGTATGTATTATAGCTTATTCAGTATCTTCTACTCTCTTCCTTCCTAATTTCTTTGTAAAAATATTAGCAAATTTTCCAGGAAGAGGAATAACTGTCAGAACTGGAGTGTAATCCGACACATTCCCACCTATTAGGATTAAACTATGTTTGACCCCCATGTGGTGGGGTTGATGTGGCTAAGATTAATGAGTCAATTATTCCTAGTCGAGGCACAAGGCCCCCAATTGTTTCACTATTTCAGTACAAACCACCACACTCCTTCTGCAGTGTTTGATACCCATAAAATAATCGTGAACTATTTTTCAGTAAGATATCAAGAGTATTAGGCTTATTCAAAAAAATACCAAAAAATCACTGAGATGAAAAGGAAATGGGATAAGTATACAGTTAGAGCCACTGGCCTTAAAGCTTTTCACTTGACAAAGTTATGTTCCCACAAGATATTGTGCAATCCAGCACCATTCAYTGCTTGTTCAGCTGACCTCCCCCAGGGCTCTGGGCTTACAGCTCCCAACACCAGCACATTAAGGCACACAGACAGTCCCATGGACCCTCAGAGGGAAGAGAAAACCCACACACTTCTACACAAGCACCTCTTCCAAGCTTTGTAGGTCTCAGTTTCAACAGACTTCTCACAGCACAGTTCAGTATTTTTTAATACTGAATACAGACTTGGCTATTTCAGAGCAGGTGCAGCCTCACAGAAGTGCACAGTGAGGGACCAGATGATGCTCTGCTCCACCCCTCTTGACCAAAGCCTAACAACTGGGTAAGGAGCTATGTCTGTGCTGTGACACCTATGTTCAGCARAACAAGGAATGCAAAATTCCTGACAGAGCCCAGCTGGAGGAATTCAACCATTTGCTTAAGGTTAAATCACAGTTTCAAAGCATTTCAAAGAGGGACAGTGCCAGGTTCCCTGGAGTATTGAGTCTAGGAAACTTCACACGAAACCTCTATCTGTGTTTGGGATAGAGGGTTTATACTACATAAAAACCTTGCACCACCATGTTCCTTAGGAGTTGTTTAAGGGACAGGACTTCTGGTCTACAAAGACACCTGAAGAAGTATGAAAATATACATTTCTGGCACCTCCATATCCTAAAGACCCAGAGTATAATCTCACTTTAAGAGCTGGTCCAAATTTATATTGAAAAAATCCTTAAGTTCTCAATATATAAGCTTATGTAAGATGGACTTTAAATCAGCAGCTTTTATAACATGCACTTCAGTTCACCAGAGGTAATCAGAGGACACTTTCCACAAAGTTCATTATAAACCCTTTTAAATATGAACTAGATTTCAACGGCCATATCTTATACAGCAATGATTCGCTTCAGTTATTCTCTTAATCCAAATAAAGAAAATGGATCAGCCATAAAGACCTCCAAACCAGGTAATCAGAGCAAATGCTTTAAATGGAGGTAATGCTGCAGGAGTTAAACTTAAGGCTTTGGTCTGATTTGAGGAAGTTAGTTTTGCTGCTATGTTCAATTTTAACTGAAAGAGTAAAAAGCAGAAGCACGGCTTGCTCTAGTTCTGGTCTCCGGTCCTGGAGCTGGTTGCCCCAGTTTCACTGACCACCACCACTGATGGACACCACCAGCCCAGGAGCAGGACTCCCACATTATGGGAGCAAGTGCCTCCAGAGGAATGAGTTGTTCCACCTCCCCAACCACGCCCACACTCAGCTTCTGCTCAGCTCACCAACAAAGCACTTGTGGCAGATGCTGCACACCTGTCATGAGACTCACGGCAGAGGCAAAGGACCAGCTCCCCAGGACGAGTCGGGCACACAGGTACAGCATCACCAGCTGCTGCACAAGGGCTCCCCTGGTCCTCTTTTTATTTTTATGGCAAGTGAAAAGCAGCTCGATGCCCTACGAACCTCTGCCACATTCACCAGAGCACAAGGGTGATAAAAATGACAGAACTCCTCTCGGGGAAAAAGATTCAGAGAAGCTCCACACTGCTAAGGACTTCTGGGCATTACTGTGTGGGAGAGGGAATACAGCTCAAATTCAATAAACCGAACCACCCTTCCCAATCCTCTCCCCTGATTTTGGGAGGGGAGGCCTCAGTTCCTATAAACCAGCAATCCAAGCAAATCTCACCTGCGCCAGCTGCAAGAACTGCTACATTCTGGGAAGGTTTTGCTGTCTTCAACAACAGCAGGATCAATCCTATCAGATGTAAACCCCCTGGCACAGTAGTAACCACAAGGTGACATTCCCTAACTGAAGTTTCACAAAGCACTTTCCAATAATCAAACTGTGAAAGTGAATAAAAATACTTTTAAAAGTTAACAACTTTTTCCTTTTACATCAGCAGCCTTCAAAAATGCTGTGATTATTTTTTTAACATTAATAGCCAATCAGATAGATATTACAAGAAGAAAATACTTGGGGTTTAGTTATTAAATTTCCTTAAGGGAAAGAGTTAGAGATTTTAATATGAATTTATCTCTTATTTTAGCATTGAATTCAAGACTCAAACAGAAAATAAAATGTAAGTTCCCTATTACTTCCACGGAGCCCTTAGTTGAAAGAAACAATCTTTAATATTTAACAGAATATAGAACTAGCTGGAAACACACACATCTTGCCAGTAATCTAGCAAGTGGTAGTTTCCTTCATTAAGTGCAGTAATGACACATTTGTGAGGTGTCTATGCCCACCACTAAGTATGTGGCAAGTTAATGAGACTCTGCTGAGGGTTCAGCCTGCGGCTGTAGCACAACCTCTGCATGTGAGACGTGGCTGATGCTGAGCTGGCACCTTATCCCTTACTGCAGGAACATCCATCAGGGAAACGGAAGGGAAGATGTATAAAAACTTCCCACAGCCACCTCTGGCTATCAGGAACAAGGTACAAGACACTACATTGGAGTTAATAATCAATTCTGCAGAATTGATATTTAATCAGTCAGGAAGTGATTGTGTTTGGTTCAACTGGGAGACCGAAGCCTGTCTGTGCAGTGTTTTGTCAACGAAAAGGAAGAGTATTTAGGAAAATTTCCTTAAATCCTACCCCCTTGCTTAGACTAGCCAAAAAAGTGAATTTATATGTTCTTTTGGGTCAAAGGCAGAGGAGGAAGGGGAAACTACCAGCAAAACATGAAACACAGTGAGCAGAAGCAGGATGGCATGGAATGTGCAGGGGCAGCAGCACAGCTTCACAGCCCATGGTCCTGAGCTCTGAGGAGTCACTCCGAGGGCAACCAACAACTGCAATTAAAATTCCTGTATCAATGACAACTTAAGCATATTTCCATCTATTCATACCTGTTATCTGCAAAATCTACTGCAAGTGTTTAACTTACTGCCCTGTTTATAACACAGCTTAATTAGGCCCCAAGGGTGACTTTTAATCTAATTTACACCAAATAAATCCTAAATCACCAGCACTCGCTCAGATATACTCCAGAGTAAACAAGGTAAGAAGTTACACAAAATGCCTAACACAAACATTTTTGTTTCCTGGGTTTGTAGTTGCCAAAGTCTTCTATAAATTCCTCTCAGACAAAGTTTTAAATCGCTTTTTCTGTACAGACTCGATTCACCACTTTGCAGCGCAGTCTATAACCTGCTGGTTTAACCTACAAAAACTGCAGGTACAGGGCACTGCTGCTCTACAATCACAGAACTACTGACAAGAGGGAAAAATTAATCCATGCTGAGTCCTATACTGCTGCTGACAGACTGCTAATGGTTTAGCCGGCTTAGGTTAAAGTTTGTGTAGATTTCTGTGACTTAGTGCAGGTGAACCAGCACTGYCCCCCAGGACACCTCTGACACGGCCACTGCTCAGGTGCACAGGGCAGGGGCTTACTTCTGCTGAGGGTTCATTCAAGAAAGCAGTTCTTGCCTGATCTAAGCTCACTTTAGGAATGACTCCCAGCTGCAAGCGGCATCAGAGCCCTGCCTTCTCTCCGTTTGCATTTTGCTTGGGGCAGATAAACGCTGCTGCAGGGGACGCACAGGGATCCACAACCTCCCTTCATCCTTGACGCACCTCCCCGTGACAGGCCAAGCTACGGCCTCCTCCAGTCCTGCTGCCAGCAGCACTGTCTGTCGCCTGGAAAGACAAGAGAAGGTGTTTGACATGCTCTCTTCCTGTGCCCAAGAGAAATGCATTATCTGCCCAATAAACCTGGTTATCTATCGAACAGACAAGCCCCAGTCCTGCGAGCCTCCTCAAAATCAGGTTGGGTACGTCCCAGCAATTGTATTACACAACACGGCCCGATTCATCTTTTTATTCAAAACCACTCTTTACAGAAGACAAATGAAAAGCTGAAACAACAGAATCCCTCATTGCTTCCAGCATTCTTCACTGCTAGCAAAACTGTTCCGGTAACGGTGGAAGACAAATGAGATTATTTCAAGACTGCAGGCATAAATTATGAATATAAATGCTATGGAATAAGTTCCTTCACACTGCCCCTTCTCACACACGGTCAGGGAAACAAAATGTGTGCAGAGAGATGAACGGGATAAAGCCAAACAGCATTTTAAGTCTTGCCTTCAGCAACTAACACTTGGGGCATATATATATATATATATAGATATATATATGTGTGTGTGTGTGTGTGTGTGTATATTATTTTATTTATTTTTTTCAGATTGTGCCCGGGCAAAACCCCTGCTTTCAAATGTGTCCTCATTTCTCAACACCCGGGCAATTAAAATTAAAGTAGAGGTTCACTTTACAGCACTATAGCCCTGGAGTCCCTCATTTTTCAAAAAGTTTGCTGTGTAAAGCCTGAAACACACAGCACTCTGAGGGTTTTTCCCATTATCATTTTTCAGAGCTTGGCTCTGGGTTTGGTTTGGAGGGGTTTATTTGTCTTTAATTTCTACGCTGAAGTGCTGAGAGGTACAATAAGAATAGGTGCATGCTGTTAATATTGCGACTTCTCTGTGGATTTATTTAAAAAACAGGAGAAAGGCTAAAATGAGTAAAGACTGTAGTTTTCCTCTTCATTAAACTTCTCCTCATCCATGCATAAACACCTACTTCTCCACTGAGCTTCCCAGAGTATTAAAGTCATTTGAGAAAAAACGCAGACAGCATCTTACTTTTTGTTTTACAAAAACACAGTTACAGCTCTGCAGCAGGACGGCAGCAGCAACAGGCGCTGCCACCATCCTGCTTGGAAAGGAAGGTTATCCGGCTGCCAGCAAGGCTGGAAGTGTTCCAGCAGACAACACAAGACAACAGACGACCTTCTCCCAAGCAATCCAACCACTGACTCATAGAAGAGTTTGAGCTGGAAGGGACCTCAAAGCTCACCTTGTTCCAAATCTGTGCCACAGGCAGGGACCCCTTCTACTAGACCAGGTTGCTCCAAACCCTGTCSAACCCAGCCTTGAACACTTCCACTTCCAAAGTTCCTCTCCAGCTCTCTTGGAGCCCCTTTAGGCATTGGAAGGGGCTCTAAGGTCTCCCTGGATCCTTCTCCAGGCTGAATGATCCCAGCTCTTCCAGCCCGTCTCCCAAGCAGAGGTGATCCAGCCCTTGGAGCATCTTCGTGGCCTCCGCTGAACTTGCTCCTTGTCCTCGGACTCGCTCCATAACCCTTGCACTCCCTCCAGGAAAAAGCATCAGGGCAAGAAAGTTAATGAACCCTTGTTAGGACAGCACACACAGCCCTTTTGTAGGGTAGCTTCTGAACACTGAGCTCACGGGAGAAGCCGGAGGAGGCACAAAACACTCCAGGGAATACAAGGACACTGAGCCACGGCACCGAGGCAGAAATGTACACACACAGCACTGAGGCTCTCCAGAGCTCATTAATGAACCCATCCTACGAGATGTCCTACTGCAGGAGGGGCTGGCTCCAAAAACTAAATTGTTTTAGAGTTGCCAGTGCGTAAGTATAAGCTTCAGTTTATTTTTTTTTCAACTTGGCCAGACCTGCTGTCAAGTTTTCCTCCCTTACAGATGAACGGCAAAATCACAGCAATTATAAAGTTGTTTTAAAGTTTAGCTCACTTTGCAATGCACACGCTACTTTGATTTGGATAACCATGGTAATCACAACTTTCTCCATTTAAAATGTATACCTGGATTTAACATTATATCTAGAAAAATAAAGCAATAGCTTAGAATTAGGTTTAATCCATCAGCCCTTTAGTTCAAGGCTGGCTGAACAAAATAATGAACGTGTGGTTATGGAAAAAACAATGCACTGAATGATTATGGATTGAAACCTGAAAAAAGCAGTAAAAATTTCAGTAAAATATTACTTCTTAAAACCTATCAGTTGCATTGATTATACAATCTCACAGCATTTTTTCCTACTTAAATATTAAAAATTACATTAAAAAGTTGAAACACTAGTTATGGATTTTGATTGCTTTGTTCTAAAGTCAGCAACAGTTGCCCTGTTAAGCTTCTTCAGCCTAAGGAAACATTCACCCATTTGACTTTCACCACGTCATTTGCACAGAAAATGACAACTGCCATAGAAACAACTCTACCAAAATATATTCTAAGAAATATTACATTTGAGAATTTTGTATTTTATGTGACAGCTGGAGCACAGCAACGTTTTGAATGGAAGCAACAGTCAGTGCCTTCATCCAGATATTCTGCTCATGGATCCCAGCCTTCACTCAGATAAAAGGATTCCTGTGATTACGTTAAGCACGAACCATCATTAAGATAAACCAGTAAAAGCCAATTAAGGCCACAACATATCACACTTGGTTTATATACAACATTTCTTTGATGGCTACACACAAACCTAAGCTGTTAGTTCTAGCAATTAGCAGTTTTCATRCTTTGTTAAGGTAATGGCACTAATCCAGAGAGAAAAAGGTAATTCCTGAAGAAAGATCCCACCACGGCCCTTAGCAATCCAGCCAACAAACTGTGGCTCTCCTAAAAAACCCGCTGTAGCAGTGCACAATCCAGGCACACAGCTTCAGGTAAAATTTAAGTATCAGCCATCATATTTAAAATAATGAGGCCATCTCCAACATCCCACACTGACTCCAGCTTTCAGTAACCACACGAACTATTCAAGTTTTGCTGTTACAGTTCATGACATTACCCCAGTATCTTGCTAAAATTACACCTTAGTAACTCTGAGTGGCCCATTTATCTAAATTTAATAATTTCACTGCAAGTTTTGTCACCTCAGTTTTGCTGTTGTTTAGRCCAAAAGTTAAAAGCAGTGAAAATCCAACMGTGTCCGACTCACACTCAGATCTGTATTTARATCATGGGAGATCAACTCAGAATCACAAAATGGTTGGGTTGAAAGGRACCTTAAAGACCACCTCTTTCCAATCCCCCTGCCATGATACCKTCAACTACACCAGGTTGCTCCAAGCYCCATCCAGCCTCGCCTTGAACACTTCCAGGGYATCCAYAGCTTCTCCGGGCAACCTGTGCCAGGGCCTCACCACCCTCACAGGAATTTCTTCCCAATATCCCATCTATCCCTGCCCTCTGYCAGTGTGGAGCCATTCCCCCTTGTCCTATCACCGCATGCCCTTGTCCAAAGTTCCTCTCCAGCTCTCTTGGAGCCCCTCCAGGCACTAGAAGGAGCTCTAAGGTCTTCCCAGAGCCTGAGGATCAGTCATTAACCTTCTTCCCMACAGTTCAGCACTGGCTCAGCACAGTTACCATGCGGGATGTTAACAGTCGTGGTATCTTTGCTAAAGGTTAATCACATCAATTCCTCTTTTTCTAAAGGAGAGATAAAGATCTATTGGGCTGTTCATTGCTCCTCTCTGAAAACAGAGGGGCGATTGCTGAGAAAAATCTTCAGTTAATCACCTGGAGGAATGAAAAAGCAGGGAATTTTGCATTATTAATGAAAATCCAGGCAATTAGATAAGTA
Organism: Amblyornis subalaris; assembly: GCA_018881555.1. Classification (NCBI taxonomy): domain Eukaryota; kingdom Metazoa; phylum Chordata; class Aves; order Passeriformes; family Ptilonorhynchidae; genus Amblyornis; species Amblyornis subalaris. The sequence goes on from JACAXG010000074.1 coordinate 520,403, forward strand.
ATAGCTTCCTTCCATTGCATAATACAGTTAAAGTTGCTTATAAGGCTTCCTGACGGACCACATTTCAAGCCAAATTAAAGCAGCTTTCCCAGTTATAAGTCTTGTCTTATGCACTCGGGAGCTGCAGGTTTCATCTGTGACTGTCATTAAAACTGAACCAGAGTGGTTGATTTCATCCTGCAACTTTTTAATGTTCTGGAGGATTATGAAGGTTATCCTTCTCACATATATTTTACATCAAAAAACATGAGAGAGATGCACCTCACCGTGGCTCCCTATTCAAAATACTCAATTGAATCCCCGAATATTAATCCAAGTCCTAGAACTGAATGAAGCCAGGAAGAGTTGATCTGAATGCAGGCATCCCTTATCCTTAGTAAATCTCCACCCCCATCCTACCAGCTACAGACTCTCTGGTGAATTACCAGAAATTCTGCTGGGAACATGAAAAAATTATTGAAGAACTTCAATCAAGCCCAGAATATTTCATCAAGCTGTCTCAGTTGCAATTAGAGTTTTCAGATAAAAAAGTATTTTGCATAAGGATGTTGGAAAAAGTTTTAGACATTCAAACGATGGAATCTGTCCCTATGGGTGTAAATGTGCAATTCAGAAAGCGGGAGGAAGGATTCATCTGCTGTAAAGTCAGAGGAAGAACTGAAACTCACTSTGCTGTACAAACTATCTTCACAAAGTCACAGATCTCTCAACACGGTATTATGAAAATAAATACGAATCTTGGGTAACCTTTCCCACTCAGTGGGCTTCAGTTTCCCATACGAGGGATGAGCACAAGTTTCAGTTCACTGTGTTAAACATTTCCCTATCTTGCACACACCAGTCTTCACTGACTATTCCTGGGTCTGTCCTAGGCACCCCATACAGCCTTGTTCACTATGTGACAAAACTTAGATAATATAAAATATAAAAACAATTATTACACACACACACACACACACACACACACACACACACACACACACTAACATTCAGAGAAAGGGAACGCATCATGCCTGGTGCGGGAAAAAAAAAAAAAACTCAACAAAAATGACTGTGCAAATCCTGTATGTGAAGTGCATCCACACTCACAGGTCTTCAAGAAACAGCATTTTATGTAGTTCTCATTGATACCTTTTGCTCAGAAATGACCAACGAACAGAATAATGGAACTACTAAAAGTCAGGATGTGACATCCTGGCAGAATTTATAGCATGCTAGCACAYTTGCACAGCATTACATTCATTTTCAGTAAGTCTTGCTACTTTTTACAATAATTCAGACCTATTAAAAGGTGTAGCTTTATGACATCCCAATGAAATCAGGAATTCTTTTTAGATTTCATTAATTCAACCACAAAATTTATTACAATAGTAATAAACAACAGCTGCACTTTGAAAAAAAACTAGCTAATATAGTCAAGGAACATAACAAGGCAAGAACTACCTGCATCACTGAGCTCAGCCCCACAGCCACAGAAAGGCGTGGTGGAAGTTTAACCTACAGTTAAACCATAAAACATCTCCTCTGCATGTCTCATACACCACCAGCAACTTCAGACACCCAGTAACAAACAAAGCCCAGAGTAAAACACAGTAGTCAGGACAGTAGAGTGAAACAGAAATACAGAACAGATCACGGGCATCACCACCTGTCAGGTCAAACACCCAAATGATGCAGGAACGTGCATGAGCCCATGTGCTACAGAAGAAAACCAAAAATCTCAGCTTTCTTTGCTCAAGATGAACATACTTTCCATTCCTTAAGTCTCCTAATCCAGTTAACCCAAGATCATAGACACCAGCACACATCTGCTGTGACCTAACTTTAACACACTGTTGACAACATAACCAAACCCCACAAAAATCCATAGACTCAAAGTTATATGCCAAAGAGGGAAACTCCCTTGGGTACAGCAGCAGACAGAGAGACTCCAGATACAAAATTCTTCAGACTGAATTCCAGGACATCTCTCTTTTATTGTTTAAACCCTCAGATTCTAGGCTCAAATAATTTTGGACAAATGTGTGMCCAGGTCATTTGATGTCAAATCATTCATCTTGAGGTTGGAGTTGATCTCCCCTTCTCCTTGCCAGTCATTTATGGAGGGTAGGAGAGATAGGATGGAAAAGGGAGGATAAGCAAATAGGGCAGAACCRTCACGTCCATGATGTCTGGAATAACACACGCACAGAGTTCTCAGCGCACACACACACATTCCTCAAAGCATCTTAGGAACATCTGCTGAGGTTCATAATTARGCTTTGGTCCCCATGTTAGGGTTTGTCCCTCCCCACAACAGGGGGTTGGACCCAGATGGTCTTTAAGGTCCCTTCCAACCCAAACCATTCTGTGATTACTGGGATGCAGAACTTAAGCTTGAGAATACAACCCCAAACCCAAGGATGTTGGACCAACTGGTAATGCGACGCAACCTCACACCACACATACATTTTGGTTTTTCTGAGGCCTTATGGACCCATGACAATTTCACAGAGTATTCTGACATTTYCATGTCTAAAGCTCTGCCTTGGCATCCTTTATAGAGCAGTCACCTGTTCTAAACTAAACATATGGAGTGTTCAAAACAGATGTGTTTTGCCTGCTACTTCCCTTTCACTTTTACATTTTCTCCTCAACATACAAGGGCTATTTCACACATTGCAAAAGAGCATCTTCACTTCTTCTGGTAACTACCTGCTTCACAGTAAAATTGACAAAAATTCTATCAACCTGGACCATTTCAATTTGCATGGGCTTAATACCAATTTTCACACAGACTTATCACACAGAAGTAGAGTCTCCTGCTTTTTCCCACATGCCTTACAGATTTTTCCAACCTCCAGGACTCCTTCGTCAGAAAACAGAAGTCAAAAACAGATCCTCAGTGCACTTACATATAAAACAGCTCAGAAGAGCCTGCTGTAGCTACATGATTATCAAGGGCCCTTTCTCTGGACCAGCAGTGGTGGGAACACGCTAAAGGTATTTTTATTTAAGTCCCTTCCTGCCCTTCCAATTCGTTTAGCAACAGGTCACTTAACTGCCCAAAACCAGTCTTTAAGTGCAAATGCAGGGTTTTATCATTTCTTCACCACTCCACTGCAGTACAGTTGGCCAATTAAATATTTAATACAAAAGTCCTCAATATTTAATTAGGGACAAATAGCATTCTTTTGCACTTTCCTTGAATTTGAAAATAACCCTTCCTATTGTACCTATATATGAACATTTAATATGACAAACATGTATTTAAAGTTATTAGAAGTCTGATGATAACCATATTACAGTGAATTAACATCTTTTCAGACTGCTGCACATTACAGTCTTACTACTTTATCCAAAAATGCATTAAAATAATAATTTTGTTGGTCTCAATCAAGTAACACGGAAAATACACTTGGCTATTCAGGAAAATATGGAAGAATTTTGAAACAAAACATTAAAGATGTCATTTAATCTCTCATTGCATGCTTATAGTGAAAGGTATCATTTAAAAGCCTTTAAATATTTTTTTCATAACCAAAACATCATATAAACTTGATTATGTCATGGCTAGTACTATTTAGAGATTCTTACTGATTTTGATGACCCTGCCCACAAATGACAGTACCCGGAGCTGTAACAGGAGGCAATTCCACCTCAATGGTAGCTTCCACCACACAAAGCTTTCACAACACACACTGGACCTGTTCGTGTCAGAATTCYTTGCTATTGGGCAAAAAACTTCCAAATATTTTGATTATGAAACTACCAGAAGCAGACAGCAAGCCATGGCATCTCCACCCAGAATCAGAGGCTGTTTCAACACCCTGAAATGTGTTTCCAAAAATGAGTACCTGAACCTTCACTRTCTTCTATAAAATCAAATTCAAAAAAAATTTCTGGAGGCAACACTTTTTTATTCTAAAATGATAATCCTACACATTGGAAAAAGCAAGTAGCTCATAAATTATCTAGTACTAAGTGCAAATAAATTATCTATTTTCCCCACACKTATTTTAATTATTTACATAGGTCTAGATGAAAAAAGATGATACAGGCACATTTGCAACTTTAAGAAGTCCTGAGGTTTTCAGTTTAAAGGCAAAAAAACTCCCAAGCCACTCAGTTTTTGCCGTTTCTATGTGTTCATGCGACATGTCCAGTTTTGGGACTTCACCCACCAGGCTGCCAGGATGGTCTGCAACTGGAATGACAGCCAGGACACACCTGCAACCTGAACTACCAGTAACTGCCAAGAACTTTGAAGACATCTTTTCAGCTCAAAAATCAATTATCTTCTCTGAATTCAACCTTCACAACATCAAAGACGACATCAATTTTAACATGAAATACACGTCAAATAATGTTAGTGCATCCATCATCATCATCACCATCATCGTCATCGAGCAGTGTATTATCCTCACTCAATGTCAGGTTGTTTTGAGGGAAGGATCCCTGTCGGAGGTTACCAGGATGGAGCTGTGACAGAGTAACGAGGGAATTCATTAAGAAACACTTGAAGGGAGCACTAGGTCCGTGCCAGCAGCTCTTGTGGTGGCTTCTCCTCAGAACAAATCCTTGGACAGCCAAAAAGGAGCACGTTTGGCATCAGCACTTCGTAGCCAGAAGAAACCAGGGCAGAAGCAGCTCCTCTCCAAAGCCCCAGGAGAGGGATGTGCCCTCAAATGCATCTCCAGCACCGCCTCCAGCATAGAGGCCACCTAAGACATCACTGCTGGTACTGAGCCCCAACTCAGTCAACTGCCCTTCCTGGCCCTGCTATCCATGTTTTTCCTTTTATCCTACTTACTACATTATTTCAGACAAGAACAGTCTTGAAACAATTGTCTGCAAAAACAAACAGCTTAAATATGAGGTGACAGGACATGGGACAAGATCTCCCAGGCCAAAGCAGACAGTTCATCTGACCTCTGGGTTGCTTATTTTCAGGGGAATTTTTTGGTTTGGCATTTGTTGGGGAGGGCCAGGGGTTTCGTTTGCTTATTTGTGTTTTTGTTTCCATTTGGTTTTGATTACATATATGAAGTAGAAAACATAATCATGCCTTGATGCCTTTGAGCATGAATTGCCTTATAAGCCAACATATTGTTTATACTGGTAATTGATTAACCTCTTCTTCCCCTTTCTCCCCTCAACATGGTGAAACTACAGAAAGAAAATTTTGATTTTAGTAAGTGTTAACATTTACACTGGGATTTCTGCTACCTGCCTTACTGGAGTTGAAGACCAATCTTCCACACTGCTGAGTAGCTCTCGTTTACTTCCATATAATCAAAAAACATTATTTAATCTCCCAAGTCCTATCATACAACCATTTACTTCTTCTATTAAAGAAGGCAAGGCCGAACAAATATTCCCAACACTTGGTGGAGAGGTTTCCAATAATCCTGAGCTCCCCATGGGATCTATTCTAGGAGTAACTCACTAAAACACTGCTCTCCCACACTGACAAATCTCTCACAGAAGATGCTCCAATTCTCAAGTTCAAAGCCACGTGGGCTTTTAAATTCTGTTTACTACCTCAAAAGATTCCTCTGAACAATTTTATAACCTGCTTCAAGATCTGTGACGGCATTTAGCCCATTCTGGACTTTTACAGCAATTTTCCACTTGTTTTTAAATGGCCTAACATTACCTATACCTACAGCACAGCGTGTGATGCTTGTTGCCATGTAATTGTATGTGGAATTGCTTCTGCAGAGCTGAAATTTCTTTCCTGTAAATACCTTATATATTATTTAATAGTATATATTGATACCAAAGTACCTATATATAGTATCCTTATAAATATATTATTAACTCCCTGCTTTACAAGGGCTGGCTTCAGTTCATTCTCATCTCTACAGCTGCTCTCAAGTATTGCCATGGTCAAACTCAAAAGTACCAAGAARGAACCAGAAAGAAAGAGGTGAGGTAGAAACATGAGTAGACACATTCCTGAGTCAGGCAACCAACTCCTTTATGGATGTCTGTAAGCCTCTGTAGAAGACTAAGTATTTAGACATTAATTTTTTTGTATCCARAACAATAGTAAAGCAGGGCAAATGATGACAAATTAAACTAAACACAGTAACAATTCGTATCTATTAAAGAGATTATGCAAATTCAGTTGTACTTAATGTTATCACAGCTCATTTGTTTTACTTACTTCAAATATTCATGTTTTAATGGAATAATTACTCAGAAATTCTGGCATAAATACAGGCATATATTTAAAGAAGCTAAAGATGCACAAAAAGAACCTTTTTGGACTAATGTGCAGCTTGCCACAGTGGCTGCTTGTGCTGCTGCAGGAGAGCTGAGGATGTGGCTGCGTGTGCCATGTCAGCTTGGCACAGGAGCAAAGCTCCAGGGAGCACCGATTCATCAATCCAGTCGCTTGTGACACCGGCAGCAATCCCAACACGGAASAGCAGCCATCACTCCTCGGCAAATACGGAATATTGAGACATAAAAGAGCTAAATAAGTTAGAGACGCTCTGTTGAACACCGAGGGCAGTCTGCCTTGCAGGATCCTGTTCACTACCCAGAGCATCCCTCACTGCACTGGAATTGTTCCAAGTATATTCCACAGATCAGACAGAATATTTCACTTTTCTTCTAGAAGTATTTCCTCATCGTTGTTTCAAGAGAAAAGAATTTAGAGTCATTCTGAGAAACCAAAAAATACCATGTACTGTCAGAAAATATATTTCTTAGATTTCCTTACTTGCCCTCGCTGTGCTGCTGGCTGTATTTTTGGAAATGGAACTACTCCTGAAAAATACCCTTTCCAAGGCTAGTCAAATGAAACACCTTTCGAATGTAAAAAACATTTCCTTCATAGCAACAATAACTTCAGACCAACCTAACTGGTGCAATTTCAAAGCAGGAGAACACCACAGCGGAAGACCCACAGACAGCAAGAGGAGAAATAGGAGGATAAAAGCCTTTTCCTACTTTCCTTTGATTTGCTATCAGTTATCCTTGTAGTTTCATCTGCCTCAGGAAAACAGATTTCATTTGCTATTACTTATAAAGCATACTAAATTTTGAAACAATTATAGAAGTCTGAACTTTTGTTCCATTTTAAAAAGTGGATGTTTTTTAAGGCATTTTTCTTTTTCTACTAATAAGCTGAAATGTTTAGCATCTTCATACCAGCAGTGCTTTGCCATTCTCTGAGATTATGGAAAGGTTACAGAACATAGGCATGAGCYAACTTTGAAACCCAGAGAGGCACAGTATATACACACAGCTCTTCCCCTCACAGGAATACCAACATGTGAGAGTAACTCTTTATACATTATGAGGCACAGAAACCAAAACTGCACATCAGAGAACTTGGTCCCTCCCGARTACTTTTTAATATTAACACATAGAGTTCAGTCCCGTCATCATGTACTTGTTATCCACTACTCAGTACTGCAAAGGACTTGAGGGTTTTCAATACACGGGCTGTGGTGTAGACAGGACATGGCACTGGATGAAGGCTTTCCATATCTTYAAAAGAAAATAAAAATTCCATTCAGTCTTATTGTCAATTATTCTGCAAAAGTGTTAAAGGCCTTTAAAAACGTAACTTYTTCTATTTTTTAAATCTCCATTAGCACATATGTCTCCATCTGAGACACGCACCGGGGTGAGTGGTTTTCCATCTCTACTTCCAGGTACTAGGGAAGCTAAGTAACTCTGAACACAGTGTCCAACACCAGGGCCTTAAAGAATTCCAGCTAACATGGGAGGAGGGCTGAAGCACAACCAGTATTTCCACATTAAAACATAAAATTGTTTGCCTACTCCCACACTGCAAACCAATAAGAAACCAGTCTTGGCTCCAGAACCCAAAAGCTCCCAGCAACGTGCTCAACCCTTTTAGGCCACATTAACTCAGTTTTAAACCAGAAACGACTGCCTTCGAGTGCTGCAAAACTAAATCAATCACTGATTGACTAGTGAGAAGGTCCTGATTTATAGTGTGCCTGAACTGACCTGAAGTAAGTGACAGCTCTGACTAAAAGAGAGGATCAGTGAAGCCAGAGATTAAGCTCTGTTTCAACAGAAACAGCCTACCACGATACCTTCCACAAGTGAGCAGATGTTTTAAAAGCTCAGGCTGTGATCCTGCGAATTACTTAAAAAAAGGATAATATGAAAATCCAGAATACCAAAATAATAATATTAAAAGCTAGAAGCAGACTCTACTCTTGCTTTTTCATTTTTGTTTAAATTCTTTCAAGGCATGTTGATAGTCTGTTTCCAGATAGTGCTTCTATACAGTGGGAAATTTATTTAAAGCTAAGGACAGGACCCCTAGCTTTTGCATTCCCGTTGAAATCAACAAGAAACCTCACCCYGACTTCAGTGGGTTTCAACATTTTCCCATTTTGTGTTTCCTCTTTTGGATGTGTCCATGAAAAGAAGCGAGGAGGGCAAAAAGGGGCACAGARAACGAGAATGGAGCAGAGAAGCTGTGAGTCAGTGAAAGGCCTCCACTTGTGGTTCTACTTCCTACACACTTCTCTTACAGAAACTAAACTTTATTACCATAATTTCTCATTAGAATAAGGATATCCACATATTACAACGTCTTAGAGATTACAYGGACTGGGTCAGTCACACATCAGGCACCTACCATTGCGACATGGCCTCAATCAAGGACCAGTAATGAGCAATGTGTATTTTAAGTATTCGTATCTGGTATCACAGTTTCTACACAGCAAGGCACAAGATTCAGTAGAGGAGACCCCGTATAGGGACATAGTCAAGTCACCAAAGAGATGTAGGAGAAAGGTTCTATCCTTCCTTGAGGCAAATAGTAATTAAGTAATCAATTAAATATAGAAAATTATACACATTTGAATCTCCAAAGAATCACAGAACTGTCAAGGTTGGAAGAGACCTTTAGGATCATCCAGTCCAACTGCCGGCCCAGCACTGCCACCGTAACCCTTAAACCACTAAACCCCATGGCCCAACTCCATTTGAACACCTCCAGGGATGGTGATTCCACAATCTCCCTGGGTAGCCCCTTCCAATGCCTGACCACCMTAACAGCGAAAAGCTTTGTTCTTATATCTAATCYGATTCTGCCCCATCTCATCTTAAGGCCATTTCCTTGAGCCCTCTCACCTGCATAAATAAAAAGAAACAAAGCACTATCTATTTTAGCTAAGATGACAGGTAATGCTAACCCCTAGATAAGAAAAATAAACTCGATTATGGTTAAAAGGTTAAATTTGTCCGCATTTTTCAACAGACTTTAGAAGAGAGATTGGCCATAAACACCAGCACACTTATGAATATTCTCCAATTAACACTATGGGAAGCATCAAGAATGCAAGAAGAGGGAACACTTGAGCCCTACCACATCAAGAGAGGCTCCAGCACATGATGCAGACAAACCTTTCCTGTTTAAACTTTGCAAATGAACAAGGAAGTGAAGATTTTCTCTCATTTCTCCACGCCRKATTTTATTATTTCACATTTTGTAGATAAATGACTGCATTTTGCCTTAACTGTTTTGAACTAAGCATGATCTTGAGTTCATGTATTTCTCTTTTAGCATGGCAATCTATTGAGTGAGGGCAGCCAAAACCTGGCAGCGGGTGCCCTAACTCACACCTAAGTTTTCCACAGCAAGCCAAGGCTAAACATACTCCCCAGCTGGAGCTGCCACAGCCAGGGGTTTCCTCCCAACTTAAGGATCAGGATGAATAAAAAAATGTTGGTAACCRGAAAAGCTTTCTATTACAGAAAACAAAATACTGGAAAGCATATTTGACTCTCGAGCATCCCCAGGGAGTTTATTTACAGCATCTTGCTGAAATGAAACATCAACAGTGGCATCCTGAAAAGCAAACATTTTTTTTCCCAATCTCTTTAAGCACTTCTTGTCCTTCTCTCACACTCTTTTGCTACTGGAAACCCCACTTCATTAAGTGAATCAAAGCCATCATCATCCCTTACTCAAGTATCTTCACAAGCTGCTTGCTCTCATGGCATCTATCAAGTGTAATGTTAATGACTATGGGGAGATCGAGTTTATCTTTTGGTCTTTGAGCAGGTAGTTCATCATTCAAACTTTGTACTATTGGACTACAGCTAAATGTTATCTGAAGTCCATAGTTCCCTAATTTACTTCCTTTTCTCTCTCTTCTCTTTCTCTAGCCATGGTTTTCTCTTAGAAAAATGGATGCTCTTATYGATTAGGCTTCCCTACTTAAAACTGAACACAATATGCTATACTCTGGGTACTACTCAAAGGCATAGCAAATATTCCAAAGAGAAAAAAAGGAAGAGAGCTTAAAATTATTTTTAATTTATATTTTTGGTCCTGGATCCTTCTAGAGGGAAAATATTTCACTTTTCCCACAGAGTGGTTGCAGTAAGCTAGAAACCATTGATGGTGCAATTTTTCCCCACAGCAGTCCAGCAGTGTATCTTAAGTCAGGGTTTCCCAACAACAGCTTTTTGTGAGAATTAACACATTTTGGGACATGAACTATGTCTGCTGGTTAGGACTTGTCTTCCACAGGGAAAAACAATGGAAGTTATTACACTCCATATATTTTAAGCTGCCCCATACAGCACAACTTTCTAGCATTTTTTAAGTGTGTTTTCCCCCACACCAAATCCTACGGAAAAGTGCAACACATCCCATTCATATACATCAGAAGATCACAATCCACACTTTTCCCAAATACTCAAGGACTCTACGCACCACTCGTTACAACACACACTTTCTGCTCTTCTCTCCACTCCTCTTTTCCAAACTTTCCGCTGTCACCACTGCCCTTACCCCAGGCTGTCAGCTGCGGTAATCCCCAAAGCTCCCCAAACCCCTGCAAGCCCACACAGACTCCGTGCTGGAATTCAGACTCAGCTCCCAGCCTTTCAAGCACTCGACACCAATCTGCTCTCTTGTTCAGCAATCTGTGCTTCCCTCAAGGCTGAACGCAGAAAAAAAAGCTACATCCGTAATCCTTCCTTGCCGAAGCAGATGCCTCGGCACCTCAAAGCACAGAGGATTACATCAAGTGCACGACTCTCCGCTGAAAAGCATATGTACAGACAAGTCCAAATATTCTGATAGAGGTTTTAGGGAGATCAAGAGCAACTGGGAAGATGGGAAGGAACCAAAAATCCCTAGTRCCTTCTTTTGCATTCAGGTAACAGGAATTTTTTTCCTGAACCTACTTTCTTAGGACTGCTCTACAACTAATGAGAATCCATAAAAATCTTTCATAAAACCATGCAAAGCRTAAAAAGCACTGTCTATAAATGCAAAAACCGCCTTACAAATAAAACCGGTAACAACTTCCTCAGTTACCGCATAGTCATTCAAAACTCAACTACATTAACCTTTACTTCATGCAAGAAAATTCCACTTGGAGAAGTCTGAATACTCCCTTCTACATTGACGGCCCCTGGGCTACTGTGAGACACACCCAGAATCAYAGAATCATTTAGGYTGGAAAAGTCCTTTAATTAAACTCSAGATCAAGAATTGACAAAGTAATCAGAATATGGAAGCCAGAAAGGAGTATTTGTCATCTCATCAGTAGGATAAGCAGGTACATTTTTATAAACATGTACAAGCTAATGACTGGAAACTCTATAGTTTCTACTTCCTCAGAAAGTTTCATGCCTTTGAAGAACATAAATAAGGTTTCACTCATTACTCTAAATTATCAGTTGGAAAGGAAACTGAAGTCTATTTTCTAATGCTCTTTTTCTTGATCTCTGAAGGGCTTATAAACGTGGCTTTACTAGAAGAATTTYGAGTTTAATCTCACATCAGATAAAACCTTTCTCTATTTCTCTCTGTACAATTTTGAGGAATAAAGTCAAAAACACAAAAAGAGAATGGTCAAATCAAAAATAATGCTGTCACAGCAAAAATAAAAAATTCATAATGAACCGCAAAGACCTATTGTGGCTCTTGGTGCTTAAACCCAGAAGGATTTTTTCACTTATTAACACCCTGTCCCTGTTCAACAGCATACTAATGAAGTTAATCTAAAGGCTAAATTTCAATTATGAATCACAGAACCACATCTCTGCTCCCTGATTGCTCAGATAATCTGAATTAAGCCTTCTCCTATACAAAGCACAATGGCTGACYGCAGATAAAAGTTCCCAAACATCAAAAATATTCAGTCCAGAAGGTAAAAATCTGACAAACACCTGTTTTCACATCCATTCGRTAACTCTCTGGCAAAGTAATGATTTCTAGTAACTTGACAGACTGCTCGCTCACTTAAAATATGCTGCACAGGTTTGAACAATAAAAGGAACTGCAAATGTTTAAATCTCCCAGGCTTACAGCCAAGACAAAGTCTTCAGCCAGAGTAAAAAAGGGTTTCCATTTGCTAAAATAATTTAGGAGAAAATGTTTTCCTCTTGAGTACCTACAATGTATTTGTCCTGGAACAAAACCTGAGAGAGCCACCATGGAAAACCAAGATCAGTGAGAGGCAGTGCATCACTTGACTATTAACATGCACAACTACAGACCAAAATGTGGTGTTTCATGACGTGTCRACGCAGCTCAAATAAGGAGCTGAAGCTACAGAACTGGAAAAAAACAAAATATGAGTAATAACAACGACCTGGATCATTTGCTTCCAATTGCTTCTGCAAACAGAAGAGTGATGATGCTCACAAGAACACCAAACCATGCTGCTCTCCCATCTGAAAGACTGATAGGGAGGAAACACTGCATCTGCTTTTTAACAAGACAATAAAAGAAGCTGAACAGCCAGCCTTTCGTTTTTAACTGAGAGGACTAGGCACAGAAGGACTGTTTGCTTCTGATAGGAGCCAAAGGAGCAACAGGGAACTAGAACAGGGAAAGTCATGAGTTTCAACTTAGAGCAAACCTGGGTCAGAGAAACCAGAGCCTTCCAAATGAGCTCTCRGAAGTGTTTTCACCATAAAGTGCACGTGATTTCCCGAAAATATAGCAACTCTATAGTCAATTCCTCCACTTCTCATGGGGAGGGAAACCTAGAAACAGTAAATGCACTGTAACCAACCACTACCTGACCATCTCTAGGAGTAAAAACTTCAGAGGAGATTTTCTTCCAAGCCTAAGGCAGTGATAAACTTCTGCTTCACACACACTCACACCTATCAGCTCTTTCTCATACTCCAAGAGTCAAGCTCCCAGACAGGGAGAAGACTGCCAAGATTTGCTGCAATTCCACAGCACTAAAACCCAGGTCAGGTATATTCAACTAGTAGTAAAGACTTTTTTTTCCTCTTTCGGGTTAGACAAGGTCAAACATATATACCCATACCTTCACAGCAACCACTGCACTGCTGAAGGTTTCTAATGTCCYAAATGCAAATATTAATCCCTACTATTCTTCAATTCTAGTTTTCTTCAAGATAGAAGCACAAACAGCAAATATTTCACCTCCAGTCTCAGTCTACTGGTATCCCTTTCCACCGCCTTTATCCTTCCAATTCATGTCACCCACTGGGAAGTTAGCAGTGCCCAAATGATCCTCAGAYCATGAAAATAAATGCTTATCATCAGAAAAAAAAAAAAAAGGTTAGATTCTTTCCCAGACTGTCAAGACATTCATAATGTTATCCGTTTTGGCAATATTKACTACTACARTACTGATACATACGTGCAAAACCATGTGGTAATTACATCCTTCCCAAGCCTAAAATCTTCTCTTTGCCAAATACCAAATGGGCACTTTGCTTTTGTGTTTGACTGGATCCTGTGCAAGTTTTCCTCCTTGCTTTAGTCCTTAAATGAGCTGTTTCTCAGCAACACACTCGCTCTTGTCAGCCTGAGCAACAGGCACATATGTATATGCTGAGCAATCTGCTTGGTGGACATTGTCATTCATGGTTTTCACCGAAATACATCTTAATTGAGTAGCAGCATTACAGCACAAATGAGCCAGAAAAAAAGGCCAACAATAATGACAGACCACTAGAAATAATCTGTTGCCTTCTGGGTAAACTGCTCAATGCTAAAACTTATTATCTGTAAAAGCACCTTTTGAATCACTTTTGTTTTGCCCTGTGGAATACCTTAATGTTTCCACTGGTAATAAAATTTCTGGCTCGCAATACTGCCCTCGTCTATAAGACTGCAAGAGAAGGGAAGGGAAACAATGAAAACAGGGAAATAGAACCGCTGTTATTATTAAACCTTTAAGTTACAGAGTTAATTCCAGCTAAACACTTTTATCTGCTGCACTGCTTATATGAAGTGGATGTTTTTTTCTAGAAGGAAATCTAATTTTAGCACCCGAGCGTCGAACAACTCCATGGCCATCCATATCTGCACCGACTCCACTCCTGCTACAAGTAATCTGTTAAGCAGCACATCCCCAGCTGGGGACTGTAATTAGGGTGCAAACTGCCATACAATCCCCTTGCCAGATTGATGAAGGAGACCTCTTACAAGGTGATCCAGAAGGCAGTGTTGAGATCATTAATCATTTATCCGTCGAGGAGAATACAAAAAGCTCTGCCACCAAGAGCATTACGCTGCAAAAGTATCTCGACAAAACTAACTCCTAAAAAAACTAGTGAAGTTTTAATTAAAAGGTCAGATATTAGCTACTGTATTATTTTTTTTAAGTTTTAGATAAGTCCACATGAAAAAAGGCTTTAGTCAGACGTCAGGCAGAATTTGACACTCCTCCTTTGCTACTCCTTTTAAAAGCTTGATAATGATCAGCTCGGAGGGTTTTTAGCTCTGCAAGCAGCATCCCCAGATAGTAAACAAATGTAATAGTAATCTACAGCGCAAGCTTAAATACACTGCCAGCCTGCCAATATTTCAACCTGCAACTATTTGTTTTCAGGGATTTGAATCCACAGAAAATGCAAGAATTTTCAATAATGCATAATTGCAGACATTGTTAGTACAAAAATTCAGTCTACAGGGAGAATGCCAGATCTTGATCACCTGTCTAACAGGGTCTTCACTGTCCATCCTAAGCACGTAAGTCTTGGCTCTGCCAAATATCAACTAAATTTTTGTAATAGGCTGACTATWATGAAATACCTCAAGTATTTAAAGTTAAATTTAAGCTTAAGTGTTTCCCTTCATCGTTATTTGATCCAACAGGCAAGCCCACACCATCCCTAGAGAACTCAAGAAACTAGGGAGATAAAAATACAAAAATGAAGAACACTTATGTATCCTAAGGGTATATTGAAAGAGTTTGAAGTATTGGAAACAACTTTTTAACCATCTTTTGTATGCAATCTTATGTTTTACTTACCACACACCATCCAAGATCATCAGTATCAGAGGCTTCTTACAGAGGTTTCTTAGCTACACCCATCACCTTCACATACATTTCACCTGAGCCCAGCCTAAGGAGACTGGGCCCTCCCAGTCTGGAGGGACKCCTCTCCCTCCCCTCCCTTGAATTATCTAGAATTTAATAGAATTGTCTAGGAGACTTCTGCTGTTTCAGAAGCAATCAAAATCTATCCTATACAACTATCTACCAGACTAACAGAAAATACATTTTCCTGTAGAATGTGCGATAGGGAGGAAACATAATCCAAACATGTCATTACATAGTCCAACAGGATTTGCTTATAAAATCTAAAAACTATCCCTGTGAAGGCAAGCTCCTAGAAGTTAAACAAAAAAATAGTCAGCAGGCAAGTACTTTTTCTTATTTTAACTGAAAAAGCCAAATCTAACTCCTTTTCAACAGATCATCAAGAAGTAGATATGAAATCAAGAGAAGAAAACAAAAATCTGCCACCTGTGGCTATGAAGTTAAACGAATTTAAATATTTAAAAAGCACTCTTGTTTGCAAATTATGATAATTTCCCCATAACTCTCCTCACTCCCTGGAGACAAGARGGTTTTTCCTAAAGGATGCAGCAAGGCATGCAGAGAGTTGGGAAGGCATCTCAGGAGTAAGGAAAACTCAACAACATTTTTAGCATCAAGTGCTTTTACAACAAGGACTCTTCTGCAAATCTAACTGTAGATACAACAAAGCTTTTTATTTGTTTCTTCAACACTGGKAAGTTCTGATTTCCAAAACTCTTCCTTGCATGAATAAGCATGTAAGTAATCTTCTGAATATATGAGTGAGAGAAAGAAAGCAGAAATAYCTTCATTATCATTATAGAGAATCTTAGAGGTAGCAGTGGAGACCTGAGTCTCTTAAAAATTATTGCCATGATGAAAAAGCATAATCCATTTCAACAGCAAGTTCTATCATATATCACTGATTCCCTCAATATTTACATTTTACCTACATAGCCTGAACTAACGATAAGAGCTCAGCACAAGTAGGAGTATGCATAAGATAATTCATTTATTCTAAGGCACCCCATCTTTTTTAATCGGAGTCAGTAACATTAAAACATCACCTAAGAGAATGGAGCACAGTTTGCCAAGGCAATGGTTCAAACCTGAAGATTACAAAGGTGGAAAATGAAGTGTGGAGTCATTTGCTGAAAGGCTGCGGTAACGATCTTAGCAGAGACTTAAAAAAGTTTTAAAAATTAAAAAAAGAAGTTCTCTGCACTGGATGAGTCTAGGCAATCCCGTGTGTTCTGCAACATCTCATTCCTGCTGTTAACATTTTGATCCTGCACAATGGAATATAAAGTATTAAACACAACACGCAACTGAAGCAACGCCGCAATACTTCAGACACCAAGGTAACACGCAAGTTAATAGTATGTGCATCTTATTTTGGAGTAACAAGGGAAAAAAACTGCCCCACCTCCCCTTTTTGAGTCTTGCTGTATCATCCTCTACTGACATTAATATTGCTCTCCTCCTTAGGCAAGYCCTGAACGACTCTGATCCTTTACATCCTTTAAAGGGAGCAATTAATGCTGCTATTCAGAGTTTCTGACCTTTAACTCTCAGTCCCAGTAGTGTTATTCGGATTTTTCTTCTCAAGTTTAGCAGAAAATAGTAACTATTTGTGTCTTCCTAAAGGCAGACAGGCATTAATCCTAACTTCAAATTGGAGTCCATTTTGGAAAAGTAATTCCCAAATTTTTCACCTCCAAATGTGCTCCTCTGCAGGATCAGATGCTTCCCAAATTCTGCCCTTCCAARCTACTGCAGCTTAGGTGCTGCCTTGCAGAGGTATTTTGGCAAAAGGCTTTGCAAATGCTTTYGTGGCTGTACAAAGTTCTGCATCCCATACTGCATTCCCCCTCATCATCCTCTGCAGGAGGATGACTATTGCTATGATTATTTTCAGTGAAGCCACGGTGCCAAGTTCCATTTTCTTTTTTCCTGCTAACAYCACTCCCCACTCAACCTTCCTGCCCCACTTTTTCCCCCACAGCTTCTTACTCAGCTGCCCTGTTGTTTCTTTCAGGAATATTCATAAGGAGCATCCCAGAATCAAAATAATATACCTACTATTTATTGTCTCCAGCTAATTCATATTTTTAAGTTGTCAAACACAGAGGCTGATTTGATGCCCAGAGAAACCAAGAGGGCAAGTCATGTTCAGAACTGCCCCACAAAGCACCTTGCATTTTCTTTTCCAAGAGTAATTAATGTATGTGAGCTTTTATAAGGTGCCAAACACCTCATACACACATCTCCAAAAGGAAAAAAAAAAAARGAAAAGATATATCCTATCCATCCCAACCCCTCTCTCAAATAAAAAAAAAATGAAATCTGATAATTCTAGCCCATCAATACCTTTCTGCTTTAAACCTTTCCTGATAAGAAAGTCGTTACAGCTCATCTGGAAGACTGACAAGCTGRTATGTCTCCAGACCCAGAGAAAGGGTATTGCACAGCCAAGACTCTTCCAAATAGCCAGGGAAAAAAGTTATACCTATTTAAACAGAGAGCAAGACAGGCTCACCTAAAGCTGCACGGGGAAGGGGCAATCAACTTGACAGYAAATGTAATTAGTGTTATAATTCCTGCCAAAATCAGACATGATATAAGCAAATATAACAAACGAATTTGACATGATATATTACCACTGATGTTCCCAAGTATATAAAAGGGGTAGAGGATTGGCTTTTTGAAGAATAGGAGTAGGGTTTTACACATTTTAAGGGAAAAAACAAATCCTGACAAGCCTCCATCGTTTCTGTCTCCATCCTGTTGTTCGCTGAAGTTTCTCCTCTCCTTTCTGGCTCCTATTTCCATCACAGTCAGAGTGGCACAAAACATCCTTTTTTTGTTGTAGCTAACTAAAATCGAAGTTTCATCATCTCTCCTTCTCATGTCTTTTCTTCCCTCCTCATCATTAAGAGGCTTCAAGCCATTTGCTTTCTGAACACATTTACAGTCCAAATCCATTCCTCAACACCAGCTCACTTGCTTGCCTCTCCTCTTTCCATTGGCACTCACCAGAACTCCTTCCCATCACATCACAGCTCCTTCCAAGTTGCCACCATCTCCTCACATATCCCTTTTCCCTGGTCCCAAAACCAAATTTTAGTAGAATCATGGAATGGTTTGGGTTGGAGGGGACCTTAAAGATGATCTCATTCCAACCCCCTGACACAGGCAGGGACACGTTCCACTTGACCAGGTTGCTCAGAGCCCCATCCAGCCTGGTCGAAAAATCTAATTTACACCTGATACTGAAGAAGAGAGAATCATTGCCAGCTCAACCCCAAAAAAGAAGTAACAGGAGGACAGAAATCCTCAGTGCTCTGAGACCTGGACCTGGAGATGATTTGGCTTCTCTGTTAAACGAAAAAAAATTTAAAAAAAAAAAGCCACACGCCCCACAGCTCCCTTCCCAAAAGAAAAAAGAACTGAAGTAGAACTGAATGTTTATTTTCTTTTTGCCTCTGCTAGAAAACAACACTAAAGCTTTCATTTAGTCAGCCAAGTTTTACTACAGAAAAATTATGGCTTCATTTCAGGGAAATTTAACCTTTTGCTTATTTTGTTTCTAGTTCCATTTTGAATAAAAGTTTAACTTAAAAATACATTGCAATGTCTAGACAAGTTTTCCAAGTTCCCAAATCATTCAACTTCTAAAACGGTGACCATTCAGGAGCAATATCCTCTCCAGGGACCAAACCTGTGTCCTCCCCAACTGGAAGCTCTGTTTTCTGCATCACCTGAATTTGCCACCAAAGTACTTGAGATGGAAAAAAATGTAGGCCAGGTAGAGGTATTTATGACTTTTTTACGATGGAAAGTTTAAAAATTACTTTACCCCAMGAAATAAGTCTTTGGCTGGACTTGTCTTTGCTATTGCAGCAAACACTGAGCATATTGCTGTTCATCTCCTGACAAATTACTCTCTGGGAGAATACAAATCATCTGTGCTGAGCTTCAGAAAAGCTCTGGAAAAGAGCTCTGTTTCAACCCWCTAGAGACAAAAAGCCAGCCCCAAAACAGATTCCATCCCAGTGGAAAGATTCCCTTGCTCATAAACACGAGTTTTAATCCCATTCATTAACGGCAGAATCCTGCTCACCTTTATTGTGCTACATCTTCAGGTTGCTCTTTCATCCATTACAGTTGGTGCTGTGGGTGTATTCKCTACTTTATTAACTGTAATTTAATTCAATACATTCGTATTCCTACACAGGACAGATGATTTTGCTGATTGTTTCCAAACATTTCACAACATGGAGCACAGATAAATTTTTAAAGAGCAAAACAAGACACACACAGATTAAAAAGAAAGAAACACCAGAAGAAATCCTATTGTGTGTTTCTGTCACGATGGTTTTGTAAAATAAAGTTTGCCATGATTGTCAAGCCTCCCACCCCCTAAGTTTTCTTTTGTGAATGAATACCACACACTAAAAATTGATGCTCCATAAACTGCRTATCATTGCTGGAGCAAGTGGCAATCTCAGAGACCACTGCTTCCTCCTGTACCAAAGGTGTATATCGTGTTTACTACAGACACCTGAAATCAATTACAGAATCATAAATATTTGCAGCCTACAGTTCTCAGAAGTGTCTCAGAAGGCATATGTTAATGCCCAGGAGTCATTTCCCCTACACTGCAGTATCCTCAGGCTCTCTGCTCTGTTCTCTACTATCTGCTGACATCAATTTTGCAATGAAAACTCACCAATTCAGTTAAAATAGGTGCTYAAGCAAAGATAAAAACATCTATTTAAAGACTCGATACCACTGTCCTATTGTCCCTGTACAAAAAATGATGTAATTTTTTAAAAAAWATATATATATACACTTACATATCCCACAATGTGCTATGGCAAGTTAYGCTCTCCCCAAATCCCTGTTGAACACACAGCAGACAGAATTCCACACTGCTGTCACCAAGTGCTGAAACAATGCCAATGTGAATTACAAGTTATTGTGGGAGATGGATGAGAAACAGCCACAATTATACCTAACGACTGAAGAGATTGTTTCATTTATCTTTCTTTTGGAAGGCTATGCCAGTCTGACAGAGCAAAATGGTACAGTGTCTTTCTGTCCCTTCCTGGGACGTGACCAAGGGACACTGGAGCCGCTGCAGGGATCGGACAGCAGCTGATCTTCTGCGATTCCCTGCCGACCACCACCTGCCTGGGACACCACACATCACACACAGGTTCTGGCTCCCAAAGAGGGACAGTTTCCAACCCTAAGCAAAGTGGACAGCACTGCAACAGGCAGGCAAGTGCAGGGGGGCACAATCCACTGCAAAAAATGAAGACGGAAGCTTGGGCAGCTAGGATTTACTACATCACTAATACAGCTTTTTGTCTGCTTACTTGGTGGACCTTGAACCTCCTTCCTTACCCATTCCACACTCCTTCTCAAAACAGCTGTCTGTTCTGTGAGTGCAGGTGGTCTAGAAAAAAACCCAACACCTTTTTAAAGTAGTTACGTTATTTTCAGACACAAAAATAAGCATCAGCTAGATRAGACTGAAGAGAAAAGAAAAACCAAAAAGCTTTTCCAAAAAAATTAGAAGATTGTTTCAAYCAGAACAAAAGCTTAACAAATAAAAATCATAATAGAAAGGAAGCGCAACTAAAAGCATTCCCGACAAAAATGATGCAGCATGTYCTTAATACTCAAGTGTTTTAAC
The DNA here is from genome assembly GCA_018881555.1 of Amblyornis subalaris. NCBI lineage: Eukaryota > Metazoa > Chordata > Aves > Passeriformes > Ptilonorhynchidae > Amblyornis > Amblyornis subalaris. The sequence goes on from JACAXG010000074.1 coordinate 541,403, forward strand.
TAAACACAGCTGAAGTACAAAAGAATGCCTAAAGATGATTCAGTAAGGAAGCATTCAAAGCAGAAAGAGCATTACCAGCATGTTCACGGTAAGCTTGCTAGCCCAAAGCACAGTATTTTTTTGGTCTCATGTTCAAAACCAGACTGCAGACAGYGGGCACTTGTGTTTAGATGCAGAAGTAAGGTAGGATGGTTCACCAGTGACTCAGAGGCTGGACCTCTGCAGCCTTACAGACTGAGCAGAGAAACCTGCCTCCCTTGCAGAGTTTCTGGTTCTAAATGACCCACACAGCTCACRTCCTCTGGGCACAAATTCCTGAACTTTTTTTTTTCTCCCCAAATAAACAGTACTTTATCTTGCCTGTGGTGCTTTATCCCCTACCACAACACTCACTTCATCACCACCCTAGAAGCAGCTTTGGATGTGGTGGGATGCCCAGCTTCCAGAAGGAGCACAGCRCAGTTCAGCATCCCTCAGTGCTGGCCTCACCTGGCAAACACGGCCCCATTTCACACCACACCCTCSCATTTACTTTACTTTACATGATACTGGGGCAAATAACAGAAAGACTGGCATGCTATCTCAGTAAAAAAATYGAGATTTTCAAAATTCGGGCAAAGAGCTGAAGTGACATGTGGGGAAAACTCAACGGTGTGGAAGTATTCAGAACACCCGGAGAAACACACCGCAACCRCACGGAGTTTGGCCACGAAGCCTGATGCCATCGTATCATGGAACTCAACTATAACAAGGCATGACAGCCCATCCGAAGCTTCTCAGCTTCTCTGGTTTACAGGCAAACCACAGCAGCTCTCACCCCTAGGCAGCCCCAGCAAGACTCCCAATCCTCAGCCGCAYTGGTAACACCGGAGCCTTTGAACTGCCGCCAGAACAAGACAAATTTTCACTTTCTGTTGCGTTAACAAACCACAGAGCAGCTCTGTGAAAACAATGTCTTGTGAAAACAATGCTTTTGTCTCACCATACTGGAACAAGCCCCCCAAGATTCAAAAAAGTTCCTGAAAACTGACAACCCAGACACATCCTCTTTGAACACACTTCGAGGCAGTCCATCCGGACAGTTTCCCTCACCTACAAAATGCCTCGGGAAGTTCCCAAACCCAGCTCTGTGTCAGGCGGCTCRAGCAGGCAGGTCTCTGCTTTCCCCCATCCAGCCCTTCAATAGCATCGAGCCCAGCACAGCCCAACCCATTAAAGCACAGCATACACCTCTAATGGAGAATGAAGAACTTACCTGAACAACAGCCTGGGGGCATTTCCATCACCTCTTTAATCTGCGACAGCATCCCTGGTGCTCATCTTTCATAATCCGCTTCAGTTACAGTGTGGGGGGGCCAGCAGTGGTGCAGGGCAGGGAAGCACAGCACACACAGGTATTCGTGGTGTCAGTGCAGCACTGTCAACTCAGGCTAATTTCTTTTTTGGTGTTTCCTTATCCCACTCTTTGCTTACAGCCTGCACAGCCAGACAAGCTTAGTTGCCTTGGACAYCTGCATGAAACCATTCACATCACAGCACATCATCCACCACAACCCCCCTGCTCACCTACCAACAGGGAATCAAAAGCTTCCRAAGTACAACCACCACCTGAGTTTTCCACTGCCCAAAACCACTCTTGTATCATTACCTTTGCGCTATTATTCAGCACGGAGCTTGGCACAGGGTACCTGCAGCATCTGGCAGGTTTCTCCTGCACCAGCTCAGGCTCCTCACATGCTCACCTGTGTTACCAGCCACTGGGCTAGTGGCTGCTGCAAACACAAATGGGGAAAGTGTCTAAAACAGGGGCAAGAGCTCAGCTCATCTGTCTGAGGGCATGTCAGAGACTGAATACTGGTTAAGGGAAAAAAAWATATATATATACTGAGGTGCAAGGAGACCCATGGGAATCCCCTCTTCTTACTCACAAACCCCAGAACTTTTGTGCCTCTAAAGGCAGCTGAAGGCAGCAGCCCGAGTGCCTCTACCGGAGCAGCACGTCAGCAAACACGCAGCAGTGCGATCTTATCAGGGAGGCTTTCTAGTGAAGAGACGTCCCTAGAAAGCAGTCACTACAAATACAGTTTTCCTGAATAYCATTAATGATCCAGAAGTAATGAAATAGCATATAATATGGCCCCAGGGTACAAATCAACCACCTACCCTAATGCATACAGATGGAGCTTAACAGCTCTTTTGGTCTTCCATTACCAGAGTGAAATGGGATCTCTGAAACACCATCGAGGCAAAGCAGAAGAGAAAGTTTACTAATGAGTGATGTTTACTTCTGATTCTTCAGAAAATGCTTTAAAATGCTGTAATCTGAAAAAGATTCTCTGTTTTCACATATGAAAATGAGTAGACACAGCTCCTCCTCACAGAACCAAGATAAAAAAGCAGAACRTACAATCTCCTGCTCTTCCCTGGTGTTGCAGAAAAGACTTTGCTGAGAACAGTGTCTCCATACTTTTTGTAATAATTAASAATGAAACTTTATCCAGTCCCACAAAAGCGAGCAGCAAAACCGTCAGGACTTACATCAGGATCATGCTCCCCTTGTTGATGTTTGCAGCAGTTAAAGCAGTAACTTCCACAATGCTTTAAAACCAGTCCAGCAATACGTAAGATACAGGCAGGCACAGAATCCCTCTGCTTCCATCCTTAGGGAAATTTGGCACTGAACACTGCGAGCCTGCTCCCACAAAGACAGGATGTTGAGCATTCTGAGCTGGTCTYGCCCCCACGAACTAGCCAAGCCCACGCGAGGCTCTGCACACACCTCACACAGCCATACCTGTCTTGCTTGGGAAGTATTCCTGGACTCCAGAATGTCACTTTAATGCCATCTCTTTCACCTCTGACATGGCATTACTTAAATGCCTCCGGAATCTTTTCAGAAACTAAAGCGTTCACTACTTTTTTTAATCAGTTTCCTTAAGTTTGAAGATTTCACAAGTTGAGCAGCCAAGCAAGGCACCTGTGTGACACGAGGCACCAACAGCAGCAGCTCTCTGTCATCACGTCCTCTCACAGGCACTTTCAGTGGTACCCAATTCTAACAGGTACATTATCCCACTCATCCTCACACACAACACAGGCATCCCCTGCACAACTTCTTCCAAAAATTACGTTCTCAAGAAATCAATTCTTTAAGCTGATTTTCTGTTTTCATTAGAGGAATTAACCAATATATTTCAATTATACAAAAGAGCTGGAGGCAGTGGTCGGCAAGTACTTTTTATGACCCTCACCTATTCTTTTAAAAGCCTTCCACGAAACGCTCAGGCAGGCACAGGAGTGGGAGGGAGGAGGAGGAAAGGAACATCACTACAGAGTCCTCACCATATCTACACATAAATAAAGTCCAAACTCTATATGGTTTGACCTTGAATGAATAATAATGCACAAAATAAACACAAGGACGAGCACAAATGAGCGTTCAAAGTAATGAATGGATAATGAAGAAGCGTATAAGCGTGCCTTGTTTAAAATCACTGATTGAAGAATCGACGGAGGTAAAAAGACAACCCAAACACATTGCGATGCTGTGACCGGGAGTGGGTGGGAAGCTGAAAAAGTAGGGGTTTAGAAGCCACCCCGCACGACAAAGAGCCCAGACCCAGCCGCGACCGCCCTGCCCGCGGCAGCTGCGCTACTTTCAGCGCTGCTCGGCGGAGCGGAGTTGGCGGCGGTGCCCGCGCCGAGCCCGCCCGCGGCCGCGGCTGCGCTGGCCGTGCCCGTGCCCATCCGAACTTCACCTGTCTCACGGGCGTGCCGGYGCTCCGCGCCCTGCCCCGCTCCTCTCGCGGGGGCAGGAGCCGGGGCGCTCGGATGAGCCGGACCGGCGCGGCGAGATGCGGGGGGATGCGGGGGGATGCGGGCAGATGCGGGCAGGCTCCCGCCCAGCACCGAGACGGGAGATCCCGGCCGGAGCGGTCCCAAAACCGCGGCAACTTCTCCCGCGCGGCGCGGCGCGACCCGGCGGGTCCGTGCGTCCTTCTATCCACACACCCACACCCCCTCCCCCGGAGCCGAGCCCCCGGACCCACCCGCTCCCCCGGCAGCGGGGCGGCCGCACCTCCTCGCATCCCGGAGCGCGGCATGGAGCCCGGCGCGGCGCGCTGCGGCGGGAGGTCTGCGGTGCCGGCGCCGCGGGCGAGCGGGGCGGGACGGGCGCGCAGTCCCCGCTCGGCCCCGCGGCGCGGAGGGGCCGCGGGCGGAGCGAAGATGGAGGAGGCGCGGCCGTGCCCCCGCCCAGCCCCGCGCGGGAGCGGCGCGCGCGGCGCCCTCTGCCGGGCGGCGGCGGGACCGGGCTGAACGCTGAGGGCTGAGGGCTGAGCGGGGGCACCCGGGAGGCTCTTTCTTAGACTTTGAACACAGAGAGACCGAGTTTTCTCACATACCTTGTTAAATGCACGGTAGCTCTACAAAAATAGTCAAGACTGAATTTTAGTTGTATGTTCAGCCCACACCGAATTCCCAACACCGCGTTCTCACCAAGCTCGTCCCCCTGCTCGCCATGCTGTGCTGAGGGCACTTGCAGTGCTTCTTCCATAACAACTTCAGGGAATCACGGAATCACTGAATTAATTGGGTTGGAAAAGATCTCTGAGGTCATCGAGTCCAAACTTTGAACACCGCCTTGTCAACCAGACCATGGCACCGAGTGCCRCATTCAGGCTCTCCGTGACTCCACCACCTCCCTGGGCAGCCTGTTCCAATGTCTAATCACCCCTTCTGTGAAGAAATTCTTCCAAATGTCCAAGCTAAACCTCCCCTGGTGCAGCTTAATACTATGTCCTCTCGTCCTGTCGCTGGTTACCGCCACCCAGCTACATCCTCCTGTCAGGGAGCTGTAGAGAGCAAGAAGACTCCTCCTGAGGCTCTTTTTCTCCAGGCTGAGCCCCCTCAGCTCCCTCAGCTGCTTCTCACAGAGCTTGTGCTCCAGACCCTTCCCCAGCTCCGTTCTGTTCACTTCTCTGGACATGCTCCAGCACCTCAAAGTCCTTCCTGAATTGAGGGGCCCAGAACTGGACACAGAATCATCATCTTTGCCCAAGGAACACTAGCCCCATTTACTTTCAAATTCAGCTAAGTCATAGTTTTGAGGGAAGTAACTAGTGAGAGAGATCACCAAACTGGGGGAAGTCGTCGATCAAGGACGGAATATTTATTGATTGCAGGCAGCATACTGAATCCACCGCTTTTTAAATACATGAAGTGGATGATCTCAGTTTATTTTATCTGCACTATTTAAAAATTCAAATAGGCATTATTCAGCAGAACTTTTTTTTTTTTTTTAGACCCAGTCATTAAGTTCAGGTGTTATTCAGGAAAAATTAATGCATATGTCCAACTCAGCCGGTAACCAGTGACTCTATGCATGACAAAATTACTACAGTGTCTATTCCTGCTTTTCACACAGTTCTCAGTTCTGTGTTTTTAAAGAACCTCAGGCATAACCGATTCAGGTTCTGAAAATTAGCTCACTTGGATGTTTTCCATTTAACAAGAACAACATATATAATATTTTAATGGACATGGTTGCACCACCTATTTTTTGTTTATATTAAATACTGGTGGATCCTCACGCAAGGATTGTTCACATCACCTAAAACTCAAAATGGAACCAGAACTTCGTTGTGCTAGGTGCTCTGTAAAAAATCAGTGTTCCTATTTCAGAGAGCTTCTACTTTACAAATATGAGAGACAGCAGAGTAGAAATGAAGGCAGAGAGATGTGATGATATGTATCATAAGATATGAAATCCAGATCAGAGATTGAAACATGAGTTTCCTGGCTCCACATTCAGCCTTGCCCATTGCTCTCATGAATTATAAAATTTTGGACCTTTGCTAGGGAAGGACAGTCCGCCAGAGATTGCACTGCAACTGGTCAGGAATGTTCCAAACTAAGTTTTGTGAGAAAATTTATATTTGTCAAAGTGGAAACACTTGCTCAAAGATGGTTTGTTTTAAGAAGTTCTTTTCTCAGCTCTTTCCCAGGTCAGAGAGCCCTCTTCCCAACACTGAGTAGCAGAGAGGACCCACTGGGGCTGCACTGGTCCCAGCTTGACTGCTCTCTTTTTTTCATTGAAAAGTTTCTAAAGGTCTCATTTTTGCCTGATACAGAATGGAAGGCACCTCTTGAAATGTCAGGAGTTTTTCACAAGTGACGCTTCTTTTTTCCTGACTGGCCCTGGGCTACAGGCAGTTACACTCTCTTTGCCTCCCTACAGCCCTCATGGTGGTGTCTGCTAAGAATAGCCACATTTTGCCCCTCATGAGTTGAAGCATATGGGGAACTGCAGCACTGCAATTGTTAGCCTAATTTGCCAACGCAGAGTTTGCATTAATGCAGCTAATCCAGCATCTGGATATGGGAGCCTGAACTTCTCTCTGCAGCCCCAAGAGTGGCACTGATGAAAAGAAGAGGCAGAACAAGAGGGCAAGAAAGAGAGTTCTCACAGTCCTACAGCCAGCTGAGTGTCAGCTCCCTTCATTGTACACATCTTGGCTTTCATTCTCTTCCTTAGGAGTTCATCTTTCCCCAGAATATTCATGGATGACTATATATACCTAAAAGATGTGTAGGAAATAAATACAGAGTGAATATGCAGGAAATACGTTAAGTAAACCTGCTTTTCTCAATTTGAATAAAAAGGCTGAAGGATGAGACCAAGAAGCAGCAACAGGAAAATAAAAGCACAAGCAGAGAGATTATGAAGGAGCTTGGAACTTGGAGTAACCTGTTAGGCTGGGTTTCAGCCCACATCGCTTGTTGTTCCTTCATGTTTCTGCTATTTGTGATCCTCTTCTTACATGGATCTCTCCTGCTTGGTGGGGCTCAAAGAAAGAGAACTGGTACCCAAGTGCTGTGAGGGCTGAAAGGTTTAAGCCGGCTCTTGCTTATGGATGACTGGCTCAGCCTAAGAAGGGAATAACAAAGCCGCTTGAATGACAGCTTGGATCAAGTTCATAATGACCTGGTTTGTACAGGCCAGGTGTTATGTAGATTGGAGCTTGTTATTGTGAAAAATTTTGGCAAGGCTCGCGATGCAACAGCCAGTTCCAGCAGAGCTGGGCAGAAAGCCACAGACTACAGGCAGGTCCATCTTCAGCAAGATGGGCAAAGCAGCCACCTCCTCCTGTACCCGGTGCCTTGGGGACCTGAACCAACCTGCCTGCACAGCATCTGGAATAAAGCTTATGCAGGAATAGAGAACAGTTTCAAAACATGGCATTCCAGGCTTAAAAACGGAGAGGTAGTCTTGCATAAAAACACAGCGCCAAGTTTTTGTCTGTTTCTTAGGGAGCAAAAATTCAGAGCAAAGTGGTACAAGCCACCCACTACAGCGTTAATGGAAAGTGAGCAAACTGTTACAGGATGTGCCTATCAATATATTCTGCATTTGTTAGGAAGTCTTTCGTAATACTTTCATAATTCATTTTTATGTCATCTAAAAGTAGTTACTAGAGTAATGTGGACGAAGAGCTGTCAAAATTAGGGCTCACCTATGATTTGTTCTCTCACTCTTTACCATTAATATGCACACTATGATTTGTTACTGAAGCTAGTTGGACTTAAATTTTATCCTTTCTTTAGGTGGCCATTTTTTTAAAGGAGGAAGATTAAAAAAATTTAGGGAAAGTATCTTGGGTGCAATTTTTGTGATAATAATAAATGTGGAACTCAGGAAGTATGGACTCTTTTCACCAATACTCAGCATTTATTCCTRTGCCCCAAGTTAATAAAAGGGACTGTACAAATCAGAGCCGAGCCAGTTAGATGAATAGATCAGGTTTCTGTTTTTCTTATAGTGAAGACTTTGTAAGTGTGGTCATAGTGATGTTTTTACATTGTACCACAAAAGCTCGTACAACTCAGGAGAAGAAATCTGAACTATGTAATCTTTACCAAGATGTTTATAACTGCAAATAAATGACAGCTTTTTCCAAATGGGAAGTATGCCATTTTTACTGTGGTGGTATCAGTTTTCATATTGCACCATGGAAAAGCAGCAGAAAGCCAAGCAGATAATGAAAGCCTGACACAATGGATTTGCAGCCCAAAGGCATAGCTTTAGATAAGTGTTACATACAGGACAGGGACAAAGTAGGAGTGGTTAGTTGGGCTTTAATGCTCCATGGAAAGGTGGATTATGAGGAGTTTCTTGAATCTCTCACTGTTCCAGAATTTACATGGAGGTTTAGAAGTTATTTTTAATAGTCTATTACAAGCTGGGATCATGAGAAACTGAAAAAAGAAATTATCCTCGCATCCTTAGGGGCAGTGCCTCAGAAATCGATGCTAATGAACAGACTGCAGCACAGGGAAGCTTGCATTTCCCCTGCTGCACCAATTTTGTGCATTCACAAGGGACACTGCAAGTGCCATCATGTGTAATTAGAATCAGGGAAGGGGAAAAAAGGATATCATTCATTCACACTTCTCACGGTGTCATTTCTTTGYGGCAGATTTAACAGAGATTAAACAGGCATTCAGTTTAATACTAGTCCTATTAAGGACCAAGCACAATTTATTTTTAATTATGGAGTTATCAAGACACCAGCATAATTGATGGCAGCCCCGTTGTGAACATATCCGTAGGTGATGACTTCTTTAGCAACAGAAGAAATGCATTCAGGTAGGGTATTTATCTTTACCAACATTCTAGTTAGAGTACCCCTCTGTGAATAGATCCAGCCAGTTGGATCCCAACCCACCACCTATCAGTGAGTACAATACCCCAARCCCCAGTGTGTGTCCCTGCCTGAACCTGAAATAACTTCTGAGCTAGGGTTTGAAATCAATCCTCCCTGAGGTGTGGACCTGCAGGGGCTCATCAGCACAACAGCTCCCTCTTCTCCACAACCCATCTGTCCCTTCCTATTCTTCCTCACCCAACTGTCCCACAAGTGGTGGTAAGTGTTTCCCAAGGGACACAAAGCTCCTTTTTATGTGACCTTATTKTACACCACAGTTCAAGGCACAGGTAGTAGAGGGTGTAAATTGGAATCATTYGTCCTGTTCAAATATCAAGATCATGTTGAGTGTTATTTTTGAGAACGCAGGATCAGACCTTTTGATGCCAATGATGGGTTGAAGAAGGAGGAATACTTAAGGAATAACTAATCACTACAAATTAAAGAACAGAGCAGAACTCCTACAAAAGACCTATTATCTTGGTGACTAGAGCCCTTGGAGTTTAAAACTGTGATACCCTTGTTAATGTCCAAGGAAACACAACAGTTGTATTTGTGTGTAAGAGAAAGTCCTTTTTAAGCACCATAGTGTGCAGGTTAAAAAAAAACAGGAGTAGGGTGCAGCACGAAGCAATGCATCTGCCACCTATTCACCAGCCATGGCAGGGCAAGAAAAGCTTCGATGGAGGCTCTTCACAAGCTATTAACCTTTCCTGATTGGAGTCTTGCTTTACAGAAAGAGCAGCAAGTACCTACTCAAAGAAGGGCTCCTCTGCAAATAGTAACTGGCAATAATTTAGCAGCTGGGAACCTGTCAAGTGTTAAGGTTCTTTGTCCCGACACRCTACTTATTCAGTAGAAAAAGTGATAATAAGAGATAAGGCTCATGCTAGTGACTAATAATTAACTTTGAAATCTATCGATGACTATGGAGCAGAACACTAAAATTAAAGATATTTTCTAACCATTATGGTTTTGCTTTGGGTTTTTTTCTCTCTATTAGTGCTTCTATGCCACTGCTTTAATTAAGTGTTGAATACAAGGTAAGGGATTTGCTCAACACGATCAATAATGGCATTCTGATGCTGATTTTAAATTGACTTGCTATTTTTAACTGCCGCTTGGTTATTGCCTATCATCCTTAGTCATGCCTTGGGCTCTGCGGATACGTGCCAGCATAGGAGGTTCCCAAGGAGGGCTTTGTCTCAAGGAGGCTGAATCCTGTTGCATATTTCTGAGGATCCATGGAAGAGATGAAGGGTCCCTCCAGACATGGCAGTAGTGGTAAACACTTTTTGCATGTCTGCAGAAATCTGGTTTGACCCAGCTCATAACAAACAGCTTTCATTTACTACCACACTTTACTGGATTTGGCTGCTTTTGTCTTGTGAATGTTTTATGAAGCCAGTACAAGTAAGTACTTCTAACACTACAAAAAAAATTTGCCTTGATAATACTACAGAGTCATAGAATTATAGAATGGCCTGGGCTGGAAGGGACCTTAAAGATCATCTCATTCCAATCCCTTGCCATGGACAGGGACACCTTCCACTAAACCAGGTTGCTCAGAGCTCCGTCCAGACTGGCCTTAAAATTTACCTCAATGAAATTTATTATTTTAATGAACTGCTATTAAATTCCCTGTCATGTGTGGAAGAAACATGAAACAGGAAAGTGTTCACTCTATAAATGGCTGCAACTTTTAAGACAAAAAAAAATTTAAATTACAGAACAGAAATGGGATGAAAGAATGAACAGAAATTCAGCCAACGGATTAATATTCAGCCACGTTTTTCAGAAGGTTTCTCTGATTTCTCTTACACTAAAAAGCAGTCATCACTTTTTGCCTAAAGAACCGAAGATGAGAGGGATGTTCAACTCAGCTAAGAGCCTTTCCTTCATACCAGGTCTCTCTCCTTCTCCAGGGGCTACCTGTTTAATGACTAAACATCACAGCACTCTCCAGAATTTGTATGCACCTTGTGTACCTTTGAAAAGCGTTTAGAATACCTGAGCATATGTCCTCTCTGTCTGTACATGCAAACACAATAAATGCATTATACACAATTTTCCATTACCTTATCAAGCTTTTCATAACTTTCTAAAATTGCACTTTTCTGCAATTTTTAATAGAAAATAACATACTAAATTTAACCAGTTTCCAACAGTAAGGATTCAATTCAATAGTAAGGATTCAATTCAAACATCACTCATATCGATGTAAGTGGGACATGTGTAGAAAAGAGCTAAACTGAAGTTCAAGAACAGCCACAAAACAAGCTTGAAACTATTTTTGCTACACTCTTCTAAAGAAGGTTTTAAAAATCATCCCCTACATTTTTCTTTTTCTGTATTTAAGGGTGATAGTGAATTTGTCTGACACTTCCAGTGAAGYCAAGTGTTTAAGTTCATTTCTCCTGAAGGTTTTCTTACGGTGCACATCATTTCCCACCCAGGCTGTCCTGCCAGAAAAACACCGCAGCCTCCTAACACCATTTAGGACTTAGTTCAGTGTATTTGCTCCTCTTTTTTTCCATGACAAGTCATCTCCCACTTTAATAAATCCTAAGCCGTTTTATGCAGCCCATGCAGGAGCAGCAATGGGATGGGAAGTAATGGACCCAAACCCTTCCAAAGGCAAGAGTTGAGTGCCTTAATATTGCTAACTGATTAAGGCAACAGTTACTAACTTTATTACTGTTTTCCTACCTCTAAAATCCTCACTTAGTTATTTCTTTCTCTGCTTTGTAGTTATTTATTTTCCACTTTGGACATCTATAGAAGTTGAAACAGTTCACCTGGACCATGGTCCTAGTAACTGCTAAGTTTCATGTTTGAATGATATTCTGTAATCGTTTTTTTTAACAAAAACTATTTTTAAAAGACACTTTGTAGTCCTAGAACCTACATACATATGCTGAAATATCCCTTCTTTCACTATAGCCTTGGTTTTCAGCACCATATCAGATGTATTTACTAAGCAATGTGGGGTTTGTTTCAGATGCCAAGAAACAATACAACTATTTTAGGCAAAATCTCATTGCTTCCTTAGGACATAACTAACTGCTGCTGGAACTCTCTGAACTTTATATTAGTCTTTGTTGAAGCACTGCAGGATTAGCTATAATTAACTGTCATCATGTCATTTTTCTCCTAACAACTCAGATTAAAAAGAAAGGGGGGGGGGGAACCCCCGGCAGCAACCATGATTAAAATGTCTCTGTTTCCTATCCCAAACTTCATTTTTAACTCACAGAGGTCACAAGCTCTTCTCCAGACACCCCTCAGTTTTCACATAGACACTTGTGCCTCATCTACAACACAACAATAAGCATTTCTAACAGCAGCTGGAGAGTCAGTTGTGCAGAAGTTGTGAGCAGCTTAAGACAAATATTTAATATTAAGTAAGTGCTTCCTTCCTAAACCATTTACACCCCCTGGTGTAATAGTTTGGTGGGTACCCCTTGCTGATTTATTCATTTATATTGCTTCAAGGAGCCTGTTAGAGCCTGTAGGCACACATTCAAAAATAATTTAAAAGGACATGAATTCATCAGCAAGCCAACGACAACTAATGGTAATTCACCAGTTGCAATCCATGCTAACTAAAAATAACATAAAACTACCTACAAGTTGGGGTTTTCCTAGTCTAGCATAGGTCTCTAAGCTCTGCAGCAGCATCTTGAGATTCAACAGAACTTGTATCTCCCACCTCTATGATAGGTGATAGATTTCACCTAATGTATCACCTATGAGATGACAGTTTTCAGAATACAGATGTTGACAGCAGTTAGTATAAAGGTTTACTTCAATGAGGTTATTATGAGCAATCACTAACTGTGAATGTTAAGAGACTAAAAGTTGCCACTTTTCTGTGGGTCACTCCAGAATCCTAGTATTTACAATTGCCGTGTGAACAGATTTTATTTAATTGGGGTGGAAATGGATGGAATTGAAAAAAATAATCCAATATTAGGAGAGGAATGATCATAGAGGAGGGCAGGGCACTCATGCTCTCCCTAAATAGCATCTCCACTGCCACCAGCAGAGACAGAATACGAGGCAGACCCCTGGTCTGATCCAGTAAGACATCTCTTGTGTTAAGGACCAGAAAATACAAGCAGATACTACCCCACGTGAAAAAAAATTGTATTTCTTTCAAAGTTCCAAACTGATGGAGATTTTTCCGCCCCTACTTCTGTTTCATGTAACTCTCAGCTGAAGCTGGGAGCTGAAGCACTCCATGTAAGGTGTAAGGATTTCACTGCCTTGTCCTGGAGGAAGCTCCTACCAAAGCCAGGGTTTCATTTTGCAATATGGGCAGGTAAACCGTACCTTACACGAGCAACTTCATTTCTTTGGGATCAGCTCTGAGACATGGTTTAATTCCCTCTCCCATTTATACAGCACAAGCCTTTCCTCACAAGTCTGAAGGGCAAAACATTCACTTTCTGCAGTCTCTCTGCAACCTTCCAAAACTCATTACTATGAAAACTTACACAGTTAAAAGATGATTTAAACAAAATTTAATGAACAATTCAATACCAAAATATTTTAACCGGATGTAAAGAATTGGGAAATTATACATTTGCTCAGCTGTACTTGTGCATTTACCTTTACTGAGCAGATGAGGTAATACCCCTCACTGATTGGTGATCTGCTGCTCTGAAGTTAAATGACATTTGCAACACACAGGTTTAGGTAGTTTCTGAACAAAGACCCACCAAAGCAGAGCTGCATCCATCAGGCCAAGCACCTGAAGAGGTGAACCAATGCTAGTGGTGCCAGCCTGCTTTACACGAGATAGATGAATGCATGTAAATCCTCATGTGCTTCCAGGACACGGAAAGGCATAGCACAGCTCTAATGGGTGAATTCATAGGACAAAGGGGAGTGGATGCAAACTGACAGAGGGCAGGGTTAGATTAGAGATTAGGAAGAAATTCTTGACTGTGAGGGTGGTGAGACACTGGCACGGATTGTCTAGACAAGCTGTGGATGCTCCATGCTGGAAGAGTTCAAGGCCAGGTTGGATGGAGCTTGGAGAAACCTGGTCTAGGGGAAGGTGTCCCTGCCCATGGCAGGGGTTGGGAATGAGATGGTCTCTAAGGTGCCTTCCAACCCAAACCATTCTGTGATTCCACAGTTAGCAGCAGTGGATCTGACCCCAGCATTTTAAAGCAGGACCACTTAGAACCCTGCCTTTTATGATAAATCAAAGCTGTAAAAAGTTTCATCCACAATAGAGAGAACAGGGTCGATGCTACCATTCATTCAAACATGAATGAAACTGAACTATATATTYAAATCTCAGTAGCAACTGATGAAAAATTTCATACCTGGAATAAAATAATTGCTCATAGAAATCCCCAAAGGAAATCAGGGTTGTTCCCAGCCACTGTAGAGAAGTCATGGCTTTCTTTACCATGTCAGACATTTTTTGTAGAAGACTGCATTCCTCCATGACTCCCTTAAACTTATTCCTAGTCTTCAGAAATTCTTCAAAGCCAACTTTCTCTTTTCTGAGGTGTTGATTCAGTCAAAAAATATTTGTTCCTTGATAAATACTCTTCCCATCTAACACTTYGGGCTGCCAGCAGCTGCAGGAATCCCCAAATTGTTTTTATACCTTCAAACAGTCCCAACTGCCAGACAAATTTTGGGGCAGCATTCTGTGTCTCCTACGGCCATCTCTGAAACCCTGTAGCCAGTGATGGGCTCTGATTTGCTTCATCTCGGCAAGGGAGTGAGACAGTGGTAGCAAACTATTGCAATTTGAAACGTGATCCACAACAAGCCACCAACTTCCTTTTCACTTCCCATCAGTTTTGGATATAATACAAGAGTACCAAAGGAATTCAAAATATTTTTCTTTTTGGTTTTGTGTCTAGAACTACACGAGCCCAAATAAAAAAAAAAAACAGGGGAAACTCAGTCCTTCCTCAACTCCTACAAAGGGCATCTTGGCTTCAATGGACTGAAGTTTTAGAGAAAATCTGAGACTCTCGTGCAAATTTCATTCCTTCATTTTCAAAAGCAAACACAGTGAGGAGAAAGGGAATGGGAAGAGGAGCTCAGAATCTTTTCAGTTTACCCTAATCCCCAGACACTAGCAGAGTTTCATTTGGAGAGGACAAAAAGAGAATTTTTATCCTGAGTCATTAAATGTTACTCTAAATTCATTCATGCTCCTCTTAGCAGGCAGATCGAGTCCATATGATTACCAGCAAGTGCCCATAATTTGATTGATGTCTTCTCATCCATGTAGAAATCTGAAAAGAATCTCTGTAAATGATTAAATATTTGATTCCTGGCAGCAAAATGAATGAAAGGAAAATCCTTACATGGGTTTCTAAATGGCAAGCACGCTGGGTTAGGGCCTGAGGTGGCTGGATTCCAGCATCTCTACTAAGGAAAGCAGAACAAAGGTAGTTTTAAAGTTTCATTTGTGCTCACAACCATAGTGGCAGTGAGAAGGCATTTTGACCCCCAGCACAGTAAATTATTTCCAAATCTGACAAGCTCCAGAGAACATTTCCCAGCCTGGGATCATTGCAGCACTGGCTGCAGCAGCTACTGCAGACGCCAGGACCTGTGCACAGCCAGTGATGAACTCCCCGGGTACTGAGGGAGGCAAAAAGGGACCTTGATGTGCAGCACGGACTCATCCCTAGGCTTAGAAAAATGGATTTCAGTATTATATTCATAGTGAAAGCTACATTTTTAACCATAGCACTGATGAAAGTGAGGCCATTTGCTCCTTTTGAGGGGTTAGTTGCACCCATGAATTTGAAAGAGGATGGTGGTTATTTAACCGGAGTCTTTTTAAAAGCAAATCGAGAAAAGACAGAAAAAATGAAGACTAATGAGACAACTTCAGAAGACCACTTTTTCTATAAATGATTTATTAGAAAAGAAATAACCTGGAAACCAGGATTCACAATCTCCCAACCAATCATCTATTTCATGTAAAGTTGCTGTCTTAACCTGCCAAAAGAAATCAAGTGTAAAAAAGTAATGAAAGAAATGGCACATTCCTCTTGGACTTAAAGATAGTGTTTAGCTTTAAAAGTATAATCTAAAAATAAACCCTGCTGCTCACTAGTCTCATTGTATACTCAGATTCATTCTTCTTCATTTAATAGGAAATAGATCTAATATCCATTTGGCGACCAGTAAATCTTTTAGTCAGTGGAAATACACAATTTTAATACTTGTTAGAAGTGGTTTTTCGCAATAAGGAAGAAAAAAACATCTGGCAATTAACTAACATGCACAACCCATGTCTTCTTAGATTTGCCTTATTTCCACATCGTCAGCATTGCATATGTCAAACATTCCCAGTGCGAAGCAAAACAATTGCTAAAATGAAACTATGAAATAACATATACTTACAGGAACAGGCAATGTCAACTGCTGCGCCAAAAAGATGACACAATTAATGGTCTAATTATAGCATATTTATAAACCTGGCACTAAATCTCATTTTCTTATGCGAGTGATACCTTTGAAGTTAATGTGACTCAATTATCTGCTCTGTGAGAAGTGGTTGCATAAGGTTTCTAGCTGCAGCATACCTGGAAGGTGAAGAGTCACCATCCTCTCAAGGGGTAAATGTCAGATATTTATTGGCCTGAATATCAATAATTCTGAGAACTCTTCCTTGAACTGTATTCCACGGCATCCAAGGTCTTCCCTGCAATGCGTAACAGCRACTACAGATTCAACACAGCTCCAATATCCAGAAACCTTCCTTCCCCCTGTGAAAACGTTTTGATGCCTACCCTTTCTCCAGAGTTTAAAGCTGAACTGCCAAGCATTTAAGGACCTCACCCTAAGGAAGATTGCACAGTGTCGAGTGCTGGTTGTGTTATATTGTACCAAAATTTAAATAATAGAAAAGATATGCTTTAAGAAATTTGTAGGTTGAAGGGGAAAAAAACCCTCCACTTTTTGACAGTGATATTATTACTRTGCCGAAGGTAGTAGCTCAGACCCGAGCACTGATCCTCAGAGAGCTAACTCTCCTGTTGGCATTCACTTCATAAATAATCCTGCAGAACAACCAGGCACATCTTGTCTCATAATAACAAAGATGATCCTTCATTTAGATTTCTCCAGGCAAGAAAGAAAGGAGAGGGGAAACCTCATTTATATCAGGTAGCTTCTCTGCTACTCCTAAGTCAGGCATGCATTGCTCAGTAAAAGTCATTGCAGGAGTGCAAACAGAAGGAAGGGCGGAAAACGAAGGGTGCACCTTGCTGCCTGCAAATCTCTCCACACAAACCTAAATCTGTACTAGTCTGTCTGCATCCTGTCATCCAGGTAAAAGAAATACAAAAAAAAAAATCACCTTCTGCCCTTCAGACAGTTCTGGAAATGGTTGTGGGTCACATGAAAGAGCCTGACTTCTCAGCTCCCTGACAGAGTGCAAATTCAGCTGCTGTCTTCTGCAGTGGAGATAATGCCACAGCAGGACATTCTTGAAAAACTTCTTTTTGCTCCTATATATGTCACGATTGCACAGATTCTTCTTCTGCAGAGCATTAGCTCACAAAGACAGGCTACTTGGCCCAAAAAAAAACCAAAAAGGAACCCTTCCTCTAACTGTAGTGATCAATAAGAGCTAAGCATTAATCAAGGGCTATCATCCCAAAAGCAGATTCGCACTTAGTAAAAGGTTAACTGGAAAATATAGAGCTTACCGTGGCCCAAAAATGCCTTAATCAGTTTGTTACATTTCAGACTGTACCATGACAGTCCACAAATCAAGTGAAGGCCAAGGAGATGGAAGATCCCTGTGACCTAATTGCTTCAAGAGTGGCAAAAGCTCGACAGTCACATCCCAATAAAACAAAAGCAAGACTGGCCAGAAATGGACTTTCCCGGCTTGAGCCTTGTCTTATGCTCACATCCAAGAGAAAATATTATTTCTATTCATTTTCTTACAGTTTCTAGTTCGGCACTTTACTTGCAGGTAAAGTCACGTTGGGGGTGATAACATTTTTCTCTGAAGTATCTCTCTTGTAAAGTGAGCTTTACAAGTGAGTTCAGATATTAAATATTTGTCTACAGGAAAGAAAGGCTTTCACAAGTAGACCTAACACACAGTATAATCTTCATTCAATAAAGCTGTATTAGATCAAACAGTACTTGATGTGCTGGCAGCAAACTGATTTGGGTATCACAGCTAGCAATAAACTAAAGAAATTTTTGCATAGCATTAAATAATGTACAAATAATGTCTGTACCTACTTAAAAGATTGAGTTTAAATGCTGTTTAAAGTAAAAACAAATTSTCAAGAAATGTTTAAGTGCTCCAGCCAGATGAATCACAGTATGCCCAGAACTCCCACTAAATCTATTTTATCCAAAGAGCTGCATGGATAAAACTGACAGAAAAATATGCTGCTAAAACTGATCCCATCAGTTGTTTCCCAACACTGATCACTCCTCCTTGCTGCATCCTAAAGATGTATCTTGGATCACTAAATTCCTTTTAAATATTTGCCTGCAAGTACCTGTCCTACTTCAGAACTGACTGCATGTTATTTTTAAATGAATTTAAAGGATAATTCAGGAGATAATGTTGTCTAATTCTGTAAAGTCCCTGTGGTCTTCATCAGKAATGCTAAAGGCTTGAATCCCTGGACCCAAGGTGGGTTTTGCCGTCAAAACTTCAGCCACCTGGCAGAGTGGCTGGTGGGCATCACCCTCACCTGGGTGGTCACCAGRGTGCCCAGGACCAAGGGCTTCACCCAGGAGTGCCCCAGCCACCACCAGCAAACTGCCCCAGGCTGGGACTGCAATGCCATGCCAGCAAGGGAAACCATAAATCCCTCCAAGTCACAACTGTTATTTTGCAAAGCAGAATTATTTAGTCTACCTTCCAGCTAAATTAAGGAAAGGGTGGCTGAGACAGGAACGTATAATGATGAAAATAAGGGGTTTTGCTTATTGTCCAGATTCYGTTGTCATGTTGGGGAACAAAGAGAATCTGTGTGCCTGCACCACAGCACACTGCAACCCCAAATGCAATTAATGGTATTGGGTTTTGCACCTTCAGGGGTAGGCATAAAATAATAAGGAGCATGGGGCTTGCCCACTGATTGCAGCAGAAAACTTTCAAGGTGCAAGGGGGGATCATTACTACTTGCAGTGCACGTGCATAGAGGTAGAGAATTAACCTTGGCCACACAGCCTTACCTTTGTCATCACTGGAACTTTGAACAGCTCATTTGTCATTCATCTAAGTGTTCTTTCATCACAATTTTCTAGCAGAGAATTTTATAATTATTTCCAATTACTGTCTATAATATATTCAACTTTCTGCACTGCAGTCACATTTTACCACTGAACTTTAAAGCAAACATGTTAATTTAAAATATACTCTGCCAACTGTATGACACGGCCACTCCGAGATAGCTGTCGAAAAAAAAATCAAGCATAAATATTTACCTCATTATTAACAATAGAAAGATTGTAGTTAGGTAGGCATAATAAAAATTCTCTTGAATCCTGTCAGTGTYTATCTGCTTCAAAAGAACTCAGTCTCACAGCAGTTTTACAGCCACATGCAAAAGTATGTGGAGCTGAATAGCTCCCCTTTTCTGCATAACACTGCAAGGGCTCCTCAGGGTTTGTAGCAACCAGTGAAAGTCATTAAAGAAGCACTTCTTGCCAAACGTGTTTATTCGCCATTGCACAGCCAAAAACGTTATGTCTGCAATGGACCTGTTTACTCGAGCTGTGCTGTGTGTTGTAATGACGATCATCAGCCCAAAGGACTGCTAAATTAGCAGAGCCGATACGATCGATAAGATCAGGGGTACAAAGAGACTCAGGAAGGAAAGGATCTGCAAAGGAAACTATTTAGTATGACACAGCCACCCTCTGCTTCCCCACTCCGTTGACTCAGCAGCTGTAATGGACGTGTCTGATTGAGTGTCTGGGGCACACCTTCAACACACGGCAACGGGCAGTGGTAAATGGAAAAGCTCTTGTTCTACAACAGCCACAACTCTCCYGGGGAGATTTAAAGTATTTCCCTCTCTGTTTTTCATAGCCTTGAATAGCCAAGGAATTCATATAGGGGTTCGGAGAGGGTAGAGAGGGCATCATTTGTAAAGTAAAAGGGCAAAAATGTGTCCCGAGCCATGTTTAAACATGGTAACTAAAACTGAGCAACTGAAGCTTGTGAGTTCAGCCAGCTCCATGCCCTAAAACTTTTGCAAGCTTGTATATTTTGGTCTTAGGAAATGTGCTTGAATATACTCCTCTTTGTAATAAAAGGGGGAAAAAAAAGGAAAACAAAAGCAAAACTAGGATTAAATGGAAAATTTCTGGCCAGAAGAAAGCAAAGGAGAGAACAGCTGGTTTGCTCTTTATTTCTGTAGTGCTGGTGAGCACTCCTAATAGCAGCCCTGTAATGGTAAGTAGAGAGGGGAGCATGTTTCCAAGAAAAGGGCACCAGGGTTTCTCACCTCAATATACACTCATTAACTCTGATTCCAACTCTCCAGGAAGTAAAAGACCAGGCTGTAGTTAAAGAGGTTTTTCTGCCAAAGGTCAATGAAAAGTTAGTTCCAATGAAATAGTGCGAAAACCTTGTATCAGTCTCCAATTCTCTCAGCTTTAGATGACAGACAGAAACATCTGGGGTTGCAGGGACAGGGTTTAGATACTTCTCACAGCACAGCCACTAAAATTAAGTCAATATCTGCCATTAAAAATACTGAAGATATAACACGGGATGGAACTATTAAGCTTTATCCGTGTATAGAAATCAGTGGCTCACATGCACTTCTCACAGTCTCATATTTGGTGTCTTCATGATGTTCTGCTTTTTATTCTATCTTGCTTTAAAAACACCATGTAAACACAGGATGCAAGAAAAATGGCCTGGCATAAATCAGTCTGAAGCTTTTAAATTCTGTAATTTATCCATTTTTACATGAATTGTTGTATTTTTAAATCTGTTGGGAAATCATGCACAATTAAATGCAGCAATGGAAATCACCATTTAGAGAATGATATCAATAAATTAGTCCCTCTTAAAAGCACACTAAAGTCATAAGCAATCTTTCAGGTACCATATCAGCTCCCATTAGGAAGTGGCTGGAGCCTGGCATCTGGATAATGCTGACCTTCAGTTCTGACTCGGTTTATCTGGATTAGCATTGCTATTTGCTGGAACCTTAAAAAAACAAAGGGCTAATCAATACAAGGTCAAAATAAAAGTGTCACAGATGGCTCTGGGCGTTCCAAAAAGGTGACATCTGTCACCAAGAGTTACTGCAGGAGCTGGCACGAAGCTGCAGCTGCTATTGCTGGGGCCATTTCTGTGGTCAGCTTCTGCAGGCAACACCCACAAGGCATTTCTCAGGCATATTCCATGCCCAGAAGTGGGTTACATGGCAGGTCAGATTGATCAACAGAATGAAAAATGTACGAAAAAAAAAAAAAGCCCACAGAACTCAGCCTTTTCAGCACATGAGGTTCAGATCAGGCTGTGGACACCAAGAATCTTGCACACCACCTAGAAGCATGTTGCCAAAGAAAGCCTTGAGGTTTCTAAACCCAAACTCACCCTGGGACACTCGCAAGAGGACATCCAAGACATTCGAAAGCATTAAATTTTATATTAGAAATACTGCAAAGCCACATCTGTTTATTGCAGAACCATTATGCAGATAAGGATTCAGGATGAACTTGACTGCCTTGGGGAAGGTCAACCTCAGACTTAGTTCTTTGCATTCTGCAGGAGGGGTTGTAGGCCAAAAAACAAGCAGCAGGTATTTGTTCAAGGAACAAAGGAAACTGGAACGTTAGTCTACGCTCTGCTCCACCTTCTCACTCTGGGTATTTAACACCTAATGGAAACTTTAGTAACCTACTTTGCACATTAAATTTATTTGGAGATAAGTTTCTATGAGTTTCTGCTCTCAGAAAATGTTTCATAAAGCCTTTGCTATTCATTTTTGTCGTGGGGCAAGTAGGGAAGAATATGCTAATCAAAGACCCTGGAACTACAGCTTCTATAATTGGCAGCTCAGTATTCTCTAGTAGCCTTAATTTATGCGTACTATTAAAAGGTTAAAGTTGGTCACAGGTCTCCTGTGACTGTCATCTGTGAAATAATGCTGTTGGAAATGCAGTTTGGGTTCTACCTCATTCCCGCCTGCAAATAAAACCACGCATATTCTGCACATCTTTCCCCTGAACACTGACACCTCCAGCGACATAAAATCCAGCGAGCGATGTGACAGCTGCCAAGGTCAATAAGAGTTATACTGAACTGCTGAGTAAGTGCTGGCCACACAAATCAAAGCTGTATAAGGGCAGCTGAACATACACAATCTGCAGCTTATTCCAACTACTTTTTGGACCGAGACATTTTAATCATTTTTCTCTTCCRCAAAATGTTATATAATGAAATGTGATAAAGTCAAGGGTATTTCGTGAAATCTTTGCTTTGTGTCCTTTGTGTCAAATTACTGATAGCAAAGGGTGTTGAGAAAAATACATTTCACATTTTTGAGAAGCGTAACACTTAAGGCCAATTGTAGGAGGGCAGTAATATGAATTGTAAAGTAAAAATAAAGTAGCAGGAAATTTTAAAGACACATTGGGAAATGCTATCTAGTTGTGACCTAGATTCGACTATTTAGATGAATTCCTAAATACGGAAGTCTGCATTGAACATTTTCGGGGATACTTTAAGCCTTCTGCCTTAACTATACATATCAAAGAGGTTTCAGCATTCATTTCCAGCTGCATGTTGACGTTTAATTATCAAAACACTAGCATCTCCCAAGATGTTGCTAATTGATTGGTAGAGATAATAAGGTATTTCTGGCAGATCCAAGGGCTGGATCGGATTTTATATCTGAACTCTTCGCTCAAAGTCATAGACACAGAAACTGTTGCAGCACTTGTATTTTTGTTTCACAGTAATGAAATATCGAGATTTTGAGCAATTGCATAGAAAAATCATTCTGAACTTTGTGCCTTTAGTAAGGCCTTGTGTGCCAAACTGTCCCCGTTAGCAAGTATTTACAGCTGAGTTGAAAAGCCCTGGAAATAGAAACTGTTAATAGAAGARCTGCTGCACCTCTAACTGGATTGCTGTGACCAGTAACACTGCAGTAATTACAGTGAAGGAAGTGTTAAAAGGGAATGAGGACAGAAACCTCTCCATCATCTGTCAGGCTCTTGCTTACTCCTGGATTTTTCACTGAGAAGGAGAGCTACTGGCAGAAAGGCTCTGCAAGGGCTTCTGTCTTCCTTTATTCTATTTTTAAGGTTGCTAATTGATCCTCTGAGGGAAGGTTTAGTCCTTTTAATGCAATCCCTCCATTAATGAGGAGGCAGTAGGAGCGAGGCTGGGGGGTGTGGGTGTGGGAGCYATGCAATCTTTCATGCTGGTCTTCTCCGCGATGACTCACTAGGAAGRGAAGTTTGAGAACTTTCCTCACACGTCAAGAAACTGTCCCCATCACCTGCTAATAGTGTGGGGGTGGTTACTGGGTTTGTTTTGCCTGAAAGGAGCCTGGCTGACCTAAATTTTCCAGGTGTGGGTATGACAACAGGTCAAGGAATAAGGGGACAGAGAGACGAAGAGACCAGATTGTGTTGGAATAGTCATTATCTTGACTGACACATTCCTCCATGCTGCAGGTACAGAGGTAGTGGCTGCTCTGCAGTAGGACATCTCACTTCAGATCAGCAAAATAAATACCAGGAGAAGCTTCCTTTTGAGATATTGCCTTTGCACTAGCATAAAAATAACTTTTCAGCTTCTAACTTGCTCTTGTAATTAAGAATAGCAGAAGAAAGAGAAGTGATGAGGCAGCTGGCAGTCAACAGGTAACTCCAGTCCCATCACTGCAAAGGGACTGACAGCCTGTCCTGGGCTGAATAATGGGTTAATTTTATTGAAGCACCACCAGACTAAAGAATGGTTTTATCAAGTATTTCACCATTTAAATATCAAGGCAGTGTGCCAAGCAAAATGGCCCATGGTTAAGAGAGAAGTGCTTCAGTTTACTCATTCCCTGAGCAGAGCATAGTTTAATTCAGATCTTAGACATTGCCATTCTTCTTACTCAAGGGTACTGTAGTTACACCAACAAATACCACTATCTTGTGAAATGGAAAGAAGCTTTTCTCCCCTGTCATCCATGACTCTTTTTTACTTATCTGTTCTTACTGCTATCAGCCAGAAAGCAACACCTGCTAACTTTTAGGTACATCCAGAGCCCTTGTGGCCAAGAGCCAGTTCTAACACAGCCCATGGAAAGATTTCTACTCCATTTCCATTTGATGTCAGAGCTTCTGTCTGAGTTGAGTAAGGGCTTCAGTTTTTAAGCATGCAATCTCTGTACTGATAAGAATTTCATGTAGGATTTTCTATCATGACTTATTATGATATCTGAATACTTTTCTGTGATTCAATGCATGCAGGAAGAAGGCTCAATACAGCAAGCTGTCACCAGGATCCTAGGGATTGCCCTCAGTATTTAACAGGGAAAAAAGCTGGTCTCAGGTATTAATCTTAGTCATGTCTTAAGTCTACTCAAGAGACTTCGGTTTTATTTTGATCATTTCCATACATTTGAGGAATACCCTAATAAGTTCTTATTACAAGGATCACTTAAAATTAAGAAAAATTCTCAAATTTTTATAAATCCTAGTAATTCTCTTTTTTAACTTAAGATAAAGCATCAATAAATATCTATTTTTGCACTACTTATATGTAAATTTCTGATAAATCCAATCATTAGATTACTCTTTCCACGTAAAGTACRTTCACTTTTGGTTCAGCATAAGGGTCACTTTCAAATGATATTTTTATGAAATGCATGAAGCTGATTTTAGAGTCTGAAGTGAAATATTAAGGGGTTTGGATTTTCTACCATTTTCTTCAAATATTGTGCAAAGTCCAAAACCAAAATAAGACTCATGTATAAGCACAAGAAATATGAATYCCAGAACGAAATTGAAAAGACAACTAAAATACTTCAGTGTGCAACCAAATGCAGAAGTTTTCAATTCAGAGCTCCAAGAGTAAACARAACAACCACAGAGGGCTGGATTTTGTGGAATGTTCTTCTTCCTCTTCAAAATGCGGAGAGGGGTTTGTTTCACTCTGTCCCCAACTATTTTGTAGGTGTTCGCACAACTCCCACGGAGGACTCCTGCTATGAAAACGAGGCCCAGGAGGGAGGAGCCAGTCCTAGGGCACTAGAACAATTAGTGGGACTAACGCCACATCTCTCAGTCAACGAGTGGCTACACACCAAATTCTTTCCCAACCACAATCCATAGTGTCAGCGGTCAGAAGTCACTCCAAATGAGCACAAATGTCCAATGACTCCACCTTTCTCAGCCAATAACTGGTTACAAATCAGGATCACGCTCACATCAGCTTAAGAGATGCCACAGCCACACTCGGATACTGAATCACATCTCCAGGGTGAAGTGGAGACAGTTCAGCAGCGCCACTGCCTCGGAGCCTTTCTCACCTCCCTAAAGAGGGCTCAAGTGATCGGGTGTCGCAGACTTAACCCATTTCACCTTCTCTGCAATTTTATTGGCAACTTCCCCAACAGAAGCAAGGGCTCTTCGGCAGGATCAAGTACTCTGCATCTCTAKATGTGCTACGAGCATTTTGGCGCCTAAGAGGGCAGGAGTTATTGAATGACACCTCTGAATTTGTTATCAGAAGAATCATTCAGTGCCGAGCTGGGTGTGCTGGTTGAAATGCTCAGTGGGATGAGTTGGTGCAATTCCACTGAAGGCAACGGAGTTCCACAACTCCGAAATATAAAGACATTACCATATTAATATTTTTCTAGACGCCCCCAATGAGCATCATCTGTCTTTGTTTTTCTTTCATGGTCTTTGGTATGGCTTTGTTTGAAACGAAATTTTATCCCTGGATTTCCTCTGTCAGACAAATCTGAGCTCCAGGGGTACTTTGGTGTTTAACTGATGCAGAACTACATTTAAGAAGCAGCTTCTAGACACATACAGTAGTAATCGTGTATTTGGAGTGGATCTTTTTTAACTTTCTCCCTGATTTTTTACAATTGTTTTAACAAAAGTTCAGCGATTTGCCTAGCGTAGACCAAAAGAGCTTGTTCTTGACCCTTTTCATGCAGTTCTCTGGGATTTTGTGGTTAAACGACCTTGCAAACAGAGTACACACACTCTTGCACTTGCAGCACAAGCCAGACAAGAGTTATTGGCCAGGGGGCTGGGGGCTGCCTGAGGCTGTMTGAGCATTTCTGGGTTTAGGTTTTSCCTGGTATATTCAGGCACACATAATAAAATAGAGCTTTTATTTTAAAAATCAATAAAATGACTGATCTTAAGTCAGAAAACCGCTTTGTTTTACTTTTACCATCATTGGTTTTTTATTGCATCTCACATTTGGTTTTTTCCTTGTCTTTTTCCTGCCAGACAATCAGTCTTGACTTGTGTATAGAGTCACCTCCTTATGGTGCCTTATTTTTCTGAGGTAGTTCCTCCACTCCTGTTGCTTTTGCTGGTTTTGAATCTTTCTCACCCAGGTTTTCCTGCCACTTTCTCCACCAGGCTGTTACAGCTGACTCTAATATGCAAAGAATGGTATTGTGAACAATTAGGGAGACACTTAGAAACAAATTGCTTTTTTTTTTTTTGTTCACTCTGAGCTACATGGAGCAATAAAATAGGAAACCAGACGAAGCAATGAAAGACAAGTTACGCAGTTAATTCGTGTGCTGCTAATTAATTACGCCAGGTCTGGACATACCAAAACTGTACCAAAATTCATCCTAGTTTCTACTCTTCCACCCTGCTCTCAACTGATTCGCATTTCTATTCCAATCTGCCACCAAACAGTGATGCCACCTCCCTGTGGTGCCACACTGCAGATCAACAAAATTACCCAGGCTAAAACCTACCCCACCCAGATCATTGTATTGCTTAATTTATGCTGCCGCCTGGAACAATTGCGGGAACAACCACGGCACGGGTGGGAATTCACCAGCCGAGACGAGGGGAGGCAGCTGGGTGCTCCTTAAGCTGGTGGAGCTGTTACACATCTCGYGTTGCAAATCTAGTGTAAATAATTGCATTCTCACTCATCTGACTTCTTTCACTGTGACTCATTAGTAAATCTTTCTAAATAGCTTAGCAGGACAGGCAGCAGCTTTTTTAACTTTCTTCATATTCCTCCCAAATATTATTTCATAAACGACCTTGTGACTTCCAAGAAGAAAGGAAAAAAGAAACAAAAATGATTCCTGACCTCTTTGATATCTTGCAAAAATGGTGAGTCTGACTATTTGTTACACTCCTGTGTTGTTAATACCAATAAATGTTAAAGATACAAAGATCAGTTCCTGTATAAATCTTGGTTCAAGGATGACGGGCAGGCAGCTAGAAAACATTTCTTCGTGTCTTTTTCCCCGAATGTAAAACTCTCACTAGAAAAATGATAAGGATAAATGGCACCTATCCAACTGATTCCATTATAGGAGCTGGTTTGTCTGCGACAGATGATTCACTATTTATAGTGTCTTTAGTGCTGCCTCACAGTGTACTCTCACAGTCAATCTCAAAGACGTTATTTAGGCAGGGTAATGTTCCTGCCTTCTCCAAAAGACAGAAACTTCTKCAGACAAAGAAAAGAATATCTTTGGGGATAAATTTCTCTACCTACAGCCATTCAAAACCCACACAGAGCTCGAGTATAACAGAGGAAGAAGACCAGKATAGAGCCAGGACAACCCTTCTGACTTTGGGGAACTCCAAGATGGTCCAAGGCGTAAGAGGAGCCCCGAGCAAGGCTGTCATTTCCTTCTAGAAACATTTAAACACTCCCAGCTGGAGCCAAAAACCCAACAAACCCAGCTCTGATTTCTCCCAGCATGAAGAGCTCCAACTGAACTGCCAGCTCTGATAGACATCGAACAGCAAGGTGAGAAAAAGCAACTCATGTTTCATGACAGGCATTTACACCGCAGACACTTCCAGACTGCAGCATTTAGGAGCCGTATTCAAGCTGCCTTCAAGCTCCTGGCCTGAGAGAAAGCTGCACAAATGTCCACAAAGACTGAAAAATACATATATTTAAGACATAGTTAGCACAGATGTACCCACGGTGATTTTAAGCCCAGCAGTATCAAGAAGAAGGTGTGTAATTGCTGCTCAGGTGAGTTTACAGCATTGCAGGGTAAGATCTGGAAACTCGTGGCATTATCATAGCCTGGGTATGCAACAGCTGAAAGGCAGCTGTAGAATCTATTTCACTGATACATGGGTGTACAACCAGTATTTTAGTTGCCCAATGCAAAATTGCCCTTTTCACAGTAAAACCCAAGAATGACTTGTTTCTTCTTCCCCATTTCCAAGAAAAATACCTGTTTAATATTGCAAATATGCACTCTCAAAAAATGTCTCTGGCCCCTACAAGAAGTGTTCAGGGCTTTTTATTCCCTAAACATTGTTATTAGACTACATAAACTGTAAACATGGAAACAATGACATACTTTTAAAGCAGTTTGGATAATAAAAAAATGAAGTGTTCCATTCTGAAAAAATATCACAATGGGAGTTTTCAACATCAAAGCATTTGTCAAGAATATACACAGAAATATCACAGAACACTGCAACCATTTTATTTTTCTTGCTTAACATTTCCAATTCACTGTCATCAACCACTACAAATAGAGGTTACAATGCTTTGCTTTCCTTTGTTGTTTTGGGTTTTTTTAAAGCCTCCACGTAGTGATACACCTCTTTAAAATACTGAGATAAACCATCATAAAGAAACACCTACATTACCTTTGTGGCCTCATTTCCCAGAAAATACAAGAGCAGTTTTAAAATGTATTATTCAGAACATTTCAGACCATGAGTAAACCCATTTTATGCTTAATACTCTGTATGAATGATACATTTAAAATCTGCATAACTGATGTCTTCTGGTTAAATGTGTTGCAGTTTTTGGGTTGGGTTTTTTTGCAGCCCATTTGCAGAAACTTTAAGAAAAGACATAAACTGAAATCTACATCAYAAGTGAGAAAAAACATGAGTTAGATTGACACCTGCAAATCCTGAAAACACTGGGGTTTAGCAGTTATTATCAAAGGGCAGTTAGAATTCCCAAGGGGACCCTGACATTTTTTCCAGCAATAAGTGCAAAATCTTCTCGTGTTGATTCTTACCCTGGACAAGCTCAGTTAATAGATCTGGTGGGCTCAGAGGTGTGCTCCTCATCCTGGCTTCGCTTTCAYAGAAATCTCCGCAATAAACTATTTCGTGGGAGTGATTCATTGCAAATACAGCTTCTCAYATCATTTCTTTCTACTCCTTCCTCAAGGTAAAGAGGAGTCTTGACAGTGTTTTCACTTGAGTTCCTTTCCAATAACATTAGAGCCCCAAGGATGGGGATGGTTGTGCATATGAAAGCTGATGTAATGGGCCAACACCCGACTGAGCCGAGGTCGGCAGTGCCAGACACCGGGACTGCACTGTCACTCTGCAGCACTTCATCAAACCTTCCTGTCCTATCAAGGGCCCCAAACAGCAGCTTTCCTTTGACTCCACATTTACTATTTTTTTTCCCTTTTAATCTTACCGTGATGTCTGTCGCCAAATCCATAAAACATGCCAGCAAACTTTTGCCAAATAGCAGAGCAGAAGTCTTGCATATTTTCTTCTCAGTCTAGATGAAAGAGGGGATTTGACTTTTGCTTTTCCATGACGACTCCCTAAGCCTGCTTTCTGCCAGAGCATCAGTACCAACCCATTTCCATGGATGTCCCCCTTAGGGAACAGTTGTTAGCTTGCCCCTGACAAAACCAAATGCTTCCCACCAAGCAGCAGCACTTAGCCCTGGTGAAAAGACTTGGTGAAAAATCAAATCAAATCTGCTTTTAGCAGACTCCAGGCAAGCAGGCAAGACTCCAAGGATTTTTAGCTAAGCCCAGTACTCCGAGCTTTATGACACTTGTATCCTTCACAGCTTTCCCCACGTGCCACCTCTTCCTCGGTGCTCTGGGCTGCATTTTGGTCAATGATGTGTGAAAATGCAGATCAGCGACATTCACTGCAACAATTAGTCAGGGTTTTCACTGGTGTCATTGATAGAAGAATTTGGATAATATCTACCTTGTCCACAAAGTAATAAAACTCAAAACTGAATGAACCAGATGTATTGGAAATCAATCATTCATCCATCATTTGTTCCATGTGAAGATATTTCACTGACTAAAATGTTTTAATATAAAGAAAAAATTCACATTTCAGAACAAGAGTTTTATAATTGGAAATGAATCCTCAAGTGAATTTTACAGATCAGTTGATGTCTAGATGAGTTAACRGTGAAAGGTAAACTTGACATTAAATGCTTAGTTAAGAGTGCCAGAGGATTCATTATTGTTGCTAAAGGGATACTGAAGTGAAACTACTCTACTTTTTTATCTTGTTGGAAAAACAAAAGGTTTGTAAGAACATTCACCATCATCGGAGTCTGAGGAAAATAGTGCAAACTTTATGCAGCTGATACTCAGACCATTAAAATAAGTTAGTCAGAGAGAAAACTTAGAGATTTCGCTCCATATGTCACCCAATTTACCATTTTAAACCTTGTTGACTGTGTTCCACACCAGCTCCCTATGCAAGGCTTGGTTTTCTTATATCCTTAATAATAAGCTACTATTAAAGTAAGGCTATTTTAGTCTTAAAATGTTTCAGTTTTCCAAAACACTCAATTGATATTTTGGCTTTAGCTACTTGGCACCCTCCCTTAATCTTAGCAGAAGATGCCAAGTACGGCAAACTACACAAAGCAGGAAATCACAACTCTCATGAACCATATCTTGTACCAAGCAAATTCCCTTGACCTCTGTGCACACCAGCAGCTAACAGGAGCTGTATCCATTTGCACTCAGACATCTTTCCTGCTTTCGATTCCAGAGGAAAGTCACTCACGGCATTATTGCCCACAGTATTGTTGCAGTAGCAGGAGGCGACATACCCAAGTGACAAGTCAGGCTGTCCTTCACATCTGAACTGAAATTTCAGGGGGTTTTATTTGCTTCTCAGACTTTGAGACTTTACATTTCACTTTTTCRTGTCTTCCATGTGACTTTCACTGCTAGAATTCCTCTCGTAAGCATTGCCTTCATAGTAGCAGTGTCACATTGGAAAAGCTGATCCTGGAGACTACAATTAGTATGTAAGTCCTACCAATGCAACTAAAACTAATTTGGTAATAAAGGATGAGTGACAGAATCAATATAGTCATAGACTGCGGAAAAATTCTGAGGCAAAGCAAAAAGGAGACATTAACTGAAAGGAACAGCAATTTCAAGACTGATAGGAAATACAGAATACAGATAAATGCTTTACAACAACTGAAGAACCTCACTAACTGAGCATTAAGTGGAATATGACACACTTGTCTATGAAACAAAGGATATGTAACAGTTACAAATATTAGAAGTAATTTTCAGTATCAAGATGCAAACCACACCTGTCCAGTCCATATTTAATTATACCTTAGACCTAAGAGATTGTGCTCATATGAATAAGATACTCAGTATGGTRCCAATATCAGAAATTAATAAAAATGTGACATTAAGAAAATGAAATATAACCCCATTATAATATAGAGCCACATCAATATCTGATTCAAAAGCATATGAGAAATGATCTATAGCCTACAGAACTGAATAGTCACTGTTAGAACTTCATATTGAGAAACTTATTATAACATTTCCATATGCTCATGGAAATTTTAATAAGGCAATTACAGCACAATAGGAGGATTTGGGAAACAGGAAGAAGGTGGTCAGCTTATAAAATCGAAACTGCTGTAGAGTATAGCAGAAAAGAAAAAGGTCATTTATGGATTGATTGTTAAGAGAACAGACAGTGCAATACACTAAGACACACACTTGCCATTGAGCTCTGTGCTGATAACGTTCATTTTCTCTCCCTCCTTCAAAGAACACCTCCCTATTTGGCTCAAAGATGGGCCAAATGAGCAAACACAGGAATTGATCTCCAGATGGAGRAGCACTGCATAGGTCTGGGATAAATATGAAATAAGCCTGGGCAGCAGGGGCAGTTACCTGCCTTTCTCTTCTGTTCTGATGAGTTCTCTATGCATTGATCCTTCCTGAGTTGTGAAGAGTGACAAGTGGTTTGCGGGTACTTGACTTGATACAGCAGAGCCACTGCTATCTGTAAGCACAAGTCCAGCTCTCCCGGGACACGAGTGAGGATCTGGGAACAGAAGGAGTTGCTGGACAGAGAGAAGCTCAGTTTATGCTTTCAAAAATGGAAAGAGGCAGCACTATTTTGTTTTCACCAAGTAGCCAGAAAATATGCTCATCAGTGACCGCGGATCAGCTCCCTGAGCAGTACCATCAGTAGATCCTCCCACTTCCCACTCTGGTTCTCGAACCCAAGAGCGCTTTTTGTAAGCATTTGATTGTRCCTTTCCAACTCCCACTATTTGCCAATTCTCGCTTTTTCTGCTCATCACCACCACTTCACCCTTCGTTGCAGAGCACTTTCCCTCCCCTTCTGCAGGCTGAAGCTCCTTCAGAAGAGACATTTCTAATTAGCCACTTACAGAAGACAAAAGCCATCCTTAGCTAACCTCTCCCAGGCCAGGCAGGGTGCTTCCAGCCTGCTCACAGGTGCACCCAGCCCACAGGCTCCATGGGAATGAGTCCAACCCTGAGCTGTCCTTGCTTCACTGCTCTCTTTGCTGCTAGACTGCTTCCACCCAAGAACAAAGATGTTTAAGGTATTTTCTGCCCTCGCTGGTTGTTGTTAATAGGCTGTGCAGCAGTCCCTGCTCTGCTGATCAACATAAACCATCATTTATGAAGCAGCTTCAGAACCCACTGGTCCAGGGAGAAGGGATGAAACAACTCCACCTGACCTCCCCCTATGGACACCAGCAGCAGCATGAGCAGTGTTGTGCTGGCTGTTCCCTTATCAGCATAAACCTAAACTTCATTGTAACTTATGTCCAAAATACCTCCCCCTCTGCAGTGTTTCTTTGTACTTCCCCTGAGTGAAAGCCAGAACACTGCATACAATCTTTATTCAGTTACATGAAGTTATGGCAAAATTATGTATGCCTATTAAAAAAAAAAGTTAAGAATTAGAATTAATACATTCAATTATTGTTCCCTTAATTTATAGTGAGAGGCTTCATGACTTCCAAGACCTGGCAGTTTTTCAAAGCAGACCTGTGAGCCTTGATATGCAAAGGGCTCCTGATCTGAGACTTTTTGCCAAAAGGCAAACTCAGAAGAGCAATAAATGGAACAAATCTAGACTGTCTTTGGAGATTAGCCAAGTATTCATAAATGGCACATCTTGCAAAGACAGGCAAGTGAAGCATCAATAAACCAGTAAACCAATAAACACTGAAATCTCTCTGTTGTATTCATTATATATTCACAGCCCTTTCTAAACTTAGATAAGAACCAATAATAATCCATTCGATACCCTGAATCTGAGGCCTGGCAAAAAAACCCCACCAAACATACAAACAAATGTGTTTCTGTTCTTATTGTATAAACTTTTCCTTCTAACATGATTTGAAAATCAAATCATTCCTGCTGTTTCTTTCTTTTTGAAGGGTTTCTTAAATGATACAGCTCCCAGTTTCAAATCTTATCTTTATCCCTGAGGTGTGCTTGGAGAGTCTCACTCCACAAAGAAAAACACTGTTAAAACAGCTGGAGAAACACCCAGTTAGCACTAGCCAAGAAACTAAATGTGAATCCAAGTGGAAAAGATCTATCAAAATAAACTCCACAAGCTTAAGGAATATCTGCACTGTAGTCAAACGTGTGACAGCAGCCAGGGCAGGCGTCCTTGTCAGGACACTGAATGTGCAGCAGCGCCTTGCAGAGACAAGGAGAGCGCTCAGGCAGCTCTCTCAGCGTGGCTAAAATGCTATGTGAGCACTAGGATCTAGATCAAACATGTCAGGCCAAGTTAGTCACACAGTCTGTAGCATAAAATAAGTCTTTAATGTGTGTGATTACGTCTGTCCCTAGTGACTGGATTAGAGACTGATGTCTTGCCCCAGAAGCATGAGATTCTGGGTCCATTTCCCACCACAGTCTCAGGCACACCCCACTTACAGCTCCAGATGCTCTCAAGAGACTCTGAAACTTGTAAATCTCAGCTTGCAGTCACAGAGAAAATCTTGGATTGCAGTCTCCTTCCTTGAAGAAGCAAGGCTTTGTCACAATACAAGCCACGGGCTTGACAGCCTCAAACAGTGGATTCAGCGCTGCCCACACAGAGCACAAAATCCAAGGGACACTCAGCTCGGGAAGGAGCTGCGACAAGTGCCACCAAGAGCTGCACTTGTGCCCACCTCGCTGGTGGCTGGTGTCCCATCACCAGTGTGGAGAACGGGAGATGTTCCCTGGCCACCCTCCTCCTCTCCCGCAGCAGGTTCCCTCCCTCCTGCTGCTGCGGTTCCGGCGCTCAGCAGAGCTTCGGCTGAGCTCCTCGAACACTCTGCCCTTGAGAGCACCGACCCTTGTGCTGGGAGACTCCGGCACATTCCAGAGGTTGTCCAAGGCGCTGGGCTGGGGGCAAAGGGCACGCCAGGACCACTCTGACCCCTGCAAAAGGGAGGAAGACCCCAAAATCAGATGGGCGATGGCAGATTTGCAGGTACACAACACAGTGTGGTGCCTGGGAGGAGTAAGAGGAGCTTGAAGAGCAGGAATGAGATGTGTGGCACCACCAGGGAGTGTCCAGTCTGCAGTGTGCTGCTCACAGTCTTACCATCAGAGAATGAGCAGAAAGTTTGGGGTTTCTTTTTTTTTTTATTAATTAATATCCAATTTCAGCTTGAGCAGACGAATTTATAGACACCCATTAATATTTGAGATTAAAATCTTTATCCAGGCTATTTTCATCGCTTTTAAATATTTCACAACCAGTACATGATGAAAAAGCTGGCTTTTCTTTACTATTCACAYACCAAAAGCAATGCCCAGTTTAAGCTCCATCGTTACACATTTTAAAAATATAGAATTGAGAACAGACATTGAGATTTTTCATTTTCCCTTGCACAACACCCAATAAAATCTTAAGCCCTGCAACAAAAAATTACTAGTATTGCTCCCACCACAGCAACCTCACAAATCACCCTTTAATTCTGGTGAAATGGGACAAGATCCGCTCAGAGCTGAAGTCTCCCAACAGTATTTCATCTAATAATGGCTATCAAAAACCTGATGCATTTCAACTCTGGAAAAACCTCACTTCAGCTATCAAAACTCTTACCAAGAAATAAATTTTTGTTTCCTTTCAGCAGCAGTTTCAGATGGATTGATCAGCTATACTCCAAAWATTTTCACCTTAGTAGCTCTAATGACTTCTTTGGATAAGTTATCAGAACTTTTTCTAGTTCTTACCCAGAGCTCTCTGTGCAGACACTGCTGCGGTATGAGGTTGGTGCCCATAGCAGTTCTCAGAATATTTCATTCGAGTTACTGGCTGGATTGCACTTTATATGCTTGAGCAGCACTTGGCAATGCATGTTCTGTCATTTTGGTTTACTCAGAATATTACTTTTTATTTCTACAGTGGTGTCTCTCCGAGCCTTGCAAGTGACAGAAGTTAACATATTTTACATCTTGCCTCTACTTTGATTTCCAGGATTTTATAACCCATTTGAAAGCTGTTCTGGCTACTGTCAGTGGCAGAAGTCCCATGGGCAATTCGGTGCCAGGCAATTCTGCCCRTTTGAACCCAGTGCTCTTCTCTCACCTTTAAATTCTCCTGGAAAGGGCATGGACARAATTGACTTCTGCATAAACTTCCTCTTTATTTAAACCTGACAGCTGCATTATTTGTTCTTTTAAAAAACAATTTTCTTATGAAMAATGTTCACATTAATACAAAATACTTTAAAGTATTAGCAAAATGTAATGTTTTAAATGGTATTTAACGCAGGTATTATTGTCCAGAGATCTGCATTTGTTAGCCCCCAACCCTGTGAACAACTGAGGTCACTCCAATCCATTTCATAACAGCTCCAATTCTGTTTGGTGGAAATGCATAAGAAATACAAATGCAAAAATTGTGTATGAAGAATGGAACTAAATGTAGTACAACCATGCAAAAAAAATTAATGCTGGGGGCATAATATCATGCTCGAAGAATCRAGTTCAACATTACCTACAGCTTCTAGATCTATACTGCTGCTGCATGTTTTAAATTTGAATTCAGAAAACATGTGGAAAGATTCAATTTTCTTTCCTGGTATAGTCATATTGATATAAAAGCTTTGCTTCTGCATTATGATCACTATTAAGAGTCTACAAATTGTATTGCAGATTTACAACACCACAGACTATTTGAGAAACCCTCTAGGTTTGAGGTGAGAAGTGAAAGTTATTTTTCAGTACAAGTTCTCCTGAAAGCACACAGGGGAAAAAAAATGCCAGCCTATTAATCCAGCGGCTCCAGCGATTCAGTCTGTAGCACTTGGCAATCTGAATTCAACACGAAGCACCTATTCAACCAGGCTCCACTGTGTTCCCATCCACTGCCCAAAGATGCCTAAACACAATTATGTGACAAATCAGAGGATGCCAGAATGACAGCGAATAGGGAGGCTTAGATGTTTCCTTTTTTAAAAAAAAAAACCCTTCCCTCAATTTCAGTGTATTTTGAAGAAGACAAAGACAACTGCTCACGCAGTAAGGAAAACAGATAGACAAGTGTCTTAAGGTAAGGCTGTTCATTTCATGCTTTATTAGCACAATCCCATTATGTATATTTTCCCCCTTCRTTTTAATTAACAGAACTGCAATATAATGGAGCCATCCTGAAGGCCTCATAGTTAAAAGCTGTAACTTCTATTATAAACTCTATTTTTAGTGGTATACAATCTTGGCTAGGGAATTAAAAAACAGCTTAGACTGAAAACTGCCAGGTTTATCTTGAAAACRAACAGAAAAGAGGTTGAGGTTTGTGATTTGAAGACAATCTGGCAGGTCACTAACATTGCCTTAATTTGAAATGTTGTAACCCCCTCCCACAAAACTCGCATTTGAACACTGCAGTACTTCATTTTTCCGTATGCAAGGTATGCACAGCTTGTACACAGACTGAAAGACTCACATTTTGCACCTCAGTGTATTTAGAGTTCGTATTTGTGTGCATATGGCCCCACCCCCCGCTTCTGCAGTGGGCAGTCACAGGGGAGAGCTCAGTGTAACTCCCTGTCTGCCAGCCCCAGGAGAGGGCTCTCCAAAACCAAAAGGAAGAGGCTGCCCAGCCCAGAAGATGAGAAACTGGTGTCCTTTGGGCATTAACAGCCCTGGGCTTGGGTCTAGAGCACCCAGATGAACCCATGACACAGCCCATACAAGCAGCTYTTACGCATCTCTGCTGTGCCTCCTCTCACTCCCATCAGCTGGTCACCCTGCTCTGGGGATAATCCTTGACACATTTTTTCCTCCCCATGTCCTTAGGTACTCAAATGAACTTAGAAATTACACTCCCCAGCTAATGAAGCCCTCATTTGAGTTAAAACCACAGAAAGAGCAGGTTTTTTGGGAAGAAGCAGGGCTCTTGCACCAGCCTAACAAGAAGGTGCTGTTGAAACACTTGTGACCCTGCTGGCCCCGTGACTCGGCTAGAAGGTGAGCAGTGTGTCACAGCAGCACTGCGGGGTGAACAGCTCCTTCATCTGGGCAGAATGCAGCTGGTGTTTCCAACTCTGACCCTGGAAGCCGAGCTCTTGGGATCACCACCTTGTCTGATGTCCAAGGCAAGACTGTATTCCAGTCTCCCCAGATCCCCACACACCATTTAAGAAGTCCATAGTATCTCCTCATCACTGCAGCAATCTACCTCAGAGCTCCACCTGTATTAAAGCACTATGACTTCAATGCAAACTCTTTGGGAGTGATGAGAAATTAAAACAAGAAACATTTATTTAGCAGCAGATGCCTTAACTCCAGTCATACTACTCTACAAAAAAACCAACCATATGGATGGTACAAATGTTTCCAAAAAGTTATGAGCCTCATCCACTGACTTTCTCTGAATAAAAATAAGAGTCTGCATCAGAAGGGCAGACTTTAACGCTCAGCAAAGCAAAACTTATTTTGCATGAACCTGATATTTACTTTTTATGAAGTCCACATTGAGAGGCAATCAGCATGGATTGAATCAGTGGTGCCTCAGGAAAGTGTGGCAAGATTCTGAATTGGATACAAGGAGATTATTAGATGAGCATTTCCTGCTCTCTGCCTCATCACAGGCAGTTATATAGATGAAGTTGCATTTTCTGGAGTGTATAATAGAGAACAAAACTAAATAGATTTTCCCCTTTTCTGTAGGGAAATGTCTCATAAAGGCAAAGACAACCCTGGGCTCCCCAGACAGCAGAGGAGAAGTGAGATGGTATCTCTAGTCCATAATCTGTTTTGCTGATTTTGCAGCCATAAGAGATGGGAAGAGATGTCTAAAGGACCTTGTTTCATTTTGCAAAACAGCTAGTGGAGAAGATGATATTAACAGCTCTTTTAAGCCTTCAACCTTCACTTACCAAAACACTATGGAATTTTATTTTTTTTCTGTCATTGACTTCAATAGTGAAGGATCATGCCTTAAGAAATGTAGTTTTTGTGGGTGTGAGATGAGTTGAAGAAGAGTTTGCCCTCCCTTTGCCATTAATTTCACAATCGTAAACACTTTCATTTCTTTTAACTGTATCATTCCCCTTATGTGCTTATATCTACATCCCACATTTATTCAACATTAATGTTTAACTTTACTTTAAAAGTTGCCTGTCTTATGACACCGTGTGTGTGTGTGACCATAAAATGTCAACCCCTTGAACATTCTTATTGTGAGCATAGGAAGATTTAGGGGGGGGAAATTACTCTGAGAAACACACCTCACAAAGCAACATAAGCAACTGGTGTGGTTCCTGTGTGATAACCAGCCCAAGGATCACTTTATCCAGCTGTGCGTCCTCACAAATCATTGCACAGCATATAGGACATGAAGGCTGGCAAGCAAAGGCAAAGCAGTGCCTGAATTGGTGGAATCATCTGCCACATCTCCCTGGTTTGGTTTCCAGCATGCTGAGGGCAGTGAGCAAGGCAGAGCAGCTCCTTGGGATGGGCTGGGAACAGGCAGAAGGATGGTGACACAGTGAGACTACAGAAAAGTTGCAAGGCTGAAGCAGGTCCATCAATATCGCATTTCTCACCCACAATCCATTTGCCGTTTACAGGGGTTTGTTATCTCCCCATCGATGGATCAATGGAATTACAAGCTTATTATGCACAGTCAGGCTTGGATTATAGCACATATTAAGACAACATATGAGGTTTTTTAATACTGAAACAATGTTTTGCTTGTTTAATTTTTAAACACCTACTACTACCAGAGCATAAATCCTATTATCAGCTTTTGAAGCTATTACCTCAAGGTCATCTTCAACAGTATTTACCATTATGCTACCAATTTCAAGAAACTGTCTTTAGAAGGGTTTTCCATACTTACCAATTGCGAGTTTGGACTTTAAATCAGTCAAGTTACCTTGATTTCGATGCAAACTGGGGGAAAATGTATGAATTAATTTCAGTAGAGATGAAAATGACTCACCGGTATCTCTATTCAGAGAAGCACTGCAATCTATTGAGGTGGTATTGGCAGCAGGACAAGACACATTATCCTTGCAATGCATCAGAGGAAGGAAAGGAAGTAGGCTTGTCCATGAGGGATAGCAAAGCAGAGTTAAGTTGTCAGAGTACTCCTCCATCCCATAAGAGGCTCAGGGTGACAGCAATACTTTTATTTATTGTTCAGTCAGCTTTCTGTGTTGTCCAGTCCTGTACAAGACAGGAAGAACAAAAAAAGCGATCAGTAAAAATGAAAATGAAAGTGGCCATAGCAGTGGCCAGAGCTTCATGAAATGCAGAGGAAATGTTTCAGAAGTCCAACATCTTCCGTGGTGGCTTCAGACTGGTATGTTCTGCTGCCTCCTAATCCATATTCAATAAACCAGAGGTGGCCTTTCTCTGAGGAGCTAATGAGTGCTTATGACCCTGATCTGGTGTTCACCAGGTTGTTCATACTGGTACTCAAAAAGCCCAAGTGAGAACAGGAGGGTGAAAGAGTAATTCGGTTTAAACCGGCCACAAGCTTCATTTCTCTCAGTAAAGTTATGGTAGCTATTTGTCATGCAGTTCTGCCTTATACAAGCAGAACAAAAATTAAGGGATTGTGATATTTTTAATATTACATTTATGAAGATGATTACCCAGCTGCTGTTTAATTTCCATCTGTGTTCTGCTGCATTTATGCCATTAGTGCCACACTGTGGTTAGACAGACAGACTCATATTTTGGAGAAAAAAGTGTGGCTGACAATTACCATTTAACTGTGTGGAGTAGCAACAAATGGGCTTTTCTATACACTGTTACCTATAAATTATAATGACTGCTTTCTTTTTGATAGCTTTTCAAAATCAAGCAAGAAACACAAAGACTCATGCAAGCCCCAGCAGTTTTCTGCTGCATTCAAAGATGTTGTCTCCGTGGTAAATTTGCAAAGCTTCAGTTTAGATAGACTAATAACATCCCTTCCAGTAGGAAGTACATGATAAATTTTATACTAAAAAAAAATTGCAATACATCTAATATCTGTTTGCTTCCTTTCTTTTTCTTAAAGCTTATTTTTATATAATTCTACATTCATGCGCCGTAGAACTGCTCTTCACCTGTTACCCTTTCCCAATAATACACTCCTGCTTTCCACATGGTCAATTAAATTCTGTTTTCCAGCCAGTCATAAAACAGGGGGTTACAGGATGCTTTCAGTGTGCTTTAGACAGGATGAGGAACCTTGTGGCCATCTTGAGGAACCGTCTGGCATCCTGGGTCCCGAACAGGGCTGCAATTCTGCTTTCTCGGAGAGTCACCTGGGCTTCCCAGTGCCATTAGCTGTCCACAGGGATGTGACCTGTGGAGCAGAACTCACAGAACCTGTGCTTGCATCCCCTTGAGACATTTCCACGTGCCCGTGGGAGGCCCCTGGGCCCAGGTAACCACCTTTCCTCATCAGAACCGCTCATGTTCTTGCTCACCACCTGCCTCTCAGCTCGACTCTGATAGCTCCTACTATTTCCTCAGGCCAACACTCTAAAAGTTTTATGCCCCTTATCATCCTGGGTATCGATTTGGAGACACTGCAGTTGATTCAGGCTGTTTTGACCCAGGCAGGAGGTACTTCCCTATCGATGCACCTTTTTACCATTGCCTCTCTCCCTGTGAAAATCTCCTGCAGCTGCCTTTGATTTCACTCTGTTGCTGCTGCAGGGCAATGTGATACAGGCAGACACAAAGCAGAGAACATTTTGGGGGGTTTCGAGGGGGGGATTGGTTTTTTTAATGCCACACATCATTACTTATTTTTGACAACAGGCTAGTCAAACTCTACCAAAGGTCTTTCTTGGAGAGCAACAGAAATCAGCATCTCTGCTCCTACTCCTTTCCTCTACAAATAAGTACACCACACTGAGTTTTTTAGGATGAGTCTCAGCTGCTTTCAAACTGTYACTTAACCTCTACCTCTTCAGTTTGAAAACAAGCAGCTCCTTTTCTCCCGCATATGACACCTTTGATTGGGAATTTTCCTCTTCATAGCTGGTTCTTCACACTTAGAAGAGCTATAAATGGTAAAAGAGGTACACAACCCTTATTTTCTGAAAAGCAGACAAAAGTCGAGGGTTTGTTTCAGGTTTTTTTCCCTTTTCTGTATTTTATTTCTTGATGTCTGTTTCTTGATTTCTTCTTTAACAAAAGGAAAACCACTTGCTTCTCTTCCTGGGCATTAGCTTTCAGAGATGCTGACCATTCAGATTCGTTATTGATTACAGCATTAGTTTGGGGTATTCCTTAGATGTAAATACCAGGCCTATTACCTGCGTGCATAGGTTCTAAAAATACATTGTTTCAAGCATAGACTTTGTGCTGCCTCAGGCAACTCTCCATAAATCTCTTAAAGCACTAAAACTCAAGGACTTGAGCTCATCAAGAAACAGTTATCTTTACCCATACATCAAGCCAGCTTTCCACATGTGACAAATGTGCAATTATTTACGCATCTAATAGAGACCTGCATTCTGTCTCAGCTCATTGTGGCAAATTCCTCACAGTAAATTCAGT
Organism: Amblyornis subalaris; assembly: GCA_018881555.1. Lineage (NCBI taxonomy): Eukaryota > Metazoa > Chordata > Aves > Passeriformes > Ptilonorhynchidae > Amblyornis > Amblyornis subalaris. The sequence goes on from JACAXG010000074.1 coordinate 583,353, forward strand.
GTAACTATACTGCTTTCAAAGACGTAGGCAAAGTGTGTGTGGCCAGACATCACTGAGGAGAACAGGATTGCTGGCTTGCTCCCCTTCTGTTTGGATGCTCTGGATTCCTCCTCTTATAGACAATTAGAGCAACATAGATGAAAGAGTATTTATTTTTTTGTTGTGTCACTAGTCAAAAAAGTTACGACGTCATACAATGAGAGAAGAAGAGAGAAATCTCACTTTCACTTTTGCCTTTGAAAGTCTCCTCTTCAGTTAATTAAAGACTGTATTACCCTAAACTGAAAATCAACTATTCTCATGAGGTTCAAATGCATGGTATCTTCTTCCTTCCTAAGAAATATAGTTTTTCCTGAGATAACTTGCTTCTTCTCAAAGCCACAGCAAAAAAATATAATAGCAAATCTGTCTTAGAAGTAATAACTTATCCATTATATTGGAATAGTATTTAAGTGACAACAAGGCAATCAACAAAAGAGCAACATTATTTGTTCAGTCAATTTCTTTCAGAGTGATAAAACAATTCAAAGCCCAGGCCATTACAATGCTGGTAAAAGAAGGGAGGCAGAGACCTGGGGAAAAAGAAGCATGGCAATATAAAATATTCAGAGTACTTACACATAATATAGTTTCAGAGACAGTGGACACAAAATAGGAAAACAATTGCAGTGTTTGAAAACTAGAGCTGGGCAAATCAATGATTGCTAGTCGCCAGCCATGCCTCACACACATCATTTATTCAATCAGAACCCTTACTTCATCCTCTTTGACAGAAACAATAAAAAACTCCTATATGCAGTTAAGCCTCAATCTGTATATCTGAGGACGACAGGAATCAGATAAATTCATTTTAAGGGAGAAATTYGTCTTCTAATTTTCCTCATAGGTAGTGGTTTTCCAGCTCTCCAGTGCCCTACCATGTGATTGTGAATCACAGTTATTGCAGAAGCACTCACATGGAAATAGTGGTGGTAATAGCAGACAGGTTCAGCAGTGCCTTCTGCCAAATGAAACCAAAAAGCATTTGGTATTGATGGCCCCAGAGGTCATCATCTAACCATGAGGGAAAAGTGGGTATCATAGATATAAAAAAAAAAATTACTAAAATACAAGAGGAAGCTGTTCTGTAATAGTTTTTTTTCATATTTTTGTCATTCTTATCCGCGCGGTATGCAAAAGGCCCTGTCCTGGTAGGTAATCATATTCTGCTAAAACCTTTATAAACAAATCGCAAAAAGCCCCATTAAGCCCCAAAACCAAATAGGACCTAACACAGAGGAAGCCAGAAAAGGAATACAAGGAGACAGATTCCATTGGGATGACATGCCGTGGTCACCACGCACAAGGAGCCTCACCTGTACCTGTAGCCAGCATGAGTCAGAAGGAGCAATGTGAGGGGTGGCAACAGAGACATTTCCAAGATGTGTCTTCAGACTTTGAGGGCAGTTTGAGAGACGACATGGTGTTTGGAAATGCAGCAAAGCCAGGTRGGCGCCGTGGGATGATCTGGCACTTCTCAGCGAGATGATCCACCGTGAGCAGGGGATGGGAAAAAAAGTTGTTGTTTGGCACAGCTACAATTGTCAAGGTCAGAGAAAATGATCTGTGGCAGCCAAGGCACAAGCAGTTAAAGTCCAGATAAGATTATTAGGGACTTCTCTGTCCCACAGTCACTGGTGACAGTGCCCTTTGTCTCTTCTCTGTCCAGCCCTCCTATCTTCCTCTCTTGTGCCAACCCTTCCACCTCTTGCCCTGTCTTCCTTTGTTCTCAATTAAACCCAGGCTAAAAACAACAGATGAAGCAGCTTTTGTCACAACTGACATCACACAGTAAGGATCATATTAGCTAATGCATTAAATAGACACTGAAAAACAGGGAAAGGGATAAATTATACCCTTGTCTGTTTGTTCAGCTGCTCTGCCCTGTCAGTTGTGGTGTTTGTTTGTTAAACTGTCCTTGTAAAGAACAACATTCCGAGAGCTCCGGTGCTGACAGTGCCAAGCAAACCACTCCCAGCCCCTTGCTAAGGGCATGTTCCCCCTTCCCTTCAAAAGGGTCTGTAACCACCATCTTCTAGGATTGATTTTTGTATTTCAGGAGGAAATGTTGTGCTCATGGAATTGATGTATTGATCTGAAGCAAGCAAAGAATGCAAATGGTTAAATACTGGAACCATGTGTAGGATTTTGTGAAATTCGGAAATACATTAAGAAATCAGTCATTACCTCCAGAAATCTATCCCAAAGTTCTAAGAAAAGGAAAATGATACTTCAGTTGTAGCTATCATTAACCAGGAAAGCATCTTTTACCATTTTCTTCCATCCTAAGGATAATTTGGACAACAATAAGGCTTTGAACTGGTATTTCAAAGGAAGATCCAGCCCTTTTGCAACTTCTCATTCCAAGTGATTGATGTGTTCATGGCAAGTATTCTTGTTCACAGATCAGAAATGACAAGCRCCAACCCATACTCTCACATAAAATCACCTGTAAAGCACTCTAACTAAACTTCTACCAAGTCCTAAAGACATTCCTTGATCTCATGCCSCACTTTCCCACTTGTCCTCGTTGCCTTCTTGTCTTGAGCTCTGACAAGTCCACTAAGACAGATGTGCGAAAAGCTTGCAGAAAATAGAGGAAAAAGAGGAAAAAACGAGCCGTTAATTTTCAGAAATGTCATTAGAGATTCTCGGGGACTTAAAATATTTGTTTTTTCACTACTCAATGCAGAGGCAATCCCAGCCATGCAAGACTAGAGCCACATAAGCAAGAATTAATTTCAAAATGAATATTGGCCATTCTGCTTAATTCATGGAGTTTATTCTTTTTGCTGGATCTAGCTGCAAAGTACACTTATTCAAGGAAACTTGCCAGGATACACTAAGTTTGCGGATTATACTAAGGATTAAGCTCATAAGCATTACACAGCAGTCTTTACAATAGTCCTTGGATATTCAAATTTTTCACAGATCACTTGCAAAAGGTAACYCGAGGTGAAGGATTTTCATACCAGGAGCACTGCAAATACAAATCCAGAAACTCATCCAAACTTGCTTTTGCTCGCAAAATAGCAGGCATGTCTTGGGGTATAAAACATCTGAAAGCATTTGGCCTAAGACATTGGATGAAGGCACAAATAATGGGATCCTGGGGAATGAGTGACAACCACTGACCCTGCSTTCTGAGAGTTTCTGTTGTTGCAACATAGTTCTTCTCTTTCTAAAGGCACAGCCTCTATAAATCATCGCTGTTCTAGACTTCAAAGCCACCGCGATGTCCCTATCAATACATCACTCAAGTTGGAAATCAGCTTTAACATGCCACATGATCAGTAAATAGTCAGGGTTAGCAGTCAGAGAGCAAAGGAGTGTTSATAGGTCCAGTCAATTATTATTTTCTGATAAAACAGTATCTCCAGGAGATCTCTTCCTTGTGTTTCTGAAGATAATACAGAGTTGTGCTTCAAACCGTGACCCTCAGATACCATAAATTTCAAGGGCCTGCACCAAAACACCCACTCGCTTCCGACACTTAAAACTACAAAGCTTCAAAGGAGGTAGAACTAACATTAAAGTTGTCCAAAATAACATCTGCATCTGTACCAGCCACATGTGGAGGCAAACAGCTTGAGCTGCTCTCTCCAGCTGGGCTAAGTGACCTTAGCTTGAATCTTCCCGAATTGCAACTAATGACCCAGAACATCCATTGCAACTATTAGAGCAAATAAACAAACGCCCTGACAACTCCTGACAGCATCTGAATCTTCTCTTTCTCTCTGCCTGGTATCTTTACAAATCATCTTGATACTGGTCATCAAAAACAGTTGCCAGATCTGTGAGAGCTCTTGAAACACATAGCAATGGGCCGTAGTTTGCCAGAGGGCCACCAGAGCTGCAGGGTAATGGTGATACTTGGACACAGCTCTTGGATAGGAGGTCCACAAGGAACTGGAAAGAGTCGCAGACATAGAACCAGTCCAGACAAACCAGGTAGATTTTGCCCTTGGATGAAAGAAATGCAGCACGTTTCARTAGGTTTAAGCCTTTTAAGAGTGCAAGGAAACGGATAACAAACTAGCAGATCTTACCCCGACAAGACAGGTAAGGAGGCTCCAAACTCCTCCTAAATGCTGGCACCCAGCATGTAGGCTACAGCTCCCAGATGTGGCCACACTGCATCCTTGCTTCTTAAACAGGGTCACTGTTCCACAAATATACAAGGCCAGACAGGGAACGTGGTTGGTAGCCCAAAAGTTSTCTTATGGAAAAGCATTCTTTAGGTCCATTAGAAGTGCTTTCAGTTCCATTTCAGTTGCAGTTGTATTTCAACATCTTCCTGATTAAACACACCTAGAGAATGGGAAGACATTCCTCTTTCCAACCAAATCTCAGTCTTGCAAAGTCAGACCAGAAAAAAGAAGCCTGCTTTGGCTTGACTGACAGTCCCCCTTCTCCCTCCCAGCCTTTTCTTTCCTGTAGTGGCTATAGTGACAAAATAGTCCCAAAATGTCCGCTTTCATTTAGAAAGAAGCCTCCAGCCCCTTTGATCACAAAGCAAACCTTTGAAATGTGAAATGAGTTTAAAGCGACGCATCAATGTGTGCTCAAGTCTTTAGGCACCTGTAATAACAGTAGTTGGATGTGTGAACTGTCCTATTCACGTCAGCAGAGTGCAAATTCTAAAGCCAAGTTAAATAGAGGACACATGGTCCAGTGATTAGATCATTATTCTGGCATTTGTGATGGTCAGGTTTAGTTTTCTGCTGAACCACACAGAGAACGGGAATTTGGACAATTCATTTGGCAGAAGGTTTAAATCACGCGTTCTTCCCAACAGGGACCGGGGTTGGTTGGTGCCAGAATGGCAGGGTTCTGCCTCCTGCTCTCCCTTGTCGTGCTTGCCATCTACGGCTGGATTTGCATGGAATCACAGCATTTGGCTCCCAGACTGGAAATCCATACAAAATATTTGCAAATTACCAGATTGTACTCTTTGAGCAGACCAGGGTCTCAGAGTTCATTAACTCTGCGAATCGTGAGAGGATGCAACATTGCATTTCTGCAATGAAAATGTACAACAAATGGAAAGCAGGACAGCAACAGAGCTGAGCAGTGAGGGGAAAATACACTCATCCTGTGACTGCAGCCCTGTGACATGGGCTTTGTCCTGTATGACATCTTAAAACAGGAATTTCATGGTGTTTAAACATTTCATTTTCTGACAGCAGATGAAATTGTAAGATAATGGAGTAACTACTGCCAAAAACTAGTGGGGAAATGCCTGGCTCTGCTAAAAACCACGGAACATGATAGAGAAGGGTGTTTACGTGTGTGTATAAAATTAATATAGTTGTATGTATCATTTACCAATTAAGCGTGGGAAAATTCAGACCAGCAACCTTACAGAAACAAACACAGCAGAATTCACTATCTTCTCTCACCACAGTTATGACAGATTCAGAGCACCAATGATATTTTGACAGATTGCTCACTGAAATAGCTCTGGCTGCAATTTATACTTTTTATTTTATCAAAACCCTTGCCATGTTAAAGCCCAGCAAATCCATAGTTTTATAAATGCAGGCCAGACTCTTGACTTCAAAAGGACGATGAGGAGGGAAAGTCTGCACTAGGTATGCTATTGAGAAATTTGGCCCTAACAATATTTATTCTGGCCAAATAGAGTCAAATCTATATATATGGAGCATCCATAATACAAAAATGTGTAAAATGGTGCCTCTAAAAACCACCGTAGGGATCAAATCTGGAGCAGAATAAAAATGGCGTGCAAGAATAAAATATTCCCTCCCATTCTTCAGTCCATTGATGCAAGAAAGAAGGGAATTTTTCCCTTCAAGCCAGCCTCTCTTAGACAGTGAGACCATCCTATTTTCTGCCAAGCTTCAGGTAGCTTTACAAGGATAAGGTCATATCTTTTAAGATGTACCATTAGCTTCCTTACTGCTGGAGAAAATTAAAAAGGAAAATTGCCTGTCACACCCAGAGAGCTAAGCTGATGATGAAGGCTGAAATCTGCTCAGATTTTCATTCCTGGGCTTAGACTTTAAGGTTACCTTATTTATTTATTTTCATGCACTTTGAGTGCTGTTTAAAATACAAAACCTGCCAAGTATTTGCTTTCTTGCGAAGATGATAAATTGGGCTAGTTTTCCAATGTGCTGCATATGCACAACCCCAACTTTTAGGTGATCTGGAAGGGTCTCAGGTAATTTTATCTTTTTGATGGCATGTAATCTTCAGTGCTGGAATGAGACACATTTTGTCTCTGTTTTTCCCTCACCATCTAACTCGTGGCTGGGCCGATGATGCCAGGATTGATGTGCCTAGGAAGAGATACCTGCTATTTTTATTGCTTATATGTTATCTTTTAGTTTTACTATTATTTTTCTGCACACTGTTTGGAGAGCAGAGGACTTATCCCACTGCATCTCTTTCCAAGTGTCAGATTACTCATCCAAGCAATGACCTTACTCTTCTGGAAGCCTAAAGATATGTTTGTTAAAGCAGACAATTGGACACACTGAGACAGCCTGCCAGGCACGGTAACTTTGTCCATATGAAAGGTGATGGCTACAGACTCTGATGGATCCTGAATATCCTTTTTCTGGGACAGCTGATACCTGACTCCTTCAGCATAGCTCCTGTCTTACTGATATGTCTCAGGGAAACTTTTTAAGCCTTCAAGATATAAAGAAAAGGGATATATTAAAGTAACCATGATACCCAGGTGATATTGAAATACCACATAGCGTCAAAAGTAAGCATCCTATTGCTCCCTGCCCCCTTCCCATTTCTAATCTTGACAGGTGAGGGCCACCACATAAAAACAGTCTTTCTTCTTCAAGAGATCACACAAGGCCCTTTGATTGCAACAGGATTTTCTCTCTAGGCACTGGCTGACCTTTTATTCCCTCTCTATGGGAAGAACTTCCAGCACACCACAACATTTAAAACAGCAATAGCAATGCCCCACCTAAAGCCTGAGAGAGACAGAAGTCATCAGATTGTGGTCTAAATTGGCAAACACACTGCAAAATAATTCCATGGAGAAAAAAAGATGATTTCCTTGACCTTAGACACCCATTATTGCTGCCTTCCCTACAGCACTTCCTTTGAGCTTGGTGGACTCACTCAGCACTCCACTCTCACCAGCTTTGCAATCCATCTTTGAGACACTGTCACTCCACACTGGAGCACACCCAGTGCCTGATCCCACTCCCTCCAAAGCCTGCTGGTCTCTGTCATTGCAGAAAGGAGCCACATTCAAATATCGGGCCTGACTCCCAGCAGCAACAACCATCCACCAACTCCTACCCCAGAATTTCAGTTACTGTCCGAGCAAAGGCAGTCAGTGGATAAGAATCTCAGGAATATCAAGCAAGGACAGAAGAACCACGGATTACCTTTCCTGTGACCAAGCAAAGTGTCATTACCTCACACATACAAAGGCTCTTGGTGGCCAAATCATCTTCCAGGAAAGCACTTACAGGAATAAACCCCATCCTGTGGCCAGTCTGACACGTATGGAGACACCCTGCAAGACTTTAATGAAGCGACAGCTCAGCGCAAAACCACAAGCTGCACAAAGAAAAGTAGAAATCCAGGTATATGCAGCAAACTGTGCACTTGAAACCAAGAAGATGCCGGGAAGTGAATGCTTTACATTTTTAGGTTATTTCTTCTCCTCCTTCTACCGTTCAATGCACTTTTCTAACTAAAACAAAGGAGACCTTAGGGGTCAAAAAATGCATTTTTCTTTAGATCATTGAATGTACACAGGTTTAATTTACAGACCAAAACAATCAACAATATGGAAGCAGTATTTACCAACAAATGCAGGTTTTATTCATATATGCAGAATACTGCTATGCATAAAACATGATGTGAAACATAGCTTTATGTATTTTTACTAGGCAAACTTAAACTTTGATTTACGTCCATTTCACTAAAACTTTATTGCTTCCTCGTCGGATAGGACAGATTCCTTTCTGTATCTTAGATGGTAAATATAGTTAATGTGCTGAGGCTGCAATGGATCAGCAGTGAAGCTGTTTAATAGTGACATAAATTATTTCAGTGACTTTTCCTGCAAGTGAGAGATGACTCCATGTGCTATAAACTAATACCAAAGGAATGATGCTCTTTCATGCTAGCAAAGTGCCTCGGCTATATTGTTTTTGTATCCTGTTGGGGATGCTACAAATGCAGCATGTATTACAACTATATGCACCTAGGCCATTTTTCTTCGCTGTTTTTAATGCTCTCCTGCACTGAAAATTGAGCTTCGGTGTCTGAATGAAGGCAAAGCCAATTACTTTCTTTGAAACCTCTCTTTAAAGTCTGCAAATCCCAACAGATTTTTAAAAACCTTTCCATTAGCTTAAAAATATATTCTAAAATAATGATGCCTGTAGAAAGTAAGAAGCTTGAATGGAGCTGGCTGGCTGGGGAGAGCCACGTGCACGTGCCCGCCCTTTCCCACACGGCAGGGGCTGCTCGGCAATGCTCCGTCTCCATTAGCCTGTCCCTGTCTCCGGAGACCGTGTTATCCTTTCCAGAGTGTTCTGTTCAACCTGCGGTTCAAGTGCACTTCTGCTAGGAAACCAGTTTCTATTTGTCCTCTAATTGGTCACTTACAAAAGACCTTTCATGTGCATTGTRGTTCCTCAACAGAAATCACGGGAATACCGGGGAGCGGAGCAGGCATTTCTTACAATGCCACGGAAAATGTGCCGTCGGACAGCTGATGCAGAAGGGAAGTTTTCACCTATTCAGTGCAGATGTATTGTCTGTTTGCTTTTGTCCCTGCCTCCACAGGAATTCTCCTTCCTCTTTTGTACGTTTTCTTACAAATTTAATCGCAGTTTCCTTCTTTCTGTGCCTCCCGCCAAGGCAACTTTGGCAGTCCCATGGAGCGTCCCCTTGCTCTTAGGTTTTATCCCTGTACTGAGAAGGAGCTCATGCTTCATCAGGACCTCCCTTCCCMGTTTTCCTCTCTTTCCCAAGCACTCTTCCAACTGTATTTCTCCCTCCTCTCCATCTCTTTGCATGAACTTAAAATGGCCTCCTTCTTTTACACTGTACTTTATTTCTCTGCACTAAYCTGTTCTTCCCTATACCTGCAAATACTTCCCAATGCCTGCAATATGGTCTATAACTGCTTCTTCAATTTCTTTCTCCATCATCAACTTTTTCATCCAGCTCCATCAGCCTCTGCCTCACAGAGCCAAAGCAGAAGCTCCACAGCCAAGTCGTTCTCCCCTAGAGCTCCCTTTCCTCCCCATAGTTGAAAGCCACACTGCCTCACAGATATTTGGATGCTCACATTTTCTTTTACATYTCCTGTTAAACTTATTAATTCTCACCTCTGCCTCTGCCATGTCTGAGTGAAGCCACAGTGTGACCAGTCCTGTCTGTTTTACACCCAGAGCTCTCAGTACTYTTCCACTCCTTTAGAGCGGAAAACAACAGGCTTTTTGACAAACTTTTTGATCATAGAAAGATTTTTTAAAATATTTCTTAAGCGCATGAGAAAAAGCCTTCTTAAACCTGTTCACTTGTTTTCACACAGACTGTAAAAGAGGAACAAACTGAGCATTTTGATTGTGAGAGAGAAGTGGCAGACAGAGCCTCTCCTGCCCTGGAATATCTGCCTCTGCCTCCATTCCCTCCGGGCCAGCCCCCCTGACAGCAAGAGGCACAGCACTGTCCCACTCTCCCAGCATTTCCCCACAGCATACTCAGCCCTTCCCAGGTCTTCATTCTCTTTCCTCCCTCCAGCAGACAACGCAAGAAATATTTCAGCTTTGCTTTCTAAATTCAGGCCAAAAGTACAGATCACCTGCATCACTCCTCCACCAACCCCTATGGAACATTTCTTTTGGGGGAGGAAGGGCACCGGGGGAGTCCCTTATGGCTGACTTCTCCTTGAATATAGAGCCAATAAAAGCACCAGTGTAACAGTTATTTCCCCATTGTTCATCCTGCTTTCCAATTACAGAACATACAAATGGGCAAGCGCTGAACAAAACGCACACAACTGGCAGAATTACAACTGAAATATAATCATAAAGAACCCGAACTACATAAAATTTAGATCTGGTGATAAATGTATGGCACTTTGGAGTATTTCTTCCCAAGTTTTCCCAGGAAAGTCTTCAGTTGTGTCTTAGAGTCTAAACTGGCTCTCTCGGGAGGAGATTGTGTAAGTTATCAGTCTTTCTGTAGTGGCTAAAGACTACTTTAAGACACAACAGAGAGTACTTAATCTGAGAGGTCTCGATCACTTGAAACATTATTTTATTTAAACCTATGATGAAAACTCAAGTCATCTGCATAGAAACATCCGGGATGGTCTCAGGACAGCCCTCCGTACTGTGGCTGAAGCAGGAACAGCTCTTAAGGGAATGTTCAAAATGCATGGCAATATAATCCACATCAGGAAGTTCATGTTTTCCCAGTAGTCCTGAGGGATCTGCCACACTGATTTCTATTACTGACCGTGAGTTTTAAGTTTTCCAGTTCCTCCAATGCAAAATTAAGATGCTCTTCGTCACACGCTTTGAGTCTTCTCTAGATTTTGAACCAACCCCTGGAGCAAATCCTGCTTTTCCAAACTGAAAACTGCAGCTGTGTTTCCTGTCCCACTGTCCCAGCCACCTCCAGAAGAGCCTATAGAGGTCCCAGTTTCAAGTGACCTGCACCTTATTGCCAGGGTTTTACAAGTACTCTAAGGCTGTCCTTCCAACTTTTGACAATTAGTTCCTGTCCTTTCCATAACACATGGATTGTCCCAGCACTCCAGCAACCCCCGCACATGAAACATGCCCCAGAAAACACCTCAACACAGAGTACTTTCATTGCAAAGATTATTGCTATGGTTTCCTTTTCTCTTGAACTGCTCGAAGACTTCCACAGAAATCAACGGAATTGCATCTGACTGAAATTCCTATAGCTGAGAGTGAAATTGTCCATGTGTTTCCAGCATTTGCAGGAAGAGAACACTCAGTTTAGGTGGCTGATGTGAGTGGTTCCAGTGCTTTGTACCCCCAGGCTGAAATGACAGCTCAAGGAAGTTTTCCYTCCTTCACCCTCTGCTCCCTTTTCTTATTACTCACAGGTTTCCAGTCCTATCACTTCCCATAAAAAAAGCAACGTCGAGGTGGAGGAGGTGGCTGGAAACCTCACTTTAAACGCTATTTTTCTGATTATTTCATAACATATTTTTCTGATGTTTATTTCTCCTGGAATGGTCTGGAAATGCAGTTATTTTACAGTGACTTATTATTGTCATTATTACACGTGATAACCACAGAGAACAGACTGACATAATTCAAAATCCACAGAAAATGACAATAAACATCTCTGTGATTCCAAGCTGGCTTTTGCCATAATAGAAAGGACTTTTTCATCCTGGAAGCCTTTGCTTAGCTATATGTGTAACGGGAGGGCTGGGTGTCCAGGAGAATTACACCATTTGTCCATGATTACAGTACCACACTAACCCAGAAGAACTAGTAAAAGCGGGAGAATTCATTTGGATGTTCCTTTCACATTTTCTGGATAAATAAGTTTCTGAGAAAAAAAAAATCCAAAGAATTTCTGAGCAATGAAGTCTTGTCCTAAAGATGCCAATTGATGCCAGGGAGGCTGAAGTTGACAGTCTAAATTACTTACAAAATCCAAAATGATTACTTGGGTCTAGACTCATAAAAATTTTGGTTTTCAACACTTGCATTTGATTATTCTTTCTTCTCTTTTTGCTTGACCACACATTCAGAGAATCCACAACTGTAAAAGCAGAGGAGAAGGACAAGAACAGATGAGCTTTTCTTTCATGTACAAACAAGCTGTAAGTACAGGTAAAACTGAGAAATCAGCCAGTCAGAGGTCTAAAGTTCGTCTTGTCTCTTGTTTCCCCTGTGATTTTTTTCTTTCTTGATTATCAAGAAAATCAATAAGGTTATGTCCAGTGATGTCTGGTGCTTGTCTATCAACTCTCTGTGCATGAAAATTGATCGATTTCCATGATACCACAGGAAAAAATAGACTGCCATCATTTTACAACCCAGCCTCTGTACTTGAACCTGACTGAGGTGATCAGCCTGTAATCAAATGCTTGGCTGTCTCTTTCAGACTTTAAAACTACTTTCAGTGATGTCATGTGTGTACCCCTAGAATGGAAGAACACAGTCTTTCACACTTTTTCAACTCCCAGTTGGTTTATCAGTTTTCAAATGGCCATTTGACTTATTTCTGACTGAGCTCCATTTGAAATGGGAATTTGTTGCTTCCTCCAGTACCCTAATTTAGGGTGTCCTCTGACCGTGACCAGACAGAAGGGAGGGACCTGCCATTTTTTTAATCTTGGCTTGACCCTGTTTCACTCAAGAATTGCATCTTTTTTCTCTGTTTTCAGTGGAAATAGGAAAGAATTGATAAAAAGACAACTATCTTCTATTACAACTAGGAATTCAAACTTTTTTTATTCAGTATGCAAATTAGAGCTACCACTAGTAGTGGAAGAATACTGAAAGGTGAGTGAACATGCAGCACAGTTTTCATTATCTTTCCAGTATCAGGTGTTTGGAAGGAAAAAGCTACACTTCAACATTTCTCATGACAATACTTCTGTTGTTCAGTCTTTACATTTCAGCATTATAATTTGATGAGGAGTTTACTCCTGACACAAAAGGGTATTCGAAGATGCCATGAGCTCTCCATGAATGAGTGCTATACTGCATCACAGGACAGAATACTTTGATTCAAACAACAAAAACCACATCTTTCTAATAAATTCATCTGAAACTATTTTACAAATTAATCTCTGCTACAGGAGAGGAAAAAAAATACAGAGTGAAATACTGTAATCTTGGAAGTGACAAAACAGGCTGAGATTTTAGGCTACTATGTTTTCAGTTGAATCATTTTTTCCTTTTGTTCACGTTTGCACCGTACTTCCAAAGAAAGAACTTCACCTGTATCCAGCTCAGAGGAGGCTGACAATACAACAATTCCTGTTGTATTATCCATCCATTCAGCATCCATCTGCCCCAGTAACACTTCTTCACAAATCTCTCTATGTTGTGCATGTTCGGCTTCAAGGTGGCATCACTAATTTTTTTTAATAATTTTTTTCCTTGTAGTTACTGTTCCCTTAAACTCGAATACGCATTTTTGTATTGCTTTAAAAAAATCCAGAGGAACACACACACTGGAAAGAGGGGTCTCGTTCCTTTCTGCATTGCAGTCCTGTCAGTCACTCATATCTGTGCAAAATAAGTGCAGCATAAACAAAGTGCCAGGTGTGATTTGACATCAACTGTGCAATGCATAAATAAGGTGCAAAGCAGGGAATGACCACAGAAACTTTATAGCAGGTTGCTGGGTAGGTAGGTACAGAAGTATGGAAATTCTGGGTGCCAATAACTTCATGTAAATAGGTTATGTAGAAATACAGGGCTGTATTTCCTACAGGTATACAGTATTTCTAGTATATGTCACAGTTTCCTTAATACATTATCTCTCCGAACATATGAAATTGATGGCTTTTGCACTATCTGTACCTAGAAGATGTATAGGATGACAGAAGTTACAATGTCTGATATAAAAAAATAAAAGTATTGGAAAAATAAGCCATTTCCTAAAATCCAATCACAGCTGATTTCAAGCAGAAACAGATAAGGAATATCTCAACATGTTTATTCTTGAAAATATTCTTACCGGAGAGGTTGACTGTGTTAACCCTAAGCAAACATCCAGGCACACTTCAGGGCAATCTCTGTGCCAGTGGTGACAGTAACACTCTTGAACTTTGTCTGTATCTGCATTCCATCTACTCACATGCTCTGAGTCTAAGGAAATATTTTCTTTTATCATCCTTATTTTATTCTCACATACTTTTTTTGTGGAATAAAAGACAAACATCCTAAGGAAGCAGCATGTTCGAGTTGCACTCCTTCACACAGAGAAAAAGAAGTAACAGGGTGAGGAAAGAAGTGCCAATGAAAACTTCAGTATTAAAGGGTACATGAAACTTCCCTGAGTGTTACTTTCATTAGAATATGAGTGCTGAAAAAGTTAACAGAGCTCGGAGAAATAAAATGTTAAGTGAGTGGGAATTTTGCTGGGTGCAGAAAGGAAACCATGACTGAACACTTTTTGCCCTTAAATAATCAGTTGTCTACATATGCGCAGACTGTAGTTTAGAATATTGAACCTTGTTTTCATTAAGAAACACTGTAAAGTCTACTAAGGAAACATACTTTGCTAGATTCAGCTGTGTAATGGACTTGCTGTGAAATTAGCATACTAAATTCTACCTACACTTGCATCTTAATAGAGCTCACTGAGCAAATGCATAAATAAGAAGTTTCCATCCATCACCTCTCTGACACGGATGCTAAAGTCACTTTTAATCTCTGCATAATAAATGGGATTAAGTTCTCTCTACATATGGCTTTATTGTGCCAGTTTACAAGAGCCCAATAAACAAATTCTCCTGACTGGCAATCTACCTTTTTCCACTGTTTTGGGTGGAGTACGAGGTTTATCACCTCGTGGAAGCACCTTTCACTTCCCCCTTGAGTCACAGAAACAGTCTACATGGCAGAGGTTCTCTCTGGTGGGGTTCACAGGCTACGAGCACTAGCAAAGCTTTTGATTTCTGGGAAATAGTAGAAGGGTAAATGAGACTGAAAAGGAGAAGCAGGTTAAACATGCAGTTAGAAAGAAGTGAAAGGCACAAGTAAAAGGAGGGAGGAGAGTGGTTCTAGAGAGAACTGGATAAAAGCTGTTTCCCTCTGAACCTCGTTGAACTCCTGGTTCCACTGTAGGCTTTCTTTAATATCTCAGTTTCCTCACAGTTCCTCATCTGTATAAAACAGGAAAGATTTCCTTACATTGTGTGACGTGCTGTGACTATGAGAGGCAATCACATGCAGTGACCACCAAAATATATTTTGAGCAGCAAGTGCTAAAATCTCTGTTTGAAGGTTTGGTTCRCAGCCTCTCAGCACCACGATTTTTTTGTCTTCTGTCCTTCAGCTTCCTGTTGTTCCCCCACTAAACCTGTAYGATGAAAATGCCATCAGCTGAACATCACAAATTTGCACCAAAATGGAAGGGAGGGAAGAGCACTCACTGTATAAGGCCAGTAAACAACGGCTTGGGACAGGTCAAGATCAAGACCAAACTAAGGCAACGAAACATCACATTTAATACCCAAACCCCTTCATTTTGTCAGCCTTCACTCCCCCAAAGCTGCTTTTCCCAAGATGCGGCAGCTGTTTCGCTCCTTGCTGGCCAACAGGTACCTCCTGTGCTTTCACAGGATCCCTGGCACAGCTCCAAAGCCAATGCTCAAGGCCACAGGGTGAAAACACACATGCTGGTGTTGTGTACTCAGCCCCAAAACAACGGTGGCTACAACTGGTGATTCCTAAGAGAATACAGGTAAAACCAGATCAATTAAACCAGTTTAACGACATCAGGCAGAGGTGCTGGGAAGCAATGAGACCAGAGCCGGTACTGCTGCTTCATTTTGGTAAAACTAAAATTCTAGCATCGACCACCACAGCAGATGTCCAAGGTACTGCAAAGACTTCTCCAGATGCCAGCACCCGAACTTCCAAAAATATTAGATCATGACTGCAAGGAAGGCATTTCCACCCCAACTCTCCAAAATATCGCTGACGTTTGAAGGAGGCATAAAAGCAAACCTCATTTCACTCTGCAGAGAAACATTGAGTAAGGGTCCAAAGTATATTTGTATTTATTTTTCTGTGTATGCGGGGTGGGTTTGGGGGGTTTTTTGCCTTATTCTTGAAAGAAGATGAAATCGAGTCTGAATCACATACTAAAAGATTTTCAGAATCTCCCAAATAATTCAGCAAAAGAAATCCATCCCAATAGGTTATGTGCTTTTGCCCATGTAAAACAGTCCATATACTGTCTCAGGTAAACCTAAGTTAAAAGTTTGTGAGTATATTTACAACTATCCACAAGAGTTGCATTTTATTAATAGATTGGGGGAAAAACCCAACAACCAAAGTTAAAACTGTGAATTCAAATTTATGTCAGGTCTCTGAAGACAGAGAAAAGATTTGAACACATTTCTGTGTTTCTTCTTCATTGGGAAAAGTAATTTAAGCCATGTGCATAACAGCATTGACATTTCAATACTTTAAATCTGTTCTCCACAAGTCCAGTCTTGCTGTTTGATGTCTGTAATAAGAAAAAATTCAATATCAACATATAATTTACTTTTTCTTTCCTTTTTCACCTGTGATTTATTGCTCAAATTCCCAAACACAAAATCTGAAAACAGGGAGAAAGAGATACACCTGGCATGCTGTCCTCATCTGTGCAACCACCTACAACACTGKCAAGATAGAGTTGGTGTTTTGAAAGTGATTAAAGTCTCAGTGTAAACAGGTATGAGCCTCAAAGCTCAGACCCTGAAAGACTGCCCTAAACCACAGAAGTGCTGGACACTGGTCTCCTGCTCTACATATGGTCAGAAATAGGTTTTATAAAGGTTCTTCATTCCTATCTCTCTTTTCTTCTTATTTTTTTTTATAGGAAAGGTGATGATTCTTACTTAACTCGGTAAAACACTTTGAGATCAATAGATGAAAAGGTTGATCCATGCATTTAGAAATATTACTGAGTACTCTGCAGCAGACAGCAGTGTGCCTGAAAGCATGCCAAATGCCCCGTTTCTTTTTCCACAATTTAGAATGAGCCAGTGAATGCTGCAGGATCATGATTAAACTTTTAAATGCCACATCTACTGAACAGCAATATCAGTCAGATGTTGAGACAGTGTTATATGAACTTAGCTCACATCAGTGAATGAATTATACAACTCTTTCCCCATAATTTGTTTCAATAGGATATGTATACCTCATAGCTACAGTCAATCACTGTGTTCCTCACTTAAGGAGTGTGAAAAATAAACAGTCTTTATTCAGCTCCACTTCAGGAAAAAAGAAGACATATATTTTATACACCGAACAGCACAAGGTACTATCTCTGTACTCATCAGCTCCTTGGAATGCCAGCCCTATACAAATCAATAACAATGATGCCAGACTGAGTCTCGATCTGTTTGCATATTCCCCTCCGGTGGCAGGGACCCAGTTTGTGAGGAACTGCAGCCTGTGGGAAGGATCTGCGTTGGAGAAGTTCATGGAGGACGGGAGGTCTCCCGTGGGAGGGACCACACTGGAGCAAGGAAAAGTGTGAGGAATCCTCCCCAGAGGAGGAAGGAGTGGCAGAGACAACATGTGATGAACTGACCGCAGGCCCCATTCCCTGTCTCCTCCCTGCACTGCTGAGGGGGAAGAAGGTGGAGAAAATCACGAGTGAAATGGAGCCATGAAGAAGGGAGGGGTGAGGGGAAGATGTTTTTAAGATTTGGTTTTATTTCTCATTATCCAACTCTGATTTGAATGGTGATAAATTCAACTAATTTCCCAGAGTCAAGCCTGTTTTCGTCTGACAGTAACTGAATGTTCTCTACCCCTGCCCAGCTGAGGAGAGCTGTGACAGAGTGGCTTTGATGGGCACCTGGTGCCCAGCCAGGGTCAGCTCAGCCCAGCACCACAGGAACTGTGTCCTACAGACTCTATACAAGGTCAAGAAATTATGAGCTGCTAATTACAAGACTGACACAAGTGATGCAAGACARTTTTGTTATATCCTAAGTTTGTATTAAGGTGTTTGGGGTTTTTTTTACTTCATTATAKATTTATCTAAGTTAATGTCTTTCTTATTATGCAGTACTTGTGTTCAGATTTGGACAGACAAAACCATAGGATATAGTTCACGGCATCCACCTGCAGTTGCACGGCATTTGTAAATATCAAAACTCAATTGAAAGAGAGGTTGGCTGGTGTGATGTGCTCAGTCACAGGTCAGAGCCTTTGTCTGATCTCTGGAAACAACCACAAAAACCTGTCTTAGAGCAAGTGAAAAAGACACTGTTTGACTTTCTACACTTGTGCACATCACAGGAAACGCTCACTTCCATGGCAGAGATGGACATGTTTCTACAATTACACTCACTGACGATCGAGAGTAGTTGAGGCCAAATAATCAGAAAGAACTCAGATCCAAATTGCCTTGAATTGATTCAACTGTGCTGTAACCCAGCTCTGCCTTTCTCTAGCCCCATTGCTCATCCTCAGGCAGAGCTGGCCAGAAATAAACCTTTCACCAGGACAACTCATCTTTGCCCACACCACTACAGCCTCCCTCCAGATTGCCTACTTTTTGCCTCATCAATGACAAATGAAGGAACAGCCCACAGAAAAATCACATATAACGAGGGCTGGCTCTCCTTATTGAAAGATGTACTCTAAACACCTGCTGACACTTTAAAGAAATGAAATTCCCTTTCAAATGAGAAAAAAAAACAAAAACAGATGCTTTAAACAACTTTTCCAAAGACCTAAATGTTGAATCAGAAAATGATGAAACACATCAGGAAAGTCCTACTCAGTTGAAACAGTACATGCCCCCTCCTGAACAGCCTTCAAGGAGCAAAAATAGAATGTGTTAGTTTTGTCTGAAAACACAGCAAGTTGTTTTCCTTCTTTTAAGTCCATTTGATGACAGTAACAAACCTCCACAGGAGTCCTCTGAGATCTTCCTTGGGCAAAATCCACAAGTCAGTGTATGCAGAGCTACTGCACAACAGAAAGGGAACAGGAAAGATCTCTCTTGACATCTTCCAGAAGTCAAATTCAGACTTTCATTTGGGGCAGGTGCATTTACATGCCAGGAACAATTTCTACTTCTGTACATGAGATTAGCAGCAAGGAAAGCCTTAGAAGTTCAGACAAAAAAACCTGCCTGACCTTGAGACGTAAAGGGTCGTTCAAACTCTGCTGGGCTGCAAAGCTTTCATCTTGTGATAGGGAGGGCTACAAATGGAAGACTGTGCCAAGATCTGCTCTCAGCCACTGTGAGGCTTGAGCAATTCCTTTTACATTTCAGTGTAAAAACAACATTTGGAGCAGTGACCTTCAGCCTTCTTCGCCAGTCACACATCACACCCCCTACATGAAGGTGCCTCTGTGGAGCGCCATTAGCACTGCAGGAAGCAGAGATCCCAGAGGCTCCCTCGGGTTTCACCATCTTCCCTTCCCTCCCGCTGCTCTCTAATTGTGCTTTTAAAGGAAGGACACTAACAGCCAGGATGTCTCTCATTAAAGGCATAAATGCCTTCCAACTGCTGCTAGCTTTGTGTGTCCCTGCATTTTTAAAGCATTGAGTGAAGGGTTAAAATGCACAGACCTAACTAATAATTGGAGCTATATGACTGAATTTCTGGGCTTGTTCCTAAGCAGTAATTTTTTGTCTGACTGACAAGGTCCTTCTCTCTCTGAGTAGCAGGGTCACAGAAGTCATCAGTCAATTACCCTTTCCCAGTCCAATGACTGCCTTTTCACCTCTCTGACTAGAAGGACTTGGCAGTGTTATTCACACTTCCACAAGTGCAAAGCTCTTCATGATCTTTCTGGATAAGAGATATTCTTCAGATAAAAGCCAGAATCCTCACAATGTGCTGCTCGCTTTTCCACCCAGTTGCACCCCTTCACCATAGCACAAGTGGAGTTACAAAGTCACCAAATGCCCATTTATTCTTATTTTTTCCTCAGCTGCTTTTATTTCCCCTCTTCTGCAGTGGCATCAGAGACTTCAATAAAGGGAAGTAGAGGAAAAAAAAAACCACTTAGCAATATATGCATACCTGGCTCCATTTTCCTTACCAGAACTATATTAGGGATGAATTTAGGCATAAACTCTTTTCATTAGTTCTACAGGAAGTAGAGATGCTAAGCAACAGCAGTCCAAAGATACTCAATTTACAAGCCACAGCTCATCGAAGATTATGTTACATCTATAATGAGCGACCTAGAAATAAAATAGTTGCATGAAGCCAGAGCCCTTAACCAGCCCTTAACTCAGCTGTAAGAACTGAGTTACAAATCATGGGTAATGAATTGTAGTCTTTATTCCAACGCTGTGCATTTTAGTAAGTGGGCACTTAAAGCACTTAGGAAAGTAAGTTTAGTGCAACTTTTCCAAAGTTTAAAGCTTAATCACCAGGTCAGCTAACAAAATCCTCACTCCCAGTCAGACTTCCTGTATAGTGGAAGACAAAGCAGAGAATGGAGATAGTTGATTGCAGACTATATTTGATGCTGAAAAGTTTTGGATTTAGCAGATCCAAACTGCTCACAAAGCTTGACATTTCTCCTAAGTGTCATGAAAAGAAACTGTTTGTGACTTGTTCATTTGAGAAGGTAACTGTTGTTTTGCATAATCACCTTCCTCTTTGTTGCTTCCACATTGTTCTGGCATCACTGATCCGAGAGGTATCCATTATTTTAAACTGCTCTATGCATATGGTTTCAATGATGTGGAATGGCTATTTCATTTACATAAAGGTCAAAAGCAGAGGTGAGCAAAGTGCTGCAAACACAGAGCCGACTGGGCGCTCTGTTTCTGTTTTCTTTGAAAGGCAAGACTCTCTCCAGGTAGAAGCAATATTGAACACTTAATTGCCCCATGTGGAATCAACAATTTCTTCAGCAATAATAGACTCGGATTAAACACAGTTGCAAGTCTATTCTATCATCATAAGAATTACTCAAACACTGCTTTTGGCTTTGTTCACAGCGTAACTGGARTAATCAGTTGATGTCTTGGGCTGACAAACCAGATGTTATGATYAAACTTTCAATTCAGATTGTCTGTGAGAGGGCTGGGAAGCCGTGTGACCATGACTAACTCTCATCCTGAAACCAGCTGAGGCTGTAGAGAAAGTGAGCAGACTACAGAAGTTTGCAGTGTAGATTTTTAACATCCTTGAGGTTACTGTGATCAAACCCATGTGCTGTGTGACTGTCAGGAGCTGCCAAAAGAAGGGCCTTGCCACTTCTTGAGTACTGAGCACCTTTATCATGAAGGCAGTAACTACAGACTGGTAACATTTACTGCCTTGAAGGCAACGAGTCTTCACTGCAAGCAATTTCCTAACCATGTTTCACTGACCTCATTTTCAAAGCTTTTATTTTTACAGGTCATCATAATCTAGTTCCTTTCCTTCATAAAGGAGTGTGTGTATATAAAGGCGCTACTAGGCCTTGGGTCACTCCCAAATTGTGCTAGCCACTCTGTCGACAGCATGTCACACTGCCTCACGACCCAGAGACACAGAGCAAGGTGGGGGTAGCACTAACCCAAGTCTGCCAAGTGCCAGATGTAYAAAGTGATAAGCTCTCCAGAACTGACACAGAAGTACTTGTGTCGAGGTGAACTCTAGTAGCTCAGCAGTGCTGTCAGTGTCAGTAGGTAATCAAATCTCAGGGTGTGGAAGGGTCATGTAGCCCATGGCCAGACCAATGAATGCCTGATTTATCACGTTGCTATCAAATACATTGCATTTCCACCCTTTAGTAGCAGTTTTCTCTGCAGCATCACCGCAAGAGCAGAATGAAAGAGGAGGRAGAGTTCCTTGCTGCAGCTAAGGAAGATAGTGAGACTATCCCTAAACMAAGCCACAAAGCTGCTTCTAATTCCTGCCCAGTATTAGTCAACCAGCAGATAATCACATCAGTGAGGTGTGACTTCCTCCACATCAGTAGGAAACTCATCCTTAAGCAAGAGAAGTAGATTAGCAGGGAACTTTGCTACTCCTCTTTGTAAGCCTTGAGAGTTTATGCACATAGCAGGTGACCTATTCCTCATCACAGACATGCAAATGCCAGACATCAAAGAACGCTTCTAACTGAATTCTCAGCATAATTAATTTTCACCAGAAACTGGTTTAACCTTTTAATCCATCTAAGCTAATAGATAGTAATGGCCTTCATTATTGCAACACCAGAACGGCTCCCAGTCTTTCCAGATGAAGGCCTGTCACCATGTTTTGTGAGGTAAGGAAGTACTAACCACCCTCTTGCACCGGGGCAAAGCACCAGGCAAATGCCAGCTAAATAAACTTTTCAATTTTATATACGAAACCGTGCCTGTTWAAGGCCACCATTTCTTCCACAGAAAAAAGTTTCGGAAGTTTAAAC
The DNA here is from genome assembly GCA_018881555.1 of Amblyornis subalaris. Classification (NCBI taxonomy): domain Eukaryota; kingdom Metazoa; phylum Chordata; class Aves; order Passeriformes; family Ptilonorhynchidae; genus Amblyornis; species Amblyornis subalaris. Next base: position 605,468 of record JACAXG010000074.1, read on the forward strand.
TGCCATTTCACACAGAACATTGTGTACTTTTCCACCACCCACGCAGGAAAGATGCTCACTCTGGCTCCAGGGAGCTGAGAAAAGCCAGTAAGGGCCATTTGACCCTCAGAGAAATCTCCCAGTTCGTACAGTGCTAAGTGTCAATAGCAGTCTGGCAGCATCCTCACAGCTCAAAGTCGGCTTGAACCAAAACTCCAGGTCTGAAAAAACTGAATTCCCTACGGCCCGATGAGTCAGCGTGTGGAATTCGAAACAGGATTCAAATTCAAATGTACAAGTTTGATGGCTGATATAATGAGGCAAACCTGTGCCTCTGACCTGAATTTCTTGAGAGGCACAGTCCAACCCCGCCCGCTGAGCCGGGCAGCTCAGGTAGAGCACAGATGTTGCAGGGAGTCATCGATCCCCTTTGCAAGAAGCAGGCAAAAAGCGTTTCCATATCACGAGGCAGCACTCAGCAGTAATCTGCTCTCTACAYCTTTTACTTTCAACAGCAGAAAAATTCACTGGAGTGATTCAAAGTTAGAAGAAGTTGTAAAGGGTCAAATGAAAATGCCCACCCAGTATCACACCTCTAATTTCTTTAGTGAATCGCAATGCATAAGGGGATTTCTGTTGTCTTCCAAGTCTGACAGCAAAGATTGGATTTATGCAAATTATAAGGTTAAAATAATTAGAGATAGGTCAAAGGTATAAATCAAACAACCGGAGCTGACATGTCTAAAATTCTGCATGCTAAACAATCAAGGTGTTTAAAGCCAAAACATTTCTTGTTGCTTATTTATATAGAACAAAACGTAAGGAAGGATTTGCTAAACTATCTGGTTGTTGAAAATGTACAAACATTTTTTGTCTGTACATTTTACAGGTCTCACAAGGGAAGGCAAAGTCTCGCTGCCATTTATATTTCTGCAGCAGAATTAACATTTATAGAGTTGCAAGTGAAATTTTCAATACCCTTCCCTATCCCAAATTTAAACACAAGAAACAGAAAACAAATGGATTGTCACAGATCTGCCAAACATTTGTGTCTCAGCTATAACCCAGCAATGCAAATGGAGGAAAGGATGGGGAAAACAAAGTCCCAATTTAAACAAGCAAATAAAAAGTTACATCACTGTTTTTTCAAAAATTACAGGTGGTGTCCCCTTTCTATGGAAAGGTCACTGATGAAGAAAAAATGCAAACAAACAACAAAAATCGTCACCCACAACATTTTGTCTTGAAAATTAAAATACTTCTGTCTGAAGTGCCCGTTCACTGGAGTGCCCCACTCCTGAGCTCTTTGGAATGGCTGGATCAGTCCTGCACCAAAACAGGGATTTCAATACATATTTCTCATGTTTGGACTTGGACATGTCATGAAAGAAAAAAGCTATTTTGTGGGTAGCTGTAGTGAAAAATCATTTGCTGCGGAGTAAACTTAGTGATACCTTATTTATATCTGGGTCCTTYGTTTTAGTAATGTCCTATGAATAGATAGAGTGGAAATAAGAAGAGACACACATTTCAGCTATGCATTTGTGATCTGAAATTATGCACATCATGGCCAATATGAGATAATTAATATTCCTCTTGGTTAGCTTGTGAGTAGAGTAGAGTAGAGTAGAGATTCACATAACATTAAATATTCCATGGAAGCAAACAGATTTCATCACCATTTCATGCATGTTTCATGGTGAAATAAATTACCAAATATAACTGTACATTGACTTTTGATAGGTAACATAGTAAATAAATAAATAGATAAATGCATCTTTTAGTAGTGAAGTTTTCACCATTGCACTTATCAAGTGAAGAGGGGAGGGAAAATAGAACCCGAGTTTACTTTAATTTTTTTTTTTTACCCATGTTACGCTTGAAATATCAGCGCCTGATAATGGCCTACATTTCCTAGCAAAGAAATAGTGCTTTTTTCTAAACACTGAATGAAGTGGCACTCATGAGGCAGAGTAATTTTGCTCATACCTGATCCKTTTTGTTTCCTCAGTTCCATTTCTTTTTTTTTCCCCCATTCATCTCTGTCCTCTCATTCTACTTAAAAACTCGTTTATTGTGCTACATAGTTCATTAAAACATTCCTTGCTTCAAAACCACTTTAAAATACATTATACATATTTACTACTCCTGAAGTTATTTTAAGTCACTTTTTGTCTCACAGTTTCGAAGTGGCCTCGTTTCCCCTCAGATGACTTTCCCTATGTCTAAAGTCCATTTAACACAATATGCACACATAGCAATTTAGGGAAATTACAGAAAAATTCTGGCAAAGACTCCATATCAGTGAGGGAGGGCTCGTGCTGGAGCAATGTGAGAGCAATCTGTGTGTATTACAAATACCCTTTTCTGTCATTTTCCTGACATTGAAAGAATTTGTTTGGAATTGAGCTGGGAAAATGGTTCACAATTAATTATTTACTTGATTAATGTAATCTCTTTTTGTCTGAATTATTTGTGAACAATTCACAATCTTCTCATTAATTATTTGAAATAATTCGATAAATAATTTCATGATCCACCCACGTGCACAAGCCAAGCTTTGTAAATACAAGCTTTCTGTTTGGTATAAACAATGTTAAGCACATTTCTGTCTTTTGGGAGCATTATTTTATAATTATAACCGTTATTCTAGGGCAGTAAACGTCCATTTAAAGGAAAAAAATTCAAAAATGTACAAATTAATTCAGTTGAGAAATTATTAATTTCTATTTAGTATAAAAATTAAGTATTTAATTTAGATATATAAAATTCATATAATTAAATTTAATTGTTCGCTGAAAAAATTACATGTATAATTGATGAGGTGGAGCCATATCTGTTTATAAGAACCGTTTCCTTTTCCCAGCTAAAGAAAGGCAGTTGAGAAGAAATATCTCATAAGATACTTCAGGGATGCCATTCTTAAAATATCAACGGTACTTTATTTACTACAGCAACATCCTTAGCAGCACTACAATAAAGGCTCTGTCTATGTTTCCATTCTTTATCTTGACTTCACAAATTTTATGTATAGCACYCTTAACACTGTACTGTGGTTTAAAATTTAGCTTGGAAATGAAAACTAAGAGAGAGGAAAGTTGTCCACTTTTCTTTTTTTTCCTTTTTTTACTATTTAGGTACTAAAAGACCTAAATTCAGAAAGTATTTACAGATGTGTAGAGACAGTTTGCACCTCCCTCCTGGAGGCCATTCTTGTTTTCTTCAATCAGCAGTTGCTCACTGATCTTGAAAGCCTAAACTTTAAGCATATGACTCCAAAGGCAGAAGCCAGATCAATCTCTCCAAACTAGTTTTCTTYTTTTTTTTTTAAAGGGAGCAGTTTGAATCATTGGAGTATTTCAGAACTAGACAGGACAAAATCCCGGGCAATCCTTGATCTGAGGTCGTTAGTTCTGCGTGTGGGAGGAGTCTGGACTGGATGGCCCTGGAAGGTCCCTTCCAAACTATGCTTTTTTATGATGCTGCAAGTTCACAAACTCCACAGGAAGAAGTTGCATTTGGAAAGGGCTGAAGCTTTCATTCCAAACTTAATGTATTTTTTTCTTTTGATTTTTTTATTTAACAGAGTTAGCCAGTATCTCTTTTAAAAGATAACTTAGCTGCCATTTTTCTCCTGCAAAAGTGCAATTTTGGTGGCAAGGTTTAAGGCGCTCCRATAATAAACTCCTATTAAGGACTTGTTTTGTTGGTTTGTTTGGTTTTGGTTTTGGTTTTTTTCAACTTAAATAGGCTGTAGACTACAAGTTTACGCAAGAATAAAAGCTTTGAGTAGTTTGATTGAAAGAATTAATAACTGTTATTTCCTAAATGGAGACATTTGATTTAGAATGCTTGTAAAATACTTTGCTTTTCTACAGCACCTTAAATCCACGATTCTGAAAGCCTTTGCTGACATTTATTTCTCTCTTCAAATACTTCTGTAAGAAGGGTGAGAAGTGAGGTTAAGAGAGACTCAAAATACACCAGTGAGAGACTCCATGACATTTCCACCCTCCTATTCTTCTGCTCTAGCCGCTGGAATTATTCCCACCCTCCAGTTCAACACCTGCACTGGTATGATAAACCTTTGGAGGTACTGCAGTCAATCAAGTCAATGACATGCACTTTAGACAGCCCTTTAACTAAGCCACCAAGGCTATCGAGGAGCAGTTAGTCTACAGATGCAACAATTCAGGCAGGTTTATAAGGTCCCTAAATGTATATTTACAAGATAAATGATAATAGGCTCATCACGCACCACACGGAGAAAGCAACAGCCACCAGCCATTCCTGAGACTTAGTGCAACTCAGGCCGACAGCACCAGTTGCAGACGGGCCATTTTTGCCGTTATGGGCCATTTTTTGCCATTAAGGCAACCTGGATGCCAGGTCAGCGCCGGTAAATCTGATCAGTCTGAATGTTGTTCTGCATTAGCATTGCACCTGAGCCAACRCTGCTTCCCACGCAGATCACATCACATCACATCACTCTTAGTGTCAATCTGCACTATCACTGCTTGCCCACGGCTTTGTTGGAGAATGCTCAGGGCACAGATAAAAGCCAAGGCAAACATGTTAATAGATAAGGTGAAACAGCAGCGCAGGAATTCCTGCCGTGTCATTGTTCCAAAAGCCAGTTCTCCTGCAAAGCAGGACTGTTTATTTAATCTCCTGGCCGTTTCTCAGTGAGGTGTAAATCTGATTTCCTCAACTACACAGYTCACTTACAGCTGCCACTGCAGGCTGGATGCTTTGCCAGGCTGTTTCCTAAGGCCTTTCATGTGCSTGTAGATGTGTTCTGGAGGGAATTCAACAGGTCTAGAGCTGACATGATAGAGGAGAGCATTTTTTTACTTCGGTTTCGGTAAGGTCCTTAATTGGAAGAGCTACTAGAATAGACTTGAGCATCAAAGTGTTTTCATGCCACAACACAAATTGTAAAACACCCAAACCAACCTGGAATTACCAACATGGAAATTCATCTCAGGCTTCTCTATTTTCTTCTTTCTTTGTCTTATTACAGCACATTTATCCTCCTAACAGCCTCAGATATTTCACACATTGAGGATCTTGAACATCCAAACTCCATTTGCAGTTCTCTCTTGCACAAGGGTTCACTTTTCATGCATTAATTGCTTCTTTCTTCTGTATTTGAAAGCCACCTCAACACTCTAAAGAGCTCGCTGGGGTACCCAGAGCTAGGCAGTACTTCTATGAAACAGAGGCAGAGATTCTCTAGGTGACACACAGGCATGTCAGCATGTATTGTTGTTAGCACCAGCACTAAATTATTCAAGGCCCACATAAAAGTTACTTTCGACACCAAGACATGCCTGCGTCGTACATTTAAAAAAGATACCAGAGGGCAAAAATAATATTTTTCATTTGCATAAATGATCATCTGAAGCAGAATGCTTATACTGCACCTGATATCCTCAAGTTAAAGATTAAATCTCTCTTCTCTGGTCAAAAATGGCAAGTATAGAAATAAAACAAAAATAAGGATTCTCCACTTGCTATCAGGTAGAAACAGAGTGACTATTGAGTCACAACAGTCTTAAAGCAAAAAGAAACTCTGAAAACGTGCGGAAGGACTTTATTTTCTTTCCTTTAGAATACCAACCAGCTCATAATTCCGCTGGACAAGCTACACTCAGCCTAATGATTCAAAGACTAATTAGAACATTTACTTTACAGCCCATTTGCTGCAGCAACAATGAAGCATTATGTAGATACACTTCCTCCTGCAGGGGCCAGGAAGGACATACTGTTGACAGAATTTTAAATGAAAGGGAAAATGAAATTTCSATTAAACCCTCTCATAAGCAGATCAGCTTGCATTCATTCCTGTAAAGGCTCAGTACTCCAGCCCTGATCAGCAAAATACTGAGCCCCTAAAGATTAAGTGTAAGCGGTCTCAGCATTTTCAGCTTTTACAGTGCTCACATCTTTAAGTTAAGCACATAGTTAAACGATTTCAGAGCAGAGCCTTGTACCCCTGTCTGTGACTCCAGCGGTTTGAATGGTATCCATTAGCCTGCRTATTCAGAGAAGAAAGGAAAGAGAAGCTAATTGCACTGCAATTTATGTTCCTTCTTTTCTCTTGCATTGTAGACAGAATTCCTTATCATTTCTCATTACCTGTAAAAAGGGGATAACTTGAAAGTTTAAGCTGCCCAACATAAACCTGTCAGTTTCTGTAATAGCTAAATTTTGTAAATGCTACTGKTATGCACGGGCTCACTCTAAAACTCAGAAGATGCTGGAATATGTGCATTTTAATATTGCTTTTTAAACTAGATAATCAGCTTTCATAGTCCTTTCTTTTTTGACCACTGTATCACTAAAAGATTAACTTCACTGGAGGAGAGGTCTGGCACACAAAACCAGACCCTGTTTCTGTATCTGTCGTTGCCTAATAACTGCTTTTATTTATCTTTGGATGAGGTACACTCATAAAACTTCCTAGAGCTTCTCTTCTTCTGCATTGCCATTTGTGGAATAAGCACAGGCTACTGGCTGTATTTTTTTCCTGCATTTGGTTGGTCAAATGGCCCCACCAACACTTGTGTTAGCACGGTTGAGGAGCTACCATGGAAGCAGAATGAGAAGCTGGAGGGTAGAAGCCAGCATGTCCTTAAATCAGAGCTGCTGCTGCAAAGACAGTAAAGGAAATCTTAGTGCTAAGCTGTAGAAAACAGGCAGGCTGCAAACAAGAATCATTTTTATGGGCCAGACCCTGCTGGTTTTACTCATGTTGGTAGCCCTGGTGTCATTAAATGTAACTGTATGTGTGAATTAAGAAAGCAGTGTTTGAATTTTTATTTATGAAGTCTCCTGTGCAATAACCCTGAATGGAAATGCATTTGTTAAGTTTTAAATGCACTCCAGGTTTTATCATTACAAGACTGGCACTGCCTTCACACGGCTTTTCTGCAAAATAAATATACTGCCTGCCATAAACACACTGTCTTTTCATTTCACCTCCTCATTACTACAACTTCAGATTTTTTTAATCTGCAATGCAAATAGGCMGGTTGGTGGTCATCACACACTATGTTTCTATATCTTCTTAAGATTAATTTAAAACAGATACAATGCTGTCTTGTGAATACATTAGGGTTTGATGTTCTAAACAGACTTTTAGTGTAGATGCTTATTCTGACTCCATTATTTTCCCTTTCACCCTAAATAAAGTTTTCCCAGATCACTGTTGCTACTGCAGAGAAATAGATTTTCTATTTTGCCTTGAAAGAAATGTGGAAAAGGAAAATGCTGATGGCACAAGAAGCAATTTGAATCCCATGATAGAAAACATAGCCTTAGCAGACAATGCACAGTAATAAATAATAGTATAGGAACACTGGATTTTTGTTCTCAGAAGAGAAATGCAAGGCACACATTTTTAAACAAATAAATGTTTCCTTTTGCCCTTATTTTGGTAGTAAGAGAAAGGTGGTAGAAGGTAAGACAGTAGACCTGAAAAATAACATGCCCTGTCTATCATTCAGTAGCTACAGAATTGGTTTTGTTTTTTAATAATGTGCATTGGTTCCACTGTTGTACAGACCACATACAAAGGACAGGCGACAGATAGAGGTCAGGCACGATTACAACCAGTCATTTTCCTCAAGGTGTCTCGGTACCCTTTGCTGTTATTTCCATTGTCATTATCCTGTGTGTGGAATAGCAAAGGAAAAGCTGTACATCTCACTTCTGTGAATGTGTTGGCCTGTTTGTTTTAGGCTTTGCTAYGAGTAAATCAGATTTAGTAGGAGTGATTCACCAGGTACATATTCTTCCCTAAGTATAATAGCACAATACCAGACTGCAGAGTTTCAGAGATGACAAAGCATACATTAAGTGTTATCCAAGAGGATAGTTTGTGTCCTGTGTGACTACCAGAGCTTATTACATTGCTCTTGATGTAACAGRGTGAATTTAAAACTTTGTGAAGTGCTGCCTTGTGACTGGCAAACTACTTCTGACATGAAGCTGAAAGCTGCTGCTATTTGATGGCTCTTTGGTGACCTTTCAGAAGAGAAAGGATGGCCTCAGTCCAAGTTACAGCACACAGACATCCATATCACTACCAGGAGCAGCTCCTACTCTGAGGGACAATGAGCTCAATCCTTCTTGCAGGCAGGGATTTCCCAATCAGATCGCATATTTCAGAATTGCTAATCAGCTCAGCTGATTAATTGCTAATTAATTGCTAATAGTTCAGCTCTATTTTATCCTTCTTTTTCTTGGTATTACAACTCAGACTGTAAGCTCCGTGGCTAATGATGATTAGATGCACAGATGATGATGATGATGATGCACAGATCACTGGGCAATACCATTTTTCTAATATAACTTCTTATGCAAATGATCATAGAGAAAAATCAGCTATTATTGCTTATGAGTATTATTGCCATTAAAGTACAACAGAAAGTGAACACAAACAAACAAACAGATTCATCTCAAACAGACTCACAATTTGCTGTAATCAGGCCTTTTGAAAGGGTCCGTGTTACTGAAGCAACCTCATTCAGAGCTGATTTGTAAGTCACATCATTTCTGTCCTGCAAACAGCCAGTTAAATGTCAATAGGGAGGAATATTAAACGAAGTTTATGCTTGTGTTACAGAGAGTAGATAACTTCTTTGGCTGTTGGAGACTGCCATATGTGAAATTACCTTCGTGGGCCAGAATGCAGCCACTAAATCTTTACCCACATAACCCACAACAAGAAAGAATGTCCCCCATCCCTGGCCAGTCAATTAACAGAGATGCTTGTTCTGTCTTTGGCTGTACGAAAATTTCCTGTTTCTTTTTTATTCCTCAGTGAGTCTTTGCAGACATTTTCCCTTTCCCAGACTCAGCTGGCACGCTCTGTGCTCTTCGATTGTCACCTGCCCCAGGTGGGGGCTACRTTTCCACAGTACATTAGGTAGGGACTGCAAAGCAGTTCTGCTCTCTATAATAGAAGTTATTATTCCCATTATTATTTTTAATGCACAGTTAACTGTAGAACACAGGAATATGCTGACAGCTCACGTCTAATCACCCCTGTTGCAACAAAATATGCTTCGTTTACAATGAGCATACACAGCAGCTCTTTTGTTTCTAATTATCACCAACTATTTGCTGCATCAGAAAGAGAAAGGAACAGGCCATGTAAACCAAAAAATATTATAACCAGTGGAAATCAGCTCTCTTACAGCTGAGTTTATTTCTTTGAACATGAATAGGAAGGAATGTACAGGAGCACACCAGGAGAAGAGCTTACACAGTGTCTTTTTAATGGAGTCAGTATCCAGTGTATATAGACTGGAAAATATGCAAAGGCACACGATGCAGGAAACTGTGACCAGCCTGCTTGGAAAGCACAGGCCAGCAGTGACCATTAGGTCATCTTATTAAAGATGAAAAATGGCTTGGCTTTGAAATAAAAGCCAGTTGCCTCCTATTTAATATYTTGATGCTGTTGCAGGAACATAGAGGCGAAATACGAAAGTTAAAACACAACTATAAATACACAAGGATACAGCAACATGAGAATGCTTCCTAAGAACATTAGTAATAAGTAGAAAGAGGCAGTCTGGGGAAAGAAATCGAGTAACAGAAATGTTTTGTGCTGGTTTGGTTCAAACCTAGATCCATTTGTGATTTACTTCTGAAGTCAGAGGGGCAGGCAAGCGTCTAACAACAGAAAAAGGCAACCTATAAAATAGCAAGCTCCCTAAAAGTCAGCCTGACTGGTTTCTAGGACAGGTTAATAGGCTTCTGAGCTCAGGATTAGTTTTAGATTAACCTCAGAAAAGCTTTTTACACAATCTCTTGTGATATTGTCAAAAATGAGCTAAGCTGGCACAATCTCGATGAAGTTATTGTACAAGTACTAAAAAAATGTCTGCAAAATTGTAGGTTAACTGCCAAAAGGAAATGATGCATTGAGCAAAGCTCCTGCAAGAGCCTAAGCTGAGCTCAGTGCTATTCAGCATTTAACGAATGACTTCAAAACACAGTAATTAAATTTGCAGGTAATATCAAGCTGGAAGGATGCATGGGGAYGGTTGAGGACAGGATTAAAATTCAAAACTTATCTAAACAAACAGAAGATACAAATAAGATACGATTCAGGGAAAACCAGTGCAATATGCTGTACTTATGTAGAAATCATCAGTTGTGKGCATACAACGTGGGGAACACCTAATAACACAACAATTAATTAGGAAAAAAGATTGGAGGATAAAGGATTACCAACGGAGCATGAATCAGTATTTTTGCTAACAAAATCAGCCTCCTACAARGGCGTGAGATGAAGATGTCACACATAGGACATATGAAGTAGCCCTCAGCAGGCCACAGCCTGAGGCTGGAGCACTGTAGGGAGTTTAATTCACCAAACTTCCAGAAAGAAATGAGTCAGCTGGACAGCTGAGAGCAGCAGGAACAGTCAAAGGTTTGAAAACACCTTCTGAGAGGAAAGGTTGAGAGAATTGRATTTGTTTAACTTAGCCAAGACTCAAGGAGACACAACAACAGTCTGCAAATAAGAGAGAAGTTTTGCAAGTCGTTACCCATACTGCCCACTCTGCTAATATGTTTAAATTGCAGAGAGGAGTATTTAAGCACAAATTAGACAAATGTTAGTCAGGAATGACTTGAGAGGGCTGAGGGATCTCTCAGAATACCTTCCAATCCTGTCTGTGCTGCTCTTGTCTTCTCAGTGTTATTTTTCCAACCTCCTGCCCACGAAAATCTAACAAAAATAACAAAAATAGTACTATGATTATTTATTTTTAAACTTATATTAAAGGGTAAAATTTCCAGAGTTATTTTAAGTGAACGTTAGAAAACAAGTCACCCTTAAGTTAGCAAATATCAGCTGTCATTTTTACCTAAATAATGATACACAGGCCTGAAAAGGGAAATTATTGCAATTGCTGCAGTTATGCAATTGGAGCAATGACACTTTTGAGGGAGTGAAGGACAGATTCTAGATATTCTGATCATTTTATTGCCATCTATCCGCCCATTTTAAAAGTTTGCACAAAATATCAAAGGCACATTATGGAGGAAACTTAGAGCAGAGCTTGTCCAGATAAAGTATCCACTAAACAGATGGCGGTGATAATGAAGCTCTGCACGATGAAAGGTAATTAACCTGCTCAAGAGCTCATGACAGGATCCCTGATAMGACATCAAAGGGCCTGAAGGTAGAAAAGCAGGAATGAGCAGTAGTTTGAATTCTCAGGTGTAGGATGCCAGGAAGCTGGACAGCATCACGGGCTGTTTGCTCACCCTCACAGAGAGCGCTGCATTCACAACAATACTCAGGGCTCGGTCAGTCAGTCAGAAGCCAGACAAGGTACAATTTTAGGCCTGGTCCTGAAAGATGGGATCAGAAACCATTCCTGGAGTGGCCAGCTGTGAATCATGGATGACCAGCTGTAGCTCAGGGTGCCAAGAGCCCTGGAAAGCCCAGGGTGCCCGTACACCAGTAAGACCAGCAGCACTGGGAAGCAGCCAACTCTGAACATCTTAGTTCATCTTTCTCTCAGTAAAGTGYTAAGAATGAAAACATTTGGTTGGTTCAGCAGTGTTCAGTTTGCTCTGCTCATTATTTTGAGTCTGTTGCCTTTTAAGTACACTTCGGTAAAGTTAATTGAAGCATCCTTTTCACTTCATTTTATGCAGACAAAACAGGACTCACCTCGCTATCATTCATCTATTACATTTTCCCATATTAATTTCCCCTTAGTGCTGTCTTCAAATACCCTGACATTTACTTCTCCAGCAATTGTTTTGATATTTCTTCACCATTTCAGTTGCTCTCTTTAGGACCTTTTCTATTATTTCATGTGCTCTTTGAGATAGAATGCTGAGATTGAACACTTTAATACAGGCAAAGGTGTACTATAAATTCTTGTAATGATACTTGTTTTGTCTTAATACAATCTAACATCTCAATTTCTTTCTAGACTGCACTGAACTGCAGCCTTCCCCATGCTGTTCCCTGCAATGGCCAAGTATTTTTCTCGGAGTTGTTACAGCTAATTTAGAATCTATCAGGCAGTATGATTAGTTCCAATTGTCCCTTCAGCATCAGTTACCATCAGCTGTCTAGCCTGAAGCTCACCTGTCATTTACTACTGAATGCTCGATCACCGTTTGATCCTTCTGCATTCCTCGTATCTCTTATAGCTAACAAGCCCCATGTAATTTCACCTTGTCAGCAACAAAAAAAAAGTACTATTTATTGCCTTTCCAGACAATTTTCACAAGTTCCAGTATGGATCCTTACATTGCTCAGCTACTAATCTTTTTCTCAAGTCCTTATTTCTCACCTTCTTAGAGCTCCCTAATCCGCAAAAGAACTTCCTTCTTATACTGAGATAATTTTTTTTGAGTGACTTTATCCACATAAACAGTATTTACCATTGTAGCTGCAAGATTTCCTGTCTTCAAGTAATGAAASAATTCTAATAGACTGCACAGATAATGTTTTCCTTAACAGGAACTATTTTGATTCATTCTTTGATAACAGCTTTATCGAAATGATTCATAAAACTCCATACCAGCATGATCTCTACATTTCTTGCAGATACTACGCACAAGGCTAAGACTCACTCTCTCAAACCATTTGTACTCCCTACATCTTCCACTCTTCCGTTTATCTATTTGCTTTATCTTTATGTTTGTCTTTCACTTAGATTTTCAACTATTTGAGGATGGCTTTCACTCTTTTTTATATTTGGACAGTGTATAGCATGGTAAGACTGGAGCCCACACGTACAAGAAGTACCTCGCAAAGACAATAGTGACTTATTGCATGGAAAATGTTTCAAATAAAGTGATTTACTGCTTATCAAGTGCAAACAGACATTTCTATATCTTTTGCTCAGGTACTTCTCTGCTCAGTCCTGATACTAATAAAAATAATTCTTTTCTTTCCCAATGGTTTTCTTACATGAACACTGCACTGATCCAAAATAATGCCACTCTTAGATTAACTCTGCTGGATGTACAAGAAATGAATCTGGAGACCTCTGCCTATGTAGTTACCATCCTTAGACTTCAGATTCTATCAATTCAGACAATGGTTTTTGTTATCTCCACTTCGGAGGTAGTTTTCTCCTTTTCCCAAGAAGCAGTTCAGTATAAAAAGTTAGGAAATTCCATTCACCTTGGTCATGCTTCTCTACTGTCAATAAAGTAAACTGCTTGTTTGCAGAAGTAAATGATGCTTTAATTATTTTTACCAAATAAAATGTTATTTACACACTATTAAGTGGCAAATAACCATCTATGGTAGATGGTGACAATCCCCTGTGTGACTATGTTGTAGTAGGAGGAAAAGTAAAGACAAATGCAACAGAGCAGATGTCCCAGGCACATGTGGAAGATGACAGGCAAATGAGTCATGCTCAACGATCCCATTTCCACTTCCACAACTTGATTTGTCAAAGGCAGGAGTGTGAGGTCGAACACCAGCAAATCGAGACATCTCGTAGGAAGAGAGGATGGAAGTCAGCTTGTTGACAGAGGAGAGATTCCAGGAGAGTTCCCAAAGAAGCTGTATCTTCCTCAGGTTCAGGGAATGGTAAAGGAAAACCCTAAAGCAAGCTATGTGTGTCGTGACTCCTGCTTTCCTTGGAGTGAACACTATGCTTTAAAGAAACTATACAGACATTGCTCTTGGAGGAAGCAGAACTGCGAGGTCTGAGATTAAGACATTTAGCTGTGTACACACCAGAAGAGAGAGAGACAGAACTGTATGTGTCTTCCTCAAGAGAAATGGTAGAAAGAGGTTACCTCAGAGAGTGGTAGATTAGAGATAGGGCTCAACAACCTGGTGACCATTCTGGGTAGGCACAATAATTTTGGCAGTGTCTGCCTTGCTGGGTAAGTGCAGATTTGAGCCCTCTGACCAAACCCCACGTGCCCACCACCCACACAGCCTGTTGACTGCTTCTCTGTCAAACTCAGCAACATTGCAGCAGAAGGAAAACTAAACATCCTCTCTGCCTTAACAAGAGGCCCCAACTCACTCTGGTGTGAGCCACACAGATCAGGCTTGGAAAGGGCTAAACCCTGTGTGGACCAGGCTAGCAGATATCCAAGCTTTCCTCCTCTTAAACAGTCCATGGATTAATTAAGAATGTCCAGAAACATTCTCATCTCTGTATAAAGCCTACACTGGAAATAGAAACAGCAAATATTCAAATAGTTTTCAATTCTTTGTTTGCTAGTATAGACATAGCTGAAGATTCTCTTCTATAGTGGTACAAAAAAAATATCCACAGTCAGAGCTGGCAGTCAGCTTCCCTCCTGGGGCACTGGAGGCTGGTAGTGCAGCTGACTGTTATCATGTCAGGAGCAGACAAGGAACTCTGCTCAGCAGTGACAGTGATGAAATCTATTGTTCAGTCCACAGCCAAGATGAATCACTCTCCTTTTCCTCTCTTAGTGTCTGCAGACCTCTTAAGTTTTATACATTAGGTTATTGTGAAAGAAAAAAGGAAATAGCACTGAAGAAGCAATTAAGCAAGACCTAATGAAATGAGACCGTCTCAGGATAGTGAGAGGTTGCACATTCAGTGTAGTCTTAAACTCTAAACCACTCTTACCAAGAGGCTTGTTATAAAATGTGGGAATAAGTGCATACAAATAGACGAAGACATTGGGAACGTAGGTGATCAGTTCTACCAAAGACCCCTAAAAGCTTTGAACACAATGGCTTCTTGTCAAAAATGTCAGTATTAAATGAATTTAAGAAAAGCAACTCAAACAAGCAAAGAAAGATAAAAATACACACCATTACATCCGTTGACATATGACTGGCTGACAGGTTGTTTATGATCATATCATAAACACCAGAATCTGGGTGTGGAAATCATCTTGAGAGATTGTCTAACCACACCTATTCCTATACAATACCGATGTGCAACTCTTAGCATTAACAGGTTCAGAAAAACTTGAACACTGTTTATGAAAACACGGGGTTTCCACACAATATTTCATCTACTTTTCAGAATATCTTTTATTTCAATATCTGATGAAACATCATGTTATTCTTGTACACATAAAACTACTGGGAAATTGGCAAGAATGGTTTCATAAGGTAAATGTTTAAGAAGTTGCCACTAAAACTGTCTGAAATAATTTCAATACAACCTTCATTTTAAATGAATGGTCAGTGTATACCAGCTCTGTTCTTACATGTATTGTTTGTTTCACAAAAGAGTAAGTTAAAAGAGATCTAGAAATGCCCACGAGATGCCAGAGCAAAAACTGATGTGGCATTTCCTTTCCAAACTTCTGTTTTCAGAAATAGCAGCTTTGAACTTTTTGGGGAGAATTTCTTTATACTTATTCTCAACATAGAGAGAAAGGATTCTTGAGGAAAATTTCAAGGAAAGCCGTGACCATATGTTTCATTAAGCACATGCAGGAAGTGTAACATGCACTAAACAACGTCCTTCCATGTGTCCATAAGATCAGGGATGGAAGTTCATGCACCTGCCCTTACTCTCTCATGTGTACCTGTGCTCATGGCAGGAAGGGAGCCACAAATGTAATCACAATCCCTCTTTAAGACAAGATCCTGGGTTTTCAAGCCGATGATATAACCTTGAAATCGTGTACACAATGTGTATTATAAATAAATTTGAGCTAGAGCTCAGGCTGCAGTCTGCACTTGAGACACAGCATGCACATACTTTGTCTCAGCTGGACAGAGGAAGATCAAACAGGATCTTACATTAAAGAGATATCCATCGCTCACCTTATTCTTGTGCTTATTGATTTCAATAGGAATAATATTCATCTGTTATGCAGAGCTTCACCAGTAGATTTCAAAATATTTTACAAAGGAAGTCAATGATATTATCATTGTACAGTTGTGAAATTTGAAGTAAAGGGAGGTAAAGTGCCCTGTCAAGATTCCCCAAAAAACCCAATGGACTGAATGAAAGTCACATTAAGTCCAACACAAGGACTGTGTTAAGAGGAGGACAGGACACCACAAAAGCATTTTATGGAAAACAGGTGTTAACAGAACACAAGACCCCGAAAAAAGAAGGAAAGAGAAAGGTAAATGTAAATGTAGAGATAAGGATCATACACAAGTAGAAACTTAACAGGGAGGGAGATCTGGAGCAGTGCAGTAGATATGAGTAGATGCTAAAGGAATTATCAGAACCATAAAAAAGGGGAGACAAGTGGGGTGTGAGAATGAAAAATATAAAAAGGAGCTCTTTGGTATGGACCACAAAGGGTTCTGAAAGGCCAGAAAAGAAGAGGCTGTAGTAGTCCAGATAAAACCAATGATATGTGTTGGCAAAAGAGGGTTGAAGCTGTGCTCAGGTGGTTTCTGACATGAGCTACTTGAGGTTGTGGGGTTTTTTAACTTCAAGCTGACACTGATGCTGCAATCCACACTGAGGCTTTGCTGAGTCCGAAACAAAGAAGTCGATTTTCTTTTCATGTTTCTCCTCTGCTCTACTTGGATTTTTTTCCAGGGCAGTTTTCTCTTTTCTGCTGATTTATTCTCTCTCCCATCACGTTTTTTCCTCCTATGCTGATCTCTGGTATCAGTTCTCAGATTTTGTGAGAGTCCCTCCCTTGCCTTGGCCAGTACAGGGTTTTTTCATTTAAATTGATTTAAGCTTTAGTTTTGCTGCAAGAAATTTTTCTTCTCTTCTGCATTGCCATGACCAACACTTCTGCCCTTTACCTCAATCAACATGATAATGGCATTTGTGCTGCAATGCACAAACCATCCAGCCTTTATGTCAGAATATTTTGTGGAGAAAAACAGAGTGATGGAGAATTCATCTATTTTAGACACAAAAATATCAGGAAATTTTCTCTCACTCTCTCACTGAACATGCCTATGCATTTCATATACCAATCTATATCAGTTTGGAAAGGAGCACAGTATGAGAGTAATGCCATTGCATAGGAGATTTATTCATATTTGGACATTTCTTCACTGCTGGAAAGCAATATGTAGGTGTAAGATCCTGTAATTGCAACTGCAGTGGTGGAGTGCAGTAATTTACCTATATAAGCTTGTGTGTTTGCATGTATGTGGTACACCCCCCTCATCAGAACAAAACCACATGAATTTTAGACCTCAACAGTATGTATAAATACAAGTCCAAAACTCTGAGTCATTTATGATTCAGAATTATCAAAATCCTGTTCCCCCTGCTCGAAGCTACAAATATGACTTGGCTTTATCACAGTTGCCTGGAGAGGATATGAAATACGACTTCACCATTTTGTCCTTCTCTTTCCTGTCTGTGTGATAATCCAGAGTCTGTTTATTGATGGTGCTAAGGACATTTCATAGCACAGGTCATGTGTTGACTTTTACAGGCCCTACTGAGCCTGGGTTTCTCAGTATGTATCAGTGAGTCTCTTCTTACCTGGTAAAAGCTTAACGTTCTTTTGGAAACAGCTTTTCTAAGCCACAGATCTCTGGATTTTCTTCCATGCACACCTTAGGAATAAGAATCCAAAACTAGTAGGATGCTATATTTGTTTTCATAGTATTTAATATTTCTGACCTATCCCATTTTTTGAAGCTCAGCCTGACTGGAATTTAGGAATAGAGTCATAAAAATTAAGTATTGCTAGTGCATATAAAATACTGTGTGTTTTTGAGAATATGCTGCTTTTTCTGATGTTTGTTAAACATTATTGATATTTTGCTGATTAATATCTTCTGAGACCTTCTCAATTTCCCTAAAACTGTCTTGGATCTTGCACAAGTATGAGCATCAGGCAATTCATCTCACTACTTCCTTCCTGGTGTCATCGAGTATTTCTTTCTAATGACCAACCCCATATCCTGCATGTATTAATTTGTTTTGGTCACTCATGAATTAAAGCTAAGTGGGTACTGATAGCCCTCTGCAATGCAATCTTACAAACAGCCTTTCTTGAGGAAAAAGAAGTCACAAAAAGAAAATCTTTACACTCTACTTCAAAAGTT
Organism: Amblyornis subalaris; assembly: GCA_018881555.1. NCBI lineage: Eukaryota > Metazoa > Chordata > Aves > Passeriformes > Ptilonorhynchidae > Amblyornis > Amblyornis subalaris. The sequence continues at coordinate 623,442 of JACAXG010000074.1, forward strand.
TCACGGATTAAAAATCACTGAGAACTTAAATATGTCTGTCACTGGGCACAAGGATAGTTGAGCAACACATTTTTCCACATAATTCCTTAAGTGCTTGAAGAACCGTGGCTCTCCACTTAAAACATCCTGTATGTGTTTTTCACATTTCTGGACTGGCATTCCTGTGAAGGTCCAGACTTGCTCAGTGCATGTCAGGTGAGCTGCTTCACTAGCAAAATCTGAAAACTTTTCTGCACCATATTTTAAAAGTTATATCAATGTGGCTGAATAATTAAAGAGGAATATAAAATAGTAAATTCCTACATATAGGTATTTTGATTTTCGAAGAATCACAACATCAAAATCAGATTTTTTTTTATTTGACTGTTAAAATGGTCTGTTGTGATTTTTTGTTCTTCTTGAAAGTACTTGAGCTCCTTTCATATGAAGCATTGTGGATCAAATAAAAAGATTAAGACTTAGACAAATGTTTTCACAATGCCTGGATCTTCTGAGCTCCCCAGATGTAAAAAGAGATTAAACAAAACACAGCACAATTTGAACTTAAATAATTTAATCATCTCTAACTCATAATGTGAGGAAATACCAATACTTCTGGCAAGTCCATGTGACAAAATCAAGAGCCTTCTTTAAATTCATCTGAAGAAAATAATGTCAGGGCATTGCCAAAAAAAAGTCATTTGCAGTTTCTTATATCAAGTCCTCAAGAATGGGCACCCAGACAATATATACCTGAGGGTAATGAGCGGGAACGAACAACACAACTTCCAAAATACTCTTTTGCCTTTACAGCTGTTCATGTATTCCATCCCCACCAGCACCACACATTTCTGACATACACATAAATAACCATTACAGAAGCCTAATGAATGGTGCAGCACGGACTGCTTTCTTTCGTGCGTGTTTCACGACCAACTCACCAAAGGCACATCAGAAATTAGGCTTTACTTATATAATGATTTATTTAAAGAGCAAGTTATAAAAGATTGCCGCTACATCTGCTCATTAACAGGCTGAAACACTCTCTGTTGGTTATCAATGCCTTTTCTTTCAAGAAATCCCAGGAGGTAATTCCTAGTGTGTTTGTTTTGTGCTTCATTTGTGTGTCTCTCTCCATTGTAAAACCGTTGTGCAATGTGCATGGATGTTTGCTGTACATTAATATCAGTATTTCCAGACTGAAGTAATTAGTGAATCTCAAAATAATGCACACAAGAATGTACCTCTTCAGTTGTACAGTTCTAAGAATAGGAAAAGTCTGGATTTAATAAAGCTTGCCAATGAAGGCTTGCCTCCTTAGGACTGTGAGGATCAGGAAAAGAGCATTTTTTTAACATCAAAACCAATATTTTTAATGAAAGGATTATATGCAGGTCTAAAAATGCATCTGTAYAGACGACTTGCAGTAAGGATATGTCTCACTGAGTCTGCAGTACCTAACAAAGCGTGGGGAGGATGAAATATATGGTAACGCTGTGAAAACCCRAGATATCCAAAACTCACTCCATTATTGAATCAGTTTAAGCGATACTCATGTTTGAAACAATTCATACTCTAAAATAACTCACACTCTTTAGAAAGTAATTTTATTCAGTTAACCTCTATCTTTAGGTTTCCTCTTTAGACGTTAAGATCCCTTGTTTACTGTCAAGTAATTACATATGTGACGTCTTAAAAGAAACAGAAAAAGTCTTTGGAATTATGCTTATATTCCTTATTTAGGAAATCAGATACAGGCTGAAGACACAAAATTATTGTGAAATTTCTTTTTTATATAAATCACAGAAAAGTAAAAGACAGTCATTCAGCTGTATTATTAGTACTTACCTCTAAGCCTAAAAGAACACACATTATGTCTGTCAAAACCCTGAAAATTATTCTTTTTCAAGTCTTCAAATATTATGCAATGGATTTAAATCCATTAAAGGAAGATTTCGCTTCAGATCCATAGCATTATATTCAAGTCATCCAGGAGTATTTGAAAATTTAAATCTGTAGTACCTTCACAACTGATTACTTTAATGGCATTTAAGATAATACACACCAACTGTTTGGAATTACCCATCTACATCAGTGTCACATCAAACTAGTCTTTCTGCCTACATCCAGATTTTGCAGCTCTATATGGGAATCACTGTGTTATTCCTGTCATTCACACTTTTAGTGCTGTGCTGTTTTTCRCTGCTTAAGCTAATGAATAAATAATAGCTATTTTCCCTATTTTTGTCAAATTAAACTTTACTTCAGTTGGTCCTTCGCTGTTTTTTCAGCTCCACTGGGAGGAAAAGGGATTTACAGGTGGGCATGTTTTCTGAATTTAAACTTGGCAATAAGTCTATGTCTCTTCCTAGCAAATGAGTGTATTGTGCCAACCCCAGCGCCCCATGCAAGCAAAAGCAGAGGCTGCTTGATTTCTGTGCTCATCCCAGCCCAAGCCTATTTGATGGCTACAAAGGAAATATCGCAGTCCAAAGGGTCAGGGAGACACTCAGAAACCCGCAAATGCTGACTATATGGCAGATCTTCACATTTTATTTATTCACTCAGCTGTAAATTCTCTTTCCTGAGTACGGATGCCAGATACTCACCCGAGTAGACTGGGAAGGAACACAGGCTGCACCTACCCCCCAGCTTCCCAAATCCCAACATATGTGCGGAACCTGACTCCGGTCCAGCGAGATGGACCCCAGTGGGGGTACCCGTGTATTTTCTTCCATGGCTTCTTGGAGACACCAGCAGTATCAGAGTGGAAATATGAGAGACGGGAGGGAGAAGAGCCATGGAGGGGCAGCACTGAGAGTGCGACACCCCAGCAGCTCCCAGGCTTTGTGCTGTGCCATTTTCCCTTATTGTGCACACAGGAACTCCCTGTCCAGAATATGTTCTTTCCAAAGGTTTCTCAGGAAGATTCCTTCACCCATCTAAGCTATAGCTGTCTGTATCTTCCAGCTAAACTCAGCAATCAAACACCTGGTAAATCTCTACCTCTTCTACAGAAAATTAGAACTGGAAAAAATCTTCAAACTGGATAGGCAAAACCAATGAGAATTAGCCAAAACCACCGTCAGAGAGGGAACAGATGACTAAAGAAGACATCCTTGCCCTGCAGTCTGTCAGAGACAACCTCTTGTTCTGTTAACCAGAAGGCCTGCTAGTGCTGCCATTTACATAGCTATGCGTCCATCCAAGATTAATTATGCAATTTTGTGCTACATCCAGATTCCACGATTAGAGTGAGTATTTTCAGATGCTACTCGGACTTTCCTTCCGTGAGTTCAGCTCCAAGCATCACATTGACTTCTACGGCTGCAGCTAGGAACTACTGTGGCTACAGGGGATCACTTGGGAGAATCCCAGCTTGAGACTATGTAGCTTTTGATGCTGCTTAGCCACATCCAGCCCTTCATTTTTAAAAAGAATTGTGAGGGTGGTTGTGACAAGGCAGTTTGTCATCCAGGAGTCTACAGACCTCCTCCTGCCTTTCCATCTGGCTTTTGGGTTGGCTTGTAGAGTATCAGAAGTGTAGTCTCTTTGGCAAGTCCCTGCAGCTGTGAATATGGGAAATTGCTGTTCGTCTTATCAGCACCCTTTTCTGGTGATGACACCAAATCATTTTGATACTGAAATTTTTTAATTCATCCTGTGTACTGAAGATCTTATGACTAAGTCTTGTTATTTAAACTCCATAGAACACCTGCAAGTCACAGAAGAACTTGCAACGTAAGAATCAAGCACAAACTTCACTTACATACTCTATGTAGTCAGCAAGGCTTTGTGTAGAAACTAACGACAGATAACAGGAAAAAATCTTTTACCTGTGCTTGGAACAGAAAATAATTTGAACTATTGGGAAATTTAGCTTTTTTAAGATGTTAYGGAAAATGTATGAGGTGTTATAATCTAAATGGCTACTGATAAATTATAGAGGCACTTAGGAAACCATAACAACCAATGTTAASGGATTTGGAATGCAAATTCATACCAGGAATTTAAGTTCTAGGTTGGGTCCCAAATAAGAAAGGATATTTTCCTRTATAAATAGAGGTATATCCTTCTCCTGCAGGTGCTAGGCCTCACAAGAYTTGTAACAGTTATGACCAAAGTCTTGTGAGAACACCATGTTAGAATTACACTTCATCTATGTTAACTCAAGCCTTTATGTTCATCCTTGAATCTTACTGCTCCAGATCCAAATTTTCACAAAAGGTATTAAGGGATAGGCTGTTCTATCCCTGTTGAATAYTGTATCTTCGAATATATTACAGCTTTTTATTTTAGTCTTCCAATTACAGACACCATGAAAGCATGCACATTTGATAGCTACTTTTTAAAGCTGAATTCTCTACAAAGTGTTTCTCAATACAGTAAGGATCAGACAAAACACACCTAAGGGGTGCCATAAAGCATTTTCATAGAAGGTCATCCTTTGACACCTTCCTGAATTGTAATGAAATCAACTTCCCTTTGCTGTTTTCAATGAACTTGTCACATGATTAGTTTTCTCCTAAAGCAATTCACAGGTGRATGATTTGATCAGCTGCTGTTTTCATGCAGTACAAAAAGATTTCCCCCCTCTCTCTGTTTTGTGGTACAGCACGAGGTGCAGAAGAGGCACGTGTGCCATCTCTAACCTGCATCAGCATCCTGCAGACCAGAGGAATTCTGAAACCCACATATGAAGGTGGCACTGCTGTCTGGTTGCAAAGCCTGGGACTCAGAAAACTGTGGGTTTTTTCTCTGGTCAAAGAAATGGCCAAGAAATGCTTCAAAGACCAAAATCTAAATAAGAGCTTTCCCTACTACAAGGTAGTAATTTTTTCTTAAAATAGATGTTTGCTCCTCTGAAGGGTTTTTTACCTTCCTCTGCCTATTTTGTGAAATTGTCTCTTACATCTATAAATTAGAGTTACRCAGACATAGGATAACAGTTCAAAGGCAATAGAGTGTCAAGAAATAAGCACGCTTTTAGATGCTTTCATGGGGTTTTTCTTCGACATTTCCATGTAATTTAGTGATAATATATCTGCCATTACACCCAAATGTCTAATGCCAAACACTGGGGAGTGGTGAATTTTTCTTTTTTCCTTTCAGCTTTAGCATTACACCTGATTGTCTGCCACAGCCTTGGAGCGGCAGCGCTCGTGTCCTCACTTGTGCGCACCGGGGGGACGCAGCCGTCTGTCTGCAGAGCCTGTTCCCGCAGACAGCGCAGTAACAGAGCCCTGCCCGCAGTTCCCTGCTCCTCCGAGGAAGATGGTAGGGTTAAAGATTTGCATTTTCCCGGGGGTGATACCCGTGAGCCGCCCGCTGGCTGCAGTGGCACCTGTTAAACKTCCCCGTGCCACGGGGCGCGCTGGCCGGGTTTGTCTGCAAAACCACGGGCGGATTTAAAGGTTTGGAAGAAGTATTTTCATGGAAGCGTTTTTAGTGAGGCCGTTCGTGTCTGGAGATTGGCCTGATTTCTAAAACAAGGCGTTTGGGGGGTTTGGATACACCAGGCTGCCCTCCGGCGGCGGCCGGCGCGCCGCGCCCGCTCCCTGCTCTGCCCGAGCCGCTTCCCGGCCCCGCTTCTCCCGCTCCTCCGCCAGACAAAACCCGCCGTGAGGGGCTGTTCCGGAGCAGGGGCAGCTCAGGGATCCCGAAAGCCGTCAGGAGAGCTGCCTGCGAGCGGGACAGGCTTCCAAAATCTCGTATTTGAGCTCCTTCTCCGCGCTCGGGCCGTAACGCGCCTCCTGCTCTGGAAGAGGGAACCAGAGACAGGAGAACACATTCTGTGTCATCTCTTATCATCAGTTTCCAGCAGTTTTGAAATAAAAATCTAAACAGCAGGGAGCTGCCCTAAGCAGATGTGTCATTCCTGCAAGTGGCTGGTGCTCCGTGTCCCTGTGAGCCATGTCCCTGGGATGGGATCCTCTTGGTGCTCCATGTCCCCATGAGCCGTGTCCGTGGGGACAGCATCCTCCTGGTGCTCTGTATCCCTGTGAGCCGTCTGTGGGGATGGTGTCTTCAGCCAGTGCTTTCAACCYGCCTGTGATTCTTCAGGGACCAATTCTAGGCTGCTGGGTCAGTATCAGGAAGGAAGCAATAATTGCATTTGGTTTCTACACAGTATGAAAAACCTGCTTCCTTTAGTTATTACAGCAAGATGAATGGAAAATGCTTCACATTTATTTTCAGAGGAGATAGTTACTATCACCCTCAAATCAATTGCTATTATCCATGTTCAGAGAAGAAATGGAAGTGCTGCTCTCAAAGTGCAGTGGTCTCTTTGAGACCTTTTTTGAATGCCTCTCAAAAACATGAGGGACTTGGTAACTTGTCACTGCACATTCAGTGAGCTGAACCAACTGCGGTGCAGAAAGGCCACACTGGGGAAGTGGCAGGGGCCAGTGGGATGCAGGATGTTTGTTCCTGTTCACACTCCACCTGCTCGGATCACAGGGGTGTGAGTTGAGTYACTTGGAACCGAGGATGTAGCAATGATCTGAATTTCTGTGTGAATTCAARCACTAGCACTGGTGGGGAAAGCAGCAGTGTCACAGCTCTGGCTGCTGACAGGGCACAGAGGCAGCCAAAGCCAGCAGTGAAAGTCAGTGACCTGTCAATAGGCATGAGGACAACTTATCTTGCATTCTGTATTTGGTAAAGCTCTTATCTTCCTTCAAACTGAGGATTTTAGGGTTATTCTCCAGTGCAATTTTGTGGAAGAACACTTCTATCTTTAAGAGGATGGTGGCTAGAGGACATGCAAAGTGTTACATGATTATTTAGCAAGCTTTGCAGAAGGCTGGTGTTCTGCAGGTGGGGACCTAATGCCACGTGTACTCTACAGATCTTGGTGCAGAGATATTTTATAAGAATGCAGTGGAGGTTGTTTCAACTCCTATGAGCCCAAAACATCACTGATAATTCCACCTTGGCTGTCTTGTAACATATTTTGTCACAAAAATCTATCCAATGCCAGGCCAGGTTTTCCTAACATCAGTGTTAAAAAGGGAAAGTACTCTTGATTAAAAGTGGGGAGGATCAGCCAGTTTGCAATGGATGCTAATGGCATGAGGAAGCACTTAATTCAATTATGCCATGTCTATGCTAAGTATGAGAGAAAGGCTGCCCTGCACAGTTATGTTAAAGGGTGTCCTGCTGCTGTGTTAAAAAGCAACTCACAAAAATGATGTGAATGGGAATATGGCACTGACATGTGAGACTCGTGTACAGGTCACTCATACACAGCACCACTAACCTGGATGCACAAGGTATGAGCACCTCCATAAGCAACTAGYCACAGAGATTTGACATGAATCATCGACTGTTTAACAATTAGTTTATTAGATCAGATTCAATCTAACTAGGAATCTGGTTAGGRGTTAAAACTCTACAATTAAAACCTTCTCTTGCTGAAGATTTTTTTTTAATAAAGAGCTTGTAGCTGAATGGTAAATAAGATTTAGACCTGTTAGAAGATTAAGTGTTCTGCTCTGTTCCTAAGATTAATCTTAAGGCAATTAATAGTTCTCCAGGTCTGAACAGTAGGGATATGCATGAGTTTTCTTAATTCCACCAGCTGAAAGTGAGTTGAATGACTTCTGCCTTACATTGTCACACAAACACTAGTATGGCTTGCAGTGATGTAAATCAGCAGTAGTACAAGATTATCCACCAGTGATCCATAAGAAGAGTAATACATCATAATATACTACAGCAGATTAAAAATGTGTAAAAGCAAATCCTTTTAAAAATCATAGTCAGAATGAGGATTGTTTGAATTTTTTTTTCCCTTTAATTTACCCTCTTATTTAACTTTCTGGTTAAAATGGATGAAGTTAATGAAGTAGTTTATAAAAAATAAAATTTTTTTGTAAAAAACTTGTAAAATTTTTTTGTAAAAAAACTTGTAAAACAGCAAGTTTAATCCACATCTGCATTGTATTTGCTGCTTTTCAGAAACATGAGGCTTATTGTGCATGGGGTATATGGTGTGACATGTACAGAGACATATTTCCATCCTAGAATCACAGGCAAGAGCATGGGCACAACTTCAGTTTTCCCAAATCAGGATCCTGACACTGTTTTTCCTGAYTCCCCATTCCCACTTGTTCCAAACGACACTGCAATGCCATATTTTCCTTTTTAAACTGTATATACTCACTTTGCCAGCCTCTACTGTCACACTCTGAACAAGGAGTACAAACTGAGCAGGGTTTCTAGATAATCAGCTGTGATCACGTTTGGACTAAGACAGAAGTTACGGATTGATATTGTAGCAAGCTGACATCAGCTGGATGACCCCATGTAGTGCCTTTTTGGGGGAGTCAGCTTTGACAGCATCCAGCGTTAATTTGGTGCCCCTGGTGCCTGACACTGACACAGTTCATGGACCAGCAGTGGGTCACAGAGCAGAGCTGAGCATGGCTTAGGAGGTCCTGGATCACATGGTGGTACCAGCTGCTCTTGTCTCCCAAACAGTGACCCACAAAGCAACAGCAAATACAGAAAGTGATCATTATGAAACGGCCTAATTAGTTTTGYCATCTATTTGCTTACAGTGTTATGAATCACTTTATCAACAGGCATTATATCTTTACATGAAGTTCCCATGTTGTGCAGTAAATATAGTCTAAAAGCCCTGTGCAGTCTGTTCACCTCAGGAAAGGTGAGTTACATCRTTAACGTTGCAGAATTGAAATCCTCAAGTTCTACCACACAGAGAACACATCTCCTCTGGTGAGACAGTGTCCTCAGTCTACACCCTTCAAGACACACAGGCAGCAAACTACCTGCAGCCAAATAAATGATTTTTCTTAATAATGTTTTATCTTTTTTGCGTTTTTTTTTTTTAAATAAAAAAACATTATTTAACTTCCTAATAGTTTGAAATAGTCAAACTAATATCACTAGTGTTGGCAAATACAGAAATTCCTCCTGACTGGGTGCCATTTACTCTTCACCGCAAGGTCTGCAAGTCATTCTGTTATTGCCTCTGAGTGACTAAACAAGCGGAGTTGTTTATTGTTAAAATACTTAAAATTTCTTGATAACTCTGTTCTACAAGCTCTTCAAATAAGCATGCAAGTTACTTCATTGTGAGGACATTTTCACTGCTCTTCAGGACACTTCTGCCTCCAGGAGCACAGATTTACCTGATTAATTGCTCACAAATAAAGAAAAAAGATGGATAACTGCAAAGTATCCAGCGGATTTTCTTCTCAATAACATGTTAGTGAATACCACTCATTTGTAGCTTTACAGTTGTGCCCCGTATTCTCAGGGGATTCTGATTAAATTCTCATTAATTTTTGCATCATAGAAAAGGAGTTTTAAATTTTCAAGTGGGTGTCAAGTTGCATTAGGACTTTTGTACTCATTCTGCCTGAACTACCATTCATGCACAAAGAACGTAAGCACTTTTTTAAAAAAGTAGGATGCTGCAGCCCTCACTGCAGAATTTCATGATGTGTGTATTTTATAAAAAATAAAATTGTTATGATGGTGTGTACTTTTATAATGGTGTGTATTTTATATCCCATGGTGTAAGTTACACAAGAAACAAACATGCAGTATCATGCCAAGGCAAGTTTCTCAGTTCATCAAAAGATTGTTCTGCATATCCAGGCAGTCTGTCAGAAATAGTTTGTTTGCTTTAAGAACTCTAAACACATTTTTTCAGGTCTTCTTCTGGATAAAGTTCTGTGCTATGCCTGGAAGTAAGTTTTGCTATAAAAAACGCTTTCACTAATCCAGGAACACAGACAACACATATGCATTTGGATTTGTATGTTTTTTTTTAATTGTGTTGTTAATAAACTCTATTAACTTTGCGTTGTATTTTGCTGTTTAGCTCAGGTTTTTGTTTTCTTCTGCCTTGTGCAACTGTACTTATATTCCACGGGAAGTTAGAAAGAGAACTTTGTGTAACTCGCTGAAAAGGGTAGGAGGCAGCAGCCTTCCTTTCCAAAAGCCCACCAACAAAGCTGTCGTCTCATGGTTTAGACTGCATGAGCCATAACCAAAGAATCAAGAGGACAGATGTGTAAGGACATGAAATCCTTACCTACATAAAAAAAAATGAACCATTTAAACAGTTTCGCTGCCGCAGAATAAGATTGTAGTTGGAAGCACTTTTTTGCCTCAATTTCCTGATGATGCAGAAGAGCAAACTTGTGAAGAACAGTGACAGCAGAAATACAGGACACACTTTGGCAAATAAATCTATTATTTTCTTAAATGCAGTGTAAAACCAGAGTGATTGCCAATTCACTTTTTGAACCTGAAAGTGTTGAACACTTATGGCAGAAATGTAACTGTCTCTACAGGACTTGAATTTTATGCTAGTTTGTTTCTCTAGAACAGCTTGATAAGTTGATTGTGTCATGAAATACTTAAAACTTGTAACATAACAATCTCCTTGCAACACAAAAACACTCAACAAAATGCTGTTGAGGTTTAGATATTTCWACCTGCCAGAAAAATCTGGCCAACCAGTATTATTCATATTATTTGCACATTTTCTTAAAACTGACCCATACACACACTTGTTTTATTGAGTATGCTAAAACCAAAAAGGGCTGTGTATGAATTTTTCAAATCAATATTAACATTTTTTTCTTAAGCTATAAAAATTGTAACCTATTTCTGTTTCAAAGTTATTACCAGGCAAGCTGATGTTCTGCTGGATGCTCTCAAAGCTTTTCAGTGCGGTAAATATTGTTGATATAATTTCAGTGACATATGGATCAGAATAATATAGATAGTTCATAGCCAATTGTTTGAAATACRTTTTTGTAGGAGCATCTAAGAGGAGTGGGAAATAAAACAAAAGCTTGTAAAACTTGCTGCCAGCATCTAGGTCAGTGAAGAAAGAGGTGATTGAAAGCATCCCAGTTTTATAGCAGAGAAAGAATTGTTATCTTATACAAGGTCAAATATGTAGAAAAAAAAAATCATCCCTTATTTGAATAAAGTATAAATATTGATTAGCTTTAACATAGGAGCCTGGAAATACAATAATTTCTGAAAATATGTGATTATGTATTAAATATTCACTCGAGGATCAGAATAATAAGGTGACCAAGAGACAGTCTAGTACATAAACTGGAACAAACAAAGAATTACAAGCAGCCTCTTTGCAGTGTAATCGATCAAAGACAGTTGCACTTAGAGTTGTGTGTGTGAATGTGTGCTGACAGGGTCCTTTAGCAGCACAAACACAGAAAATGAAATGGCCATTTCCCAGTAAACTGCCATCCGTGCCGCTGATGGCTGCCTTCTGCAAGGCGAGTAGGCTCATTCGCTCTCTCACTGTCACCTTCCAAAGCTTCAGGTCTTGGAGAAGGAAGCATTTCCTTAGTTGCCACCAACACTCCGAATGTGCACATTGCTGCTGTCACGTCCAGGGAGTTACTTTTGCYCTCTGACCTGTAACAGCAGTTAACTGCTCACGTGTGGCACCCTCTAATCATTTGTGACTGACAAAGGCAGAAGGAAGAATCAATAGCAAAGCTTTTCTTTTCTTTTTTGAAGAAGTGAAAACAACAGTAACTTATTACCACCCCTGATTAAACTAGTTAATGTATTTTTAAAGTAAGGCATCTCCAAAACTGCATGGTGTGACCCTATGTGGGTCCAGGAAGCACAAGAGCCATCCTCACACACAAGTGGGAAGTATGGGAAGAAATAACTGTGTTATTCACAAATGCATTAATTGCAGTTAAGACAGTAGAGTGGGAATGAAAACTATAGCTCACTTGGCAGGGTGTAACAGCAAAAACAATTCCCTGAGAGGGCATGTAATCAGCAAGGCAGGTGGCTGTATTGTAGTCCCACAGGCCGTGCAAAATATCCATCAGAATTGACATACAGCACGTGAGCTTCAGTGGATACTAAATAAGGCCATGAAACAAATTTTTTCTCCCTGATTTCCRGCAGCCTTTCTAGTTCAGCCACACCAGCTTATCTATTTTTACTTGCAGAAAGGAATTTCATTTCTGTCCTAGTATTGTAGTTGGTGTCTCAGAATTCTCACATAATGCAGACATAGCTATTCTGCCTCCAAAATGCGTCTCTGACCTAAGCAGTGTTCTAAAAAAAACCATCCAAGATTCTGATACATACAGTGAAGAGTAACATTGTCCATAGCTGATGGCAACGCAGCAGGAGATTTTCATTTTGGAAGAAAACCTGGAATGTAGGCATTCCAAAGTTAAACAGCAGTTTCAGGCTGGCTGTGCTGGTAGGGGATGGAGGTAACATCTTGTTTTTTCTCACACCACTGCTGAAATGTGGTGTCCATGCTGGCCATGCAAATATACAGAAGACCAATAATGGACAAATGGTTTCCTGACCTTTCTAATAACAAGTGGGAATTTGGAGGGCCTTCACATATTTTATTCCTTCACATTCTTTAAACTGCTGCACTGTTGGTGAAGTGGAAAGGGAGGGAAAAGGATTTTCAGTGTAGCCCTACTACACCTCTCACATACAGATTACAGCTGGTAAGAATAGACAGACCATTTTTTCCAAGCTTTATAAAACGTGTCCTTAGGCAATAGCTTCAAAACCACTTACTTTGAATTTTAAGTCTCATGAAAGTGTTTCATTTTCTCCATGAATATTTGATCCCTACCCAGACAAAGCAAGAAAATTGAAAGAGTTTTGCAGTCTTTATTTCTTTCTCACCCACTTAACAAGGAATTTGGTAAGGATGATGTTACCAGCAACTGAATCAACCAATTAGCAAGGCCATTTATCTTGTGCTTCTGCTGAAGAAGGAACATGGGAGACTYGAGAATATTGAAAGAGCAGTAGAGTATGCAAACCATCAGGGTGTTTTGTAGACTGCAGCCGCTTTTCACATAGAGAATGAGGATTAAAAAAAATCTCATTTAATTATTTCRTCTCCCACTGTTGCTGTCACCTTCTATAAACAACTGAGTAAAGAAAGATGAACTAGGAAAAGTAAACTAAAGCTTAATTAAGAAAGCATTTTCCTTTCTTTCCTACTCAGGCCCATGCATGTATCATGTCCCTAGGATACAGCAGACGTGCCTTTTCCTTACTCTGCTAATTAGAGACACCATATTCCCTGAACAGACTGTTGGAGGTATATTCTCAACCATTTGTTTTAAAACAGAGTGACAGTCACATCTCTAACTCATAAGTACTCGCGTAAACGCAGACTATTTGCTCAAAACCACTCTAATAAAATTGGCATTTCACACCTTTTCAAAACTAGAACTGTTCCAAAAGAGGTCAACGCTGAAAGCCTCGGATATGACACCAAGAAAGTTGTAGTAGGTGGAGCTGAGACAGTAACGTTTTTTAGGCTACCACTGGAAGCCTGTGGAGGCCTGAAAGATATGAGCTCTAATTATCATGTCTGAATCCAGCTGAAACAGTGGAGTGACTGCTTAGCAGGCAGAAAATTAACGACCAAGCAGAATATCTGTAAACTATCAGAGGACTCACCAAAATCTACCCAACATATCCATAGCATGTTATGAGTCTGTACAGACCAGGAAGTACTCAGTTTGAGTATTTAAAGATGCYTATCACCAACTGAATAAACAGTGCTGCCAATAAGTGGAATTTTCTACACGTTTATGCATGGATAAATAACCAATTTAAAGTTGCATTATAGAAGATAATAACCAGGAGGAGAATGCATAATATGATGTATAAGGAACCTGCATACAAAGAGGATGCACAGCTTTCCTCCTTCRGATTCAGGCTGTGAAAGCTCAGTGTGTGTCATTTAATCAGCACAGTGGCTTAAGTTTATCTGTCATCCTGCTCTGCCAAGGAAACTGCCATGGCAGATGTACTGTGAGGAAGAGTGTGGTAGCTTTATAAGGACCTGGAGTAGGCAATGAGTGCCACTAGGTGAGCAACTGCACGCTGAAGTACCATGAGTGGGTTGACTCGAGTACCCCCAGCTCCATAGGGACAAACCTGCCTGAGATTTCGACTAAATCTACATCATTTTCAGCATTACAGAAAACGTACTTTAACATTTCAGGTTAGTGCTAAGTTTCTTTCATCTGATGACCCAGGGGGCCTCTGGTACCATCCTGTGCCCACACTTCCATGAGTTCTGCTGCCATCACCTGCCTGTTCTCTTCTACATTGTGTTTTATTGTAGRGTCACGGATAATCGACTCTACACTAAGGACAACTTGTCATTACTACCAATTCCTTACAGAAATRCATATAACAGTAAGCATTAGTGCTACATGTGCATGGTCTCTCCTCAACATCACCAGTTACAGAACAGGGGTCCACGCACTTACGTGTCTGAACAGGATTTTAATGCTTTTGCCAGTTTAAAGAGAAACTTTCACAACAGCAGCCAACCTCTCCATCTTTAATAGGAAGGACAAACTCGATGCCTCTCAAAAATCACTAGTAACATTGCTGGACACATTAAATGGAAAATCTCTGTAAATACRTTGAGTATTAGAGCCGAGTATCACCCTTCATGTAACAAAGCTATTCAAGGAGGGCATTTCCATCTCAGAAAAGTGCCCAATATCTTGCGATATATAATTTGCATAACCAAGAGATGGCAGCACTCCATCAACCGTTTGCCTGAAGCTGTTATTTGGAAATGATAATGCATCTGCAAGCATGCTACCTCTGTGTATGAGCAGTAAAAACAATGGAATAACAATGGAGCARGACCTGGGATTATTATTCTATTGCTTTGCAAAGGTCAAGTAAAGATGAAATTCATTCACCAGTAACTTGCATTATTTTTTACCCACTTTTTACTAAGAATAGGACATAGCAAGTATTTGTTTTCATTTGGTTGTCTCATAGATGTATATACTCAAAGCGTATTTCATAAGATAAAAAAATGACCTTTCACAAAAACTTAAGAAGCATATATATATCAAATACACACTTTCATTTAAAGCACTTTCTCAGCAGCTGAAAAAGTTCTTTCGTAATACTCTTGAGGATCAAGGCATGTGTAAAAATTTAATATTTAATTATATTACACACACACACAYATATATATGCATATATATGTATATATGTGTGTGTATATATATATATATGTAGTGCTGATTGTCTCCTGCAGATTGATGCTGGACAGAAATTGGAGGAGTTTAGGATTTCCCAAAGACCTTCAGTACCCTATATCATCAAGCTCACATGTACACAAGAGGTTTGGTAGCAGTGATAATTAACCTCTTTTACCACATTCAGTCCAATTTACTTTTAGATCCTATGAACGGGGTATGGACTTCAGTAACAGCCTTCAAACAGTGCTACAAAGGAAATGAGCAGCACAACTCTATGGACACTATGAAGTGATGAGGAAACTGGGTAAAAGGTTGATAGCAATGAACTGGACTGAAAAGGAAATTGTTGAACTGAGCTGTCGCTGTTGGATKAGTTTTGAGAGCAGCATTATTTAAATTAATGAGATTCACAGCTGACTAATGTTAACACTGCCTTCCACCTCTGTTCCTTATTGCTGAAAATAATTTCCTAAGAAAAAGGCTAGGTTCAAACAACATTGATTATATTTCAGAAAAACACATCACAAAGAAGTTGCATAATATCGCTAAGGATCTTACTTTTTTGCATTTAAATATTATTCTTGCTTTAAAATGCCTGATTAGATTTTCTCCTATTACAACCRTCTTTACTTTAGTCTAACTCCATTGATGTTACACTTAATTTAATCCAATACACAAGGAGAATGTTTGTTTTCTTAAAAAATATCAAACATAAGTTCTTGTGGCTTTTGTTCTTTTCTGTGTTTTTTTTTAATGTGACCTTGTTCTTCTGGGATATCCCTGCCTCTGTAGAAGACATCCACCACTATTGGATTCCTTCCCGATATTTCTAGTGATACAAAATACTATCTTTCTTAGAAAACCAGCAAACGGGTTCAGTTTTGTTTAATAGCCTGATAGGTGTGGGAGTATCATAGCAGCAGGAGTATCACTCGAAAAACAATTCAGTATTTCATCACAAGGTACAAAGTGTAGGTGGTGACTAGAAACTGGAATGTTTTTATTCTACATGAGCATGTACATCCTAAATTACAACAATCAGAGCAGATAAGGCTAAAGCTATCATGAGAACAAGTCTAACTGTTCATCTCATCTTGTTTTTACCTGCAGCATAAGGCTGCAGAATCAACTTTCTCCTCTTTCTCACACAAATTGATCCTRCTGCCTGTAATGAGCTTCAGTGCCACTGGAAGGAGATCCATGACACTCTACATACTGCCTGGATCAAATCACACCATGAAACTGAGCAAGTTCTCCCAAAAACAGATTGGAAGCTAAGTTTTTCTGATTATTTCTATTTGTGGGCCTGGAGTCCCCATTCATTATTAGTTCAATGCATTTTCAGAGGGTGAAAAATGAAATCTCAAGAACATATATCGCAAGGCTTTAGAACAGCATAATTCTTGAATTATGGTTAACTCAATAGAAATCTTGTCTTATAAAAATACACTTTAAAGGACCATGCAAAATTAAACATAATTCCTGGGAGCAAAAGTAGTTTTCTTTTTTTTCCTCTCTGAGATGATCTATTCTTCTGGAGCTCCCCTTCCTCCCACTCTGTGATGTGGTTGTGTCAGAATCAATGATCTACTTATAGATAAAAGGACAATTTTTTTACTCAGCATTTAGTAGATTTATACTGCTTTCAGTTGTATTTAGTATTCCTTTTAAGTTGTTGGGGTTTTTTTCTCTGGACAGAAAACTTTAGATAACTGCTTTGAAGATAATTCCCATATCAAGCGGAAAGCACAAAAGATGACTAAAGTTCAAAACTTTTTAAGTTCTGACTAAGGGAAGATAGGAGAGCTCATTTCTTCCATTTGTTCCCAACACAGAGACCTCCAGGTTGTTCAGAAACACYGCTATTTATCTTATTTTCTTTCTCTAATTTCATGCTTCTCAGCCTGTACCTTTGCTTGGGATTCCTTTACCTGGTTTGCACCCACAGCCTGCTGGTCAGCCAAACACAGGCTGTGATTTTATTCATTTTTTTCATTTCTGTGACAAAAGCTTGATTTTAAGTTACCTACTCCTGATACACCCATTTGTAACATGTTCCTATGTGTTCTAAATGCTCTTTTACCTACACGATTTAGGGTTTGCTTTCCTGAATTTTTATAAAGAAAGTGAAATTTAACCCTTTTATAAATGAATGGATGGCACCTTGTAAGTTGTATTCCCACAGTTTTATTCAAAAGAGCAAAATTTCTCGATTTAAAAAGGCTTAAGGGTGACGGGCAGGACCACAGCAGAATTTAGCTACAAACTTTCCTGCACTTGATGTAAATTTTGAGTTGAATCCTCCAAGGTGCTTGTCACAAGATCTTTATTTGTCATGGTTTGGGCTACTTAAATGCATATCATGATTTCTTATCTCTGAAGTCACTTCTGGTTTACCACAATTTAAAGACCACCGTTAGTTTCGGGGCATTATTTGATTAAATTTAAGACCAGTTTGAACTCAAATCAGTAGGAACACACACATGCTTACTACTGAGCACATTTGCCAGCTGAAGAACTCGGTAAAAGTTCTTATGAAGGACCTAAAAAAGATGTTTTGATTGTGTTTTGTCGAGAAAAACCTTTGCGTGATCCTTATCCGTTCTAAGGTAACAGTTTGCTGAGAGAGGTTTAAGTACAAATTCCAAAATTTGAAAGAATTCGCCAGAAAGAAGAAATAGAGAATATGTCTAGAGTAAAACCGGGTACCTTAAATGAATGCAAGCTGCTGAATAGCATAATGTTGGAACTCCAAGATCAATGGCTTTGGTGACAGAATTCGAGGGTCACAACTCAGCCGTGGTAGCCTGAGCCCCACAAAAGTAAGTTGATGGAAATTTAGGCAAGCACAAAAATATTTTTTGTCAAATTATCTTGAACAAAAAGTTTGCTTTCGTCCTGTTTTTAGAGTAATAAAAACTCTGGTGCTCTGACAGGGGGTGAGAGCCAGGTCCATTCAGCTCCTAAAGTAAGGCAGATTAGAAAGGCATCTGACTGTACAACCTTGAGAAGTTTCTCCGATCACCTGCAAAGTGCGTCCTCAGCTCCGCGAAGATAACCAGCTTTAGAATTAAATGTTTCAGCATTAACACCCTCTATCTCAGCTCCTTTCTCTTTCTTCGAACACAATCGACTAGGAATCGTAAATTTGCCCTACAATCTCCCAGTTAAATTCCGCATTCTCTAACCGGTAGTGCAAAGTTTACCCTGACTTTCAAAGGCGGGAGCTCCCTGYCGGCAGACGCCTCCGCGGGGCAAGTGCCGCCGATGCAAAATGCGATTATTAAAGAGGTGCACGCCCTGTTCTTTCTTCCCCACCCCCAAACGGAACGCGGCGGTTTCGGCGTCTCCGCGCAGGAAGCTGCTGCCCGCAAGCCCTCGCCGCGCATCCCGCGCTGTGGCCCCGCGCCCGCCGCACCGCGGCGAAAGCTGCCGCGCCGGCCGGCACGGAGCCCCGCGGGATCTGTCGCCGCCGACGGGCTCGCACCTCGGTCGCTGCCGATCGCGATAAACGGGCAYCTCCCGCTCGACGAAGCGCTCACCGAGCCCTACGGCTCCTTTCTGCCCGATTTAACGTTTCTCGGATGAACCCAACAGCCCGCTCTGCGCTGAGTAATGACTCAGATCTTCCTAAACACTTCGTTGAAGTTTGTTTACAGCACCGTCGCTTGCTACATCAGGGGAAGGAGGGCTCTGTGTTTCCTTCTTTACCGGTTTTTTTTTTTAAAAGCAAACACAACCGACAAAACTGTCAACTCTTTTTATTGTTTTCAAGTTGTATAAACAGAATTAAGCTGCAGGGAGTCTATCAATAAAGTCCTACACAACAAAACCATTCRCAATCTTCAAGGCAGGTTTTAATCTCCCAGGAAAAAATCGATTTTATTTAGAATAAACTAGTAAAGAATGGAGATTACTCCAGGGAATTAGTCTTTAAAGTATGATGGAGAAATATAGATTTTCTTCTCTATAGGAATATGATGTTGCAATGCACATAAAATGTGCCATAACAATTACATAAAGACTTACTTTAAATTTCCAGGCTCATTAACCCTATAGCTTTCTAGAAATAAGTACTTCTGACCAAAAAAAAAAAAAAAAAAAAAAAAAAAAAAAAAAAAAAAAAAAAAAAAAAAAAAAAAAAAAAAAAAAAAGAAAGAAAGAAAAAGGAAAAGAAGTGTAATTATAGAGACAAATATCTGGCAGAAAAAGCTTAGAGTAGTGAATAAGTTCCACAGCACTAATGAACCACTCCACCAAATCCCAGGAGGTCAAAATATATTATGTGTGTCCCCTCCAGTGCAGAAGAAGTAACCTTGTGCCCTTGCTTTCCATATCTATGGCATTTCCAAACCGCCACAAAGGGATGAGTGCAGAGGGTGAAGTTATATTAGTACGAGTTAAATGACCACCTGGAATACAGCTGCCAAGACCTTCACTCACAGACGCTGACAATTTGTCTTGGAGGCTGAATCTGTACAAACAACCCAAAGAACACAAATTCGCTCTTGGTTATACCTGTGCTGCTCTGCAGCTGAGCGTGTCTTCATCAGCTACAGCAGAGACAATGAAGCTGTTTTTACTGAACACAGAATCTGAGGCATTTTCACTCCAATATAGACACTATTGGGTTTTTAACATTTATAGCTTGGAGAAGTCAGAATGACTTCAAGTCCTGACACTCTACATTTACTTGTTAACAGGGTCAGGTTTTCACTTTTACCTCTGGTTTGTATTTCTCCYAGCCAGATAAGTGAGACCTGAACTCTGTGCTTATCATTCCCACTGCAAAAATTTAAAGAACCTTTGGAGTCACTCAGAAACAAACAGCATAAGGCTGTGGCAAAACCACTTCTCAGATCTTTACACTCATTAATTGTTTATGGCCCAAGATCTTAATCAAGTATCTGTTAAAGCCTTCTCCTAACAATTTATTAGGGAAAATCATAATTTGTGGTTTGCAGAAACTGCTGAGCCGCAAGTGCAGTGACAGCTGTGTGGTTAGAAGGAAGATTTTCGTGGCTAGTGGAGTTCATGTACACTTTCTAAAGACATCTAGCTTGCTTTTTTTCAGACAAAGAAGCAATCTAAAATCCCAAGCCTGAATACTCCATGACTCCCAGAAATTGCTGTTTAGCAGTCACAGCCACTTTAGGCAGAAGCAATCTTGTATCTGAGTAAAGAGAAAAACTCCAATCCAGAGCTCAGCTGAATTTTGTAACTTTCTTGTCTTTATTAAATTCAGATATATTCATGAATATTTAACAGTTAAAATATTTTTATTACTGCACAAACATTCATCCAGCCTACAAATTGTTATATTCTGCCTCTGTTTATACTTTAATTTGATTTTGCTCCAAAGCAGGTATTGTCTATTTTTGCAGATAATTCAGTTTTCTAGTGGAACTAACCTCTCCTCCATCTGTGGAAAATACTTGTTGGCCTTACTGATGCGGGGGCTTTCGCGTTAAGGTTAGTTTACTAATAATTCAGCTAAGCTTGGTGTAAACGACCTGCACTAGAATAAAACCGAGCTGACATAGAGATGGCTCGTGTGGTCTGAAACCCAGCTGACCTGGGTGTCGCAAACTTGCACGGGAGGGTTCCATCTGGTGTGACTATCGCTGGGGGGGGGGAGAAAAACTTGCAGAGTTTTCATCAAATGATGCTGCAATGTTGTGCTTGTGGGTATGGGTGCAAACACAGCRGTATGGTAGCAGTTAACACTTCTCCCATACACCCACACTCCAGAGTGAAGGTGGTAGCTATGCAACAGCTCTGCTCTAACCACACATCAGGGGCTCTGCTTACATTGTCGCCTGTAGCGTTTCAACACCGGCTGCCTTCCGTCCTCCTCCTTCATCCCAACTCCCCTATTCTTTGGTGTAGGAAATAACAACCCAGACAACGGCAATGTCTCTTTTCCTTATTGGTAAACACTCTCTGGGCACATCTGCAGTGATGATGATAAGGCAGAGGTCTGCTCTCAAATGGGAAAAACAGAATGTCAGTTTACATAATGGCCAGAAAACAAGAAAAAGAACCTACGCGCTCGAGCAGCAAGCCTGTTTCTGTCTTGCTGCATTGTCTTAACAGGATTCTTATTGTGTTTATATTTAGAGACATGGGAAACTGTGCTAGCCATGCTCCCCATTGTTACTTAACCTCAAACAACCTATATAATACTCTGTCCATTAAGGAACCTGAATGTAGACTCTAATCAAGGTGGCTAAACAAGATATAGGAAAATAAAGCTCAGTGCTTCCTCCTTGTTTGGGAAAAAACAAACAGGAAGGCTCCCTCTTACACTCACTTCGTCAGAAAAGAGGGAGGGAGAGTTTGTTTTTACAGGCTCACAGAAGATTTTGGCTCTCTGTTGTGCACCTGTTTGGCTTTTTCATCATTCACGCTGCCAATAAACGGATGGAAACACTTCAGCAACTTATTTCCCAACTGGGAAACTTTTTTCTTTTCTTTACTTTTTAGGAATAATGTTTATTAGAAATCCATGTTTAGAATTGACAGGGGAAACCTGACATAACTAAGACGGCACTGGCTGTGACTGGTTGATCATCAGAAGGTTGCTTTTGATAACGTGTTAGTGCTTGGGTGGGCTTGCTAACCAATATGAAATTGAATACAATGTTCCTAATGACAACAGAGCCTTGATTGCTAGGAGATAATGATTCCAACTCACAGATCCCAGTGTTGAAGAGCACTGGAAGTGGCAAATGAGCCTGAAATTCTCAATGCAAAACCATTTCAYGTGTAGAAAATATTTACAATGACTCCTGGTTAAAAATTTTAATTATTTAAACAGCACAGTTCAGTCTTAGTTTTTCTTCAAAAGCCACAATATATAGGCCTTTCAAATCAGCCAAGGGTGACAATCTGACAAAATCAGCCAATGATGACAATCTTAAATCCTTTAAAGCTTTAAATCGACAGATTTATATAGACAGCTTTCACCTCTTTCTGTGATGTTTTGTCTTGTCCCAATCATAGCATTTGAGATTCCTCAATATGTATTGGGGTTTCTTACAGAAATGTTCCAACTCYGGACATTTAATTTAACATGAAGTTATAACAGTCCCCATCAGACAGCAGAGAGACAAGCTGCCATCAGAAAGAAGTACAATTCTTTTTTTTAAAAGATTTTGCCCTGGTGTGTGTCAGGCTGTGAAGGTGCCCCATCAGGTATGCCACAGGCTCTGGGACACCAGAACAATGTCTCTTTCACTAGATAAGACCCTGAAGACAAGGTTGCTCAGCGCTATCCTTAGCAAATACATCTCCTYGGTGATCACAGTTCTTACCATCTTGTCACCCAGTCATCAAACATGAGACTGATGTAAAGATATGGAGAGTGTAAAGGCTGTGGTTCCTTCTCACTTCTCCTTTCACCTGCCAATAYCTCTAGAATCCTGTGCAAAGATCAAAACGAAAAGCCAGAAAGGAAAGCGGGAGGCACACAAAAGGAACATTAGTCTCCAGGAGAAGCTCAGGGAGCAAGATCCTACACGGCAGCTTCCCACACCACATGCAAGGAGAGAACCCTTTATGTTATAGTTTCCTGTCTCTACTGCTCAGGTTTCACACGTGTATCATACCCAGTACATCCTGGATTCAGCGCTAGACATGAAAACAAACTGATCTCTGGGTGCGAGGCCAAAGATCGACCTCACCGGGAATGGCTGCAGTAAGATTTCAGTTAGGTTTCAAAACGAGACCTTTGTCGTGATTTCATTTAATTGTCCTCACTGCTTTCTCCTCCCCCTTTAGAGTCTCCCTTTCTTTCAGGTGGTGGCACTGCTGCACCGTTTGTGGTGCTCGGTGCAGCTTCCTCTGCCAGATTTCAGAGTGTATCTTAACAAGTAATTAGAGCAATTTTCACTAGCTCATGCTGTCGGCTCTCCAGCTCCTGCATGATCCAAATGGCTCTCAGGGGATGTTACATTATGGTTGGTTTGTTATTGTTTGTTCCAGGCCAGTGCCACTAGACAAAGGCGTTATAAAACTGGTGAGTGGTATTAATCACAATTTCTTAGATGTCTATGTCTGCAGTGTCCCTATTCTCACTTTCCCATTTTTTTGCTTAGCTTTCATTTTGTTCTGAAAGAACAATTAGGATGTGATGTACAGAGTCCTGTGCCATATAAAAGCTCAGCAATACGCTGAAATATTTTTGAGGTTAAATAAAAAAGTAGGAAAGAAAAATAAGGATTGCAATTCAGCGGCTTCACCTCTTTGTTAGGAACAACTGGATTAGTAGCCGAGAGCTTCCTTGCAAACAGCCAAAATCCCACCAGCCTTGAGTATTTCAAGCCCCTAAATTCAACTGAAGCTTAATGACTTATCCATTGTGTGTCTSCATATCTAACTTGACTTCAGCATACAATGCAGAATGTCCCCTGCTGTGCATTCCCAAAACAAGCCCCTTTGGAAATAGTATTTATTTCAATTCAGTTAATCCTTATCATTTCAAAACTCAAACAGCTTTGATATTCACAGAGAGGTACCCCTATCCCCGTGTTAAGAGAGAGGTATTCAGTCACATAGGGGGAAGAAATTAAACAGAGTAAATATAACTAATTTATGCCATTTCTGATCTTATTGATTCCAGGTCTGGGGGGCTTTAAACCCGTTAATTGAGGCAATAATAAGTAATAATAGGTAATAATAATTTAGCCTATCTCCCTCCTGGGTCTTTTCAGCACAATGAGGTGGCTATTCAGTATTATAAGAAAGAAACCTTGCAATTGAAAACCCACCAACACAACTGAGGATCCTCTAAAAATACAGAAGAGAAAGAAAAGACAACCACTTTGATGGGATGGCTAAAGGCAACTGGGCAGTTGTTAAATACGTCTTACAAAGAGGAATATGATTCTGGTAGATTATTGACTGAAGCAGCAATAATAACAACAAGCCTGCATTTACATGGTACTTTACACCTTCAAAGTGCTGTGTAAACAATAACTAATTGATCTAGTCAGAAAAAGAACTGCTTCCAGTGTAATATCAAGTATGTAGTCACAAGAGAACAAGTTATTAACTCAAGGAAGCAATTTATTTGAAAATCTATTATCATAAATTATACTGGTCTCTTTTTCCTCCTTTTTTAAGTTATTCCCTCTGCAGTCTGATTAATGCCTGGATTAATTTGCTCAGGATTTCTGGAAATTTAGTGAGTGCAAATTTAATAGGAGATTGATAGAAATGTCAGAGGTAATTGATGCTTTAATGGGCATGAAATCTGCAAAAGCACCTGATCGGAACAGATTCACCAAGGCCTTTGTCAAAGCACGAGGGTAAAGGCTCACCAAACTAGACTCACTTTTTTGGACAAGTTTAGTAAATCGTGTACTATGAATATTCTCTGCTTCCTAAACTTAGAGGGACAAAAGGTGTATCAGATCAATATAGCACTTTTCCATTAACTCCACATGTATTATTTCCTGCCTCTTTTTTATCAACATTTTTAAATGATGACATTTTCAGCTGGATGGCTGCATAAAAGATTTCTTTTTTTAGTGATACTAAGTAGGTTGTATCATGCCACACCAGGATAAAAGTATTATAGAAGTTGCAGCCATTCTATTTCTTTATTTTTCGCTGCTTGTATTGATACAGAAAGTTACTGTTCCCATTCTTGGTTTGCCTGTTCCTTTAAACAAGGCCTGATCTGATCTCTGAATCAGGTAAATCCTATTAGTCCATTTCAGCCATGAATACAAAGGAAACATTCCATAATCTTTCCACAAAAATCTAATCCACGTCTGTTTCTCAACGGAATACACACACAATAATGCAAATATTGTGTGTTATCAGGAGGCAGAAATGTCTTCATCTGTGCATGCTGCTAGGTGCGAACGCTGTGTTCATCACTCTGGTGTTTGAAAGCCTTTTCTTTATAGAAGAAATAAGTTGGAAAAACACCCRTGAGTCTCAGTGTACCCCAACAGACTGTGACACTCCTGCCTCAAAACCTCTGCCATATATTTGAAACCAGGTCCCGCTACTTTCCCTCTCTGTTCATACCACGGAGTTCTGGCTGCTGCACTTGCACTACCCTGCCCCACATTAGCTCTTGCAGTAGCCAGTAAGTAAAAACCATTGTAAWGCTGTCTGGCTTGTAAATGAGAAGAACAATAAGGAAAGTCTGAGCCTGACAGCCAGCAGTCCATGGTGATTACAGAGAAAAGRGACCGCATTTTTTACTCGCTTTTTGTTATTGTTATTAAGGTCAGTGTCATCCATCAAGATGCGGAGTTATTTCTGACACAGTTTCAAAGGTCAATTGGTCATGTGCAACGACAAAATAGATCCATGGAATAATGTACCCAAAAACTTGGGAATGTGCCTTTTCACTTTCTATTGTCATGCCCCTACTCATATTTCAATGCCAAAAATCGACAAAGAGAGACATTTGAAAACACCAGTTGAGCAAACAACGAGAAGAAACCGCAAGTAACTCATTGATGTATCATTTGAAAGCCATGGAATTTCTCCTTCCAAGCTACCATTCTCTTCATTCCAAATATCCAGTCAGTTTTTAGCCAGGAGAAATATTTCATTGGCCTTCCCATTCTACAAAGCAACAGATTTCTTAAAAAGGCTCCTGGTCCTACTCCAATGAAAGTTTGATAGCAAAACTCTAACATCTCACGCTACGATTCACTTGGCTGGCACATTATCATCTTTGTCCTTCCTTCCAGGAGGAATCTTTTCCCGAGTTTTAATTCATGGGAAGACTTGGGCAGGGTCCACTGAGGTTTCATCACCACACTCACCACATTTCCACGGGAAGAACTGCTGAAACCGGTAATAAATGGGTGAAGGCCAAATCCAACAACCAGCAGGACACTGAATGAGAAATTCCATTTTTACCCTCTCCTGTGCACTGGCTGCACAAATGCAAAGCTGTAATACTTTCTGTCACCCTTATCCATCCCTCCTTGATAGGAGAGCAGGAGTATTGGTGCTTCTCATGTTCTAGAGCCAGGCAGAGGAGGATCCTCTACCAAGCATGTGAAGCCTGGACAAGAGGCCCCTGACTGCTGTACTCCACTCCTTTATGACAAATAAACTCGCTGGTTACTTGTTCCTCAGTGAAAAACTTTTGAAACAAGGACTCCTTTTCCTAATGAGTTACAAAGCTGAGTTCCCTGGGAATATAAACAGGCTGTTTCTCTTTTGAACTGGTCTATCTACGACATACATTGTATGGGCCTCTCGGCATCCAGGYTCACACTGCTCTTCTAAGTGAAGGAGCAGTGTTATCTTTGTGCATTTACAGACAGAACTGAGCAAGCAGCCAGGCTGCACAATGACTGCATTATCCACCTGTGGCATAGTGGATAATGAAGGCTGCACCTTCAGCATTTCCAGTGCAGTTTAGTTCACTGGTAACAGTTTATTTGCAGGCCAGGGTATAATGTGAGTGGTCCTGGCGCCCACAATCACTGCTGATCAGTTAATTGCAATGTAGTACCACAGAGCGGTATGGAAATTATATGGTAAATAACTACCAAGTAAACAGCTGCATTTGTTTCCTTCAGTTTTGCAGCTTTGCAAAATTTGTTATAGTAGTTCATAAATTAGGCWTAAAGAGGTCCCACAAGTGGTAAAMAGTGTTTAATATTAAAAGCTTCCTTGAGTTTCTTCTCACTTCAGATGTCTGCAATATAAAAACCAGAAAGCATGCATTGGAGAATGCATTATACTATTAAATGTGGAGTACAATGACCAAGAACAGAAGTAAGTTTGTATGGAAGGATATGTTTGGAAGCTGATCTGTGAGGCACAAGATAGTTGTAATTTCCCCATTACTACTAAAACTCATTGTTCGTAGCCACCATGTGTCTTTACCCAGTCCTGTTTTACTCAACTAGAGTAATTGCAAAACCAATATTTTGAATCGATAATATTATTCAGTCAGACACATTTCGTTTATCAGGAATGAGGACATATGCTCTGGGTCAGGTGTTAACAGATTGTTTAGTCCCACTTCAGACATATTGACAGGCATCACGTATTTACAAAACAGCTCTGGAAAGTAAAAAACATTCATTATTTAATGGTAGGATCAAATTAGTCATTAAAAAATGAGATTGTGAAAAGCTGGAGACATTTCTGGTTTATCTTTGTCAAAGGCTCACTCTGTCACCCCTTAGGATGGGCAGACCTTGCTCTTTCAAACATTGCACACCTTAGCCTGTCTCCCTCAACAACACTCTGACTATTAAGGAAGAACCCCATTTAAACAAAAAGTCACAAGAGGGTAATTCTTCTGTATTTTCAGGGTTTGCCCTTCCTAGATAAAACCAGTACTGTAAACTCAGCAGGAGATTAAGACAAAGTTCCCAAAAACAGTGGCTTAACCATTGTCTCTACAGCTCTGAAGTGTGGGATCGAGATAAGGCACCTCTCAGAAATAATTTCTTTTTTCTGCTTCTTCCTCTCCACTGCCCTTTAGACAAACACTCCGGGTTAATGCATCTAATGGCCCAATAACACACAAGTTAAAAGACAATAGTCAAAAATTACTGTAGAGTAGCTTCAAATTCTGTCATCCATTTTCAGAGCTTTGGTAGTGATCACATACCAAAGGCACAAAATTTTAAAACACTGTTACAGGCTTCCCAGTTACTCTCTCAACTCCTGTTATATTGTGATTCTTTCTATGAAAAACATTTAAAATACCAGTTGAATCATTATTTTGCCTCTGCAAAGACAGAAACAACCGGGTACTAAGACACATTGAGAAACTGAGTTGCACAATTTCTTTTTTCTAGCTCTGTGTATTGTGTATTTTCTTCTGGTAGACAAAGGTCTTCAGTGAAAGGATTCTCTTTTCTAAAATACTGGCATCTGTGGGCACTTATCGGTCGTAATGGCCTTGTCCCACCTCACCTGGGACCCACTCCCTTGCTCCTGGGCACAGGAGCTCCATTTAATTCCAGGCTTTCAGTCCTTGCCTGAGCTGTTTTGTAGGTATGTTTGCCCCCAGGCTTGTCTCCCGGATGGGCCTTGGACCCACGTGGTATGGATCGTGCTGGCTGCATCCAGACTTCAGACGTGTGTTACACACCGTCTCCAAATCCTGTTACAGATTGTCTCCAAATCTTTGGCCTCATCCCCCGGCTGCATTTTGAACCCATGATGCAGCCCTGTCTCCAGCCCTGTCCCTGGCCCTGTCTCCTCTTACCCCTGCCTGGGCTCCCTGGAAGGACCCTGGACCTGGTTAATCACTTGCCTTGTCTGGGGCTGTTGACGGACCCTGCCACCAGCTCCTGTCTCTGACCATGGCCAGACTCTGAAGGACTGTGCCAGGATCAGCGAGGGCACTGCCACCACGGGGATCGCCCTCAGCACCAGGCTCACTTCCCTGAAGTGGTAGCAGGCCCTCCATGACATAAAACAAAAATCTATAAAAGTGCTATAATAGCAGCAATAATAATTTAGTTTTCAGCCTCGGCAAAAACTAAACCAGAAATCCGTGGAACTTCCTTAGTTTTCCCCTTTATGCAACTGAAGGTGAAATGAGTTGTTCTGAAGTCCTGTTCAAGCCTCCCAACAAAGTGCCTTCTGTCACAAGTGATTAAGATGGATGAGGTCCCACAAATATAATTTCATATGATGTGCTGTAATTGCCATAAGCCGTAAGTTAAACTAATTTATTTTCAAAGAAAGGACACTCGTCAGTTACTGCCTTGAAGTTTCCATCCACTAATTGTTAAAATTCTTCCAGGTGAAAACAAAGAGCTGGAAATCTTCAAGCCCTTCAAATGTAGGAACTTCTCTGGTCACACAAGTTGAGAACGGCAGGCAGTTATATCCAAAGGTTACTTATCTCAGACAAACAACACTCCTTTTAACTCAGGTAGGCACACAACCACCTAAAGAGCTGACTCTATTGATGTGTATAGAAAAGAACCTACATTATTAAGGGCAGAAGCAAACTTTCATGATTGGAAAAGGAGCTAATTTTACCTGCTGAAAGTATACCCACCATTACATGCCAGCACAGTGCTTACAGAAAATGGAGATTTGTCCCAGGACTTGTTTCTTTTGCTCAAAACAGTGTATTTGTGCTGCACAGAGCAGCCTGATGTATGAGGATTTGCATTGTTGTATACAACTTGAGGAGACGAATGAGAGCCAGGGGTCAAATTTTCAATAAGCAATGTTGTACAGAACATAATTTTATCATTTATGGGAAGAATGATTACTTCTGAGCTAACTCAATATATCAGTATGTGTAATCAATGTTCATTTGTTGACCTAGAGATATGCTGGGTTTTGTCAGCAAAGACCCCCACCTATCAGTGAAAATCTAAACTCCATCCGTGTCAGTAGTCCACGTCTGGCTCCTCACTGCTCATATCCAGTGGGAAGAGACTTTTCCCGTAGAAGTCACATCCTGCCCCACTATGCACCGTTGTAAAGTCAGTCACCGAACTGCTTTTAACGGTGTTATTTGTTCATTATGTGACCACCCGAGAGCAGAATTTGCTGTGGTAAGACCTCAGTGTCTCACTCTGTATCGACAGAGCGATGCTGACTGTTTGCCAAACATGAAATTGAGTTCTAACATTGTTTTAAGGACCTATGAGGTTCTGCATAATTTCATAAGTTGTCTATTAAATTGAATTGCTGACTCTAAGGTACTGATATCATTCAATTCTGATCTATTGATCATACGAAAAATGCAGGCTAAAAGTGTGTGCAACACTTGCCATAAATTTCTATATACCAGACACAAAATGCACTGCTGGCCAAGGTATGAAAGCCAAATAGACATCCTTGCTTCAGCCTAAAGATCTCTGCTTCTGATAACTTTAGCCTCCAGGCAAAAGACAATTTTCTATTACAGAAACACAGTTCTATTTTATGTTATTTTATTTTATTAGAAAGTACTTCGGAATGTATTTGTATATGTGATCCTTGTAGATCTGAATGCTGAATTCTGATGACTTATGTCACACTGATAAATTCTTTTCTTTGCAAGATGTAGCATAGCTTTCACAGACTGATACCAATTTAAATAAAAAAGCACTCACCTTTCAACTTCAAAGAGAAAATAGACGTATTCTGAAAGATAATTAGATAATACCTGTAGTATTTTGCTGTCATTTTGTTAATGACATATATAAATGGCAAAAGTGACCATACATTCACATTTATAAATACAATCATTTCGCAATGATTGTCACGATATTGTGACCCAAAAATCACAAATAGTATTAAAGCATTCCAGACAAGTAAAGAATTCCCTGGAATTACAGGAAAGATTAGCACAATAAACACTTCTAGCCTTTCCAGGCTCTCTTGCTAAGTTTGTTTAAATAAGAGAGAAGATGCAGACACTAAAAGCAACTGGAGAAGTCACAAGTCTGACAGAACCCCCTTAACTGGACACTCCCTTCCCCAATGTCCTTCAAATTTGCCTAAGCATCAGTAGACTGTTGTTTGGTCAATCTTTTGGACTACAGGTTCTCAGTTTACCATCCCTTATCAGCAAGAGGCCCAGGAATCCCAAGCCTGTTTGTTTCAAGTCTATCCTCTCCAATAGGTTCCCCAGAGCAGCTGCCATTTGCAGTTCTAGACAAAGGAACACATTATCACCTGCGTTGTTTTCAACCCTCTTGAATCTTCCTTAGCTGTTCACCCTGAACCTCTAAGGAATCCTGACCTCTTTACCGTAAATTCGGACTGTAAAACATCTGATTTGTGTCTATCTTACCTACTTGCCTGGTATAGTCCTTGAAGCATTTAAATTATGTTCGTGAGCATGATTGTAACAATGTAAAGCATAGAAATACTAAAAGAGATATTTTAATTGCTTATGATAAAGTATTATTCCAACAGACTGAATGAAATGTTACCATCCTATGGTTGTGTTTTACTCCTAAAGAAGACCAGAGCTTGGATAATGTGGATAGATGCATATACAATTTGTAATTATGAAACCCTGTGACCCTCCACCACTGTCACTTTTATTGCCTGACTCCCCCTCCCATAACACCACCTCATTTGTAGCCATGGTAAGATGCCAAATTGCTTTATTTCCAAAGTGTATGACTACATTTAAAAAAAGCCTTTGTGTGCAATATATTCCACAGTGCTTACTCTCATTAGTATTGCCTCGGCATGCATGGATTCACGACCAGCATCCTTATTTCATATGGAGACATCCTTTAAAGAAATTGGATGCTAGAGGGTCTATACATCAATGTTATGATGCTGTATTTCTCACGAAATCTGTAAATAAGGTCAACACGATAGGGATATTCCAGATGACAGAATCTCTAATAGTTTTTGAGGAGCAGCCTGTTTCCCTTTAAAAAGTCAATTTGCTTTCAACCCATGCCTATTAAAAAGTGTACTTTGTCTAGCAGGGGCAAAGCACAATTCCAGCAGTTTTCATGGCTCTGGGTAAATATTGCTGGGGTGATATACGCAAGGGTAGCTACCCACAGCTGAGGAAGGGCGGTAATGAGGACTCTGGATCATTGCAAGTGGCTTTGTTTGACTCTCTATTTCAGGGTCTCAAACATGATGAATTCATAACTGAGGTAGTGCAGCAAGAGAGAATAAACAGCAGCGTTGGCCTTGTAAAAGCTGTACTTTAGAGAGCCAAGAATGCCATTTCTGTTGCTATGCATGAAAATTTAAATAGCTTAAGCTTCTTCCAAGACTTTGGACCCAATCCTGATTCCCTGCGAATCAGCGACTTCRGCGAATGGAAGGTCAGACTATTTCACAATAGAGGGATTTGTTGTTTCTCCTCCCTGCCCCTGTAAGCAGCTAATCAGACCCCACTACAGAAAAGAGGCCTCGAGCTCAGGTCAGAGGTACCAATAGAATTCAGGCCTCCAGTGACTCAAAGTCACCACAACTGTGCAACTGAGAAGTAWATTGGGGGGGTGAAACTAATTCCTGGTGAACATATGTCCACTGTACAGAAATCATCACTGTAAGGAGAGTGGCAAAAAGGGGGAGAAACAAAAAGTAATTGGAAAAGAATACAGAAGTGGGAAATAGAGAAGCAGATATGAAAGGAATCAAATGAAGCAGGCAAAACCAGAGCATAAAGCCCAATATAGACATAGTAGAGTCCTTGTTCCTCTCTAATTCCAACATCCAAAGGCAAGCAGTCCAGATATTCAGGCTAATATCATTCTTTGTCTTAGCTAGCATACAGAAAATGAAAAGAGGAAAACTAAGTTAACATGAACAAAAGTGAACAGAATTAAAGTGACCAGGAAAAGACAAAATAAACGAGATTATTTTTAACAAGGGCGATGTAGTTCCATAGTGCATCACACACCTGTTTCTGTCCCATTCTTATAAAGTTCTCTCCCTTCTGTCACTGATTGACTTAGATCCTGTAACTGTCCCCAGAGCACAAGACATTGGAACAACAGACCACCAAAAATGGGTTAGCAATAATAACAGGAAAGGTTTGTCTTTCTGTTAATGAATTCTCATTGTACTGATCAGTTAGTCCATAGCAACTTAAGAAGTGCTTTCTTTCAGGATACAAATGACCAGCCAGTGGACACTGAATCTTTAAATTATCCTAATCTACTTTTATTTACAGTCCCCTTTGACAACTTTCAGTTTTCCTTTTTTTCATCCTAGTCCAAAACATCTCCTTCCTYAGGATGGAAAGTGAATTTAAGCCTTGTTTCTTTCTTTCAAGATTTTATCTCATGGCTCAGGCTCTGCCTGTGAGCCCATCCAAAACTGTTTCTGTTCCTTTTGTTCTGAGGTGCAGCCACATGTTCCTGAGACCATTCAGGTGGGGAACCCACCTGCTGGGTCTTGGAGCCAGTGTGACTGGCATTTCCCTTCCACACCAAAGAAGACACATAATCACTTTGTCACTTTCATGGCACCTATTTTACTGCAGAGGACTTTCCCTTTTAGAGAAACCCCCTCATTCCTTAATTGCTGTCTACTAAAGACCACGTGTTTTGCAGCACTGATTAGCTTTGGAGTCTATACAACACTTTGGCACTTTTCTATGAAATAGGCAGAACTTGTTTTACAGGATAAATCTCTCCCCTATATCCTTGGCAGCAATATGGGTGCTGTCAGCTGAGTCTATCGCCACCAACACTSCCAAAGGAATGTGGGAGCCTAAGCTCAGTGGTCAGTGCACTATAGTGGAGAAAGGCACAGAGAGAATAGTTGGCCCACAAAGAAACTRTTAGTGGCATTAGCAGAAATTAGCCACATTAGTGGCACCGTTCAATCCCTCTRCATTCAGTGGATTTCAGGATTCCCACTGGGACATGTATTCACTCATCCCTTGTTCCTAAGGAAGYGTCTCAGGTTTTCATCCATACCTTTCAAAAACCAATTAAGTCTTATAATTTAGCCAGTCTGCTATGCAATTTCACAAAAGAGTCAGCAACTTTAGGCAGGGTCTGAAGATATTCCACTTTCACTCTTGTATGATTACTGCTTCTGGTTCATCAAAATCAAGCAATTTCCTACCTAACCTTTCCCTACCTAATCTTTCCATTGTTTGGGATATAATGCAGCTTCATCTCCAAGAAGGCCATAAAAGTGCCCATTCCAYGACTGAGATTTGAAGTCACCTCCCTGGACATTTTAAAGCATTTTAGCACTTTCATGTAATATCTCACTCATCACACTGTAGTTTGTGTTTATGAGAGGAATATAGGAATTTGTCCTACATGAGATACTGCTTCCTAGACAATCAAACAAGTGCCAGGCTGTTATCTGTCAGTCCTTCYGCCTTTCATCATCTTCTGGGAGAGATTAACTGCAGAGACAATGATAAAGAACAGTCTGTAACTTGCTAATGCTTTTATTCAGCCATATCAATAGCTAAGGAATGTTGGCAAATACAAGTTTACTCTTGCAAAAGTTTTTGCTTAAGTTAGTATTTCCATGGAGCACAGGAATAATGAAGCAGTATCTGGCAAAATTACGGTGCTGGGCAGAGTCAAGAGTCCTGAATTTTGCTGTAGGTTCCTCTGACATATTTTGGGTAATTTTCTCAAATAAAATAAAATAAAATAAAATAAAATAAAATAAAATAAAATAAAATAATATAAAATAAAATAAAATCTGTTTATTGAGTCTCTGTGTGTGTTGAACAATCCTTCAGCACCTTTTAAAGTTCATGGACATTTGAAGTCAAGAAATACTAAGCACTTCTACTATAAATTGATTGGAACAAACATGTCCTGGTGTTAAACACCCAAGCTTTAATTTAAAGAATGGAGAAAAAGCTGTTACGCAATTATTAAAGTCAAATGGAATTCTTTCAAAAAGCTCCGTGTCTGATTGAGATGACAGTTATTCAGTATTTCATCTGTAAATCAGTAAAATAAAAAAGTCTTCAGTTTGTATGCCTTTTTATGTACTAACAAAAAATAAATTTTAAAGTCTTATCCTGATACTAGTTCAGTCTTTGTTGGCATTTGGCATTAGATTTCCTAATGTATCTCTTGGAGCCCTTCCAAAGAAGAAAAGAAGGAGAGAGAGAAGAGGGGGAGGAGAGAGAAGAAATAAAGAGAGAAAGAAAATCTGATTTATGTTATTTTTTTGTTTCAATCACTTCTCTCTAAAATAACACGCAACGAACTACAGAGTTTCAGTGGTAAATGCTGAAATATTATAAGCAGTTCAAATGGCTGTGGATTCTTCCCATCTGTCATGGGCTGCAACTGAGCACTATAACAGAAAAGCGATATTAGTTTCAAACCAAAAATAAATCATCAAGCCAAGTCTGTATGTCTAATCCTACCTACGCTGCCCTACCAGTGACCTTTCCATGGCCAGGACAAATCATATTCTGCATGGAATTCATAAATTCGTTCTTCATGCTAGCTCATTTTGGGTCTCTTTGTGGGGAAAAAGAAAATTTCAGATCCCTCATACTGGGCCCACCACACCAAAGTTTCAGACTTTGGCAATGTTAGGCTTCTCTCCACCCCAGTCCAGCCAGACTGCTTTCATATTGAAGGACATTACAAGGGCTAAGGCATTAGGAGCTGATACCTGTCCCTGAAGCATTCATGTAAACAGGGAAAAATAATGGAATCTCACTCCAGACATGGACAACAAACGGGGAGATTGCGTTTTACAGATAAAAGAGTAAGTGCAAAGATAATTTCTGCATATGCTTAGCATCCTCTTCCRAGGCCTAAGCAGGTGCACTTTCAGGAACAGTAAAATCCACTGAATTCTGTTACTTGGGGCAAGATCAAAGCTGCTTCTTTTCCACACAATTGATTCAGGCCAAGCTAGATTAATTTTTGAAGTTAGATTCATTCTGCTATAATCTTTGTGTCAAATTACATCCATTATGTATAATCTTCATTCATACATGAAAAGGGCCTGATTAGTTCGTGTTACTT
The DNA here is from genome assembly GCA_018881555.1 of Amblyornis subalaris. NCBI lineage: Eukaryota > Metazoa > Chordata > Aves > Passeriformes > Ptilonorhynchidae > Amblyornis > Amblyornis subalaris. The sequence goes on from JACAXG010000074.1 coordinate 658,870, forward strand.
GTTGGAGGAAGAAGCACCAAACAAACYCAGCAACTGGAATCTATTGGTGGAAGAAAACAACAACATCCTTCTTATTTTAAAAAGATCTCATCAATAGTCCAGAAAAGGGAAGTGAAAAGATGTTCCGCACAGTGGGCTACTATATGAAAACAAAGTATTTATGCTGCATTGCCTTGCTTGAAGACATATATTTTAGAGTGGGAAACAAGTAAAGTTTCYCACAGACAATGACTAAAATCACAGATATACAGAATATATGAAATAAAACAGGCTTAAAATACCTTTTGTGCCTGCAAATACAAGTTCCTGAAAGAATAGGCCTTTAAAAAAAGTCTGTATGTGACAAGGTCCAAGGCCAAACAAGATGTTTGTGTTTGAATCTGGGAAAGGACTCAGGCTTCCCAGATCCACATCTTAAACAAATGATTCGCCTTTGTTTGCTTCTGCAAATGCTAATTTGCACATACAAATTACTAGTGTGCACCTATGTCCATATATGTTTGTGGGGGCAAATTTAGAGGTTGCTTTCCCAAAGCTAACTCATGAATCCAAACTTATAAGGAAGTCTCCACATAAAAGATAAGTTTCTGAAGATAAAGAATCACAATTTCTAATCAGTTTCATTGATGTTCAGTGTTTCTTGTCACCATGGTAACCTGCACACACAATAAATGGTGTTTTGTTTAATCAGTCATGAGAAAGAAGTCTGGACATGGTGAATCAGACTGAATCAGAAACAGTTTCCTTTACTACCCTAGTCAAAATAAATTCAGTGTAACTATAGGACAACTCCAATCAGCAAGAAAGGATCAGGCCGTGAAATTCAGATCTCAATCCTGTTTTCAGACACTCCTCCCCGAAGCTCAGATGAAAGTTTTACTTCTATTTCAAAGACAGGAGTTTCTGCAGCATGGGATTAGTTCAAGGTTCAGATTTTATCTCGCCTATACAGTAGGCAGCTTGCACCAGCCTGAAGTGCACCAGAGGCAATAGATGTTAGAGCCAAAAAACTCAAAATAATTTCAGGCTTACATAGTAACTGGAAAAAATACATGAGAAAATAATTCTTACATAGGGAAAATGTCCCAGACTTAGTAACAATGGAAATAAAATTTCCTTACTCCTAGTTAACGCTTTAAAGCATTGATGGCTGGAGTCTGCTTTGCACCRGAGGAAAATAAATATAATTAATATATAGTTATACATTTTTAGATAGAGAAATAAAAATCGTGTAAACGAAAAGGCATTGAGGAAGAGAGAGGTTTCTGACATTCTCTGAAAACAAGTATAAAAGTGGCATTCACGTGACTGGCCCTAAACCAGTTGTAGAGTGGAAAAGGATTACCTTTGATGTATGAAGATCAAAAGCCTCATTTTTTTCAGGTAATAAGATCTGTCTCAGATGGATTTCAGTAATATGAACATGTTTTCCATGGCATGGTAATAAAAATAAAACAATGCAATAAAACTACATCTAGGACTAAGTCACTCTTGAATTCTTAGTGGAACGTCAAACAAACTCACAGTTGGTGCTAACAGTTTCTAATGTAACACTGGTATGTAAAGAAAAATTATGAAAGCAATGTGAGCAGTAAGACTTGAAATAATTTTGCGGCTCTGACATCATAACAAGCTTGATCAAGTGGCCTATGATACATATATATATATATGTGTATATATATATATATATATATATATATATATATAACCACAACTGTAATAATTTTTCCCAGAATTTCAGTTTTTAAAGGACCTTTAGGAGTACGGTGGAGAAGGAATATAACATAAAACTTTCCTTTTTATCCATTTTTGATTCCTGTTTAGGCTATACCATGTACTTTATTCCTTTGTCTTGCTAATTGTACCCTCTGTCCTGAAAGCACTAAAACCCAAGCTCAGCATTATTACAGCCATTGCTTTCATCGTACTTTCACAAGTAATTAATTTTTTTTCAAAGCAARCAAAATGTTTAGAATTGAGTACTTGATCCTAGAATTTTCAAGTACTGCTAATTTCAATATATTAGAAAACATTTCTATGCAAATACTTTATAGATATGCAAGATAAAACAGAGGCTCAGTGCAAGAGAGTGGGAAAAGCACGAACAAGACCCTGTTATTCTGAGAGTGGGAACCCTTTCTACACATTGAGTAGAATCTTTCATAGTGGTTTTCAAACTTCTGGGGCTCTTCTGCTCAAGGCAGGACAAGTGGAAGTGAGAGCTATCAAATGCCGTGCCAAAGCCAAGGAGAAATATAAGAGCAGAAAAAATTACTGTGGCTATCAAATTCACATTCCTTGTGGATGGCACCTTGGTAATAACAGCACACTGAACTGCTTTATTTTAACATATTTGTAATGGGCTGTTTCCAGTGAAAGCTAAGTATTATGAAAGACTCTGTTCAGCCAGAAAAAATGCCAAACGTGCTATTTTCTGTCTTTTGTTTAAATCCTGCTGGGCTCCCATTGGTAACAGTCATGTAAAGGCAGGGAAACACCTGTACATTTACTCATTTCATCTATTCAGTTCAGTTACAGAACCAAGTTTCCACTGCAGTCTTTGCTTTTTACCCGCTTTTCCGTCTGAGCTGGCAGAAGATCAACAAGGTCAAATGATTTGCTCGGGATCACACAATGAGTCAGAATCTTGAGCCCAGATTAAACGCAGGATAGTCTCTGGCTCCAGTGCACAGGACTTGTCTACTCAGTAAACCACACAAGTTCCAGCTGTTTTCCCTCCTTGCATGAACAGAATATGAGGAAGTTTGTAGAGAATCTGTGTAAAGCAGAAAGTCATCCCTCAGCAGGCTTTCTGTAGAGAAATGCTGGATTTAAGGTGGGGATAAATCAATACCCAGAGCTGTGTGCTGCCTAGTTCTGTGCTTTCCATTTCTTATTCCCTCCAAATATCTGTTTTATCCAAGAAATAAGGAAAGGCTTTTTAAAATCTTTGTTATCACATGTAATCTCTGAAGACAGAAACAAACAAATAGAAAATGTTTAACCACAGAACATTTCCCACAGCCAATGGAGCTTATGCTTTTATTCATTCAGTACATGGAGAAGCTGCATCACTATTAGGTAAAATCACAGTGGAGGAGAAGCCTAATCTAGATGAATTACAAGCAGGAGTCAGTGTTCCAAATATTCACCACAGATACAAATTAATCTTCATGGCAGGGTTAGAGAGCTCTTACAGTTTACTGAGGATTCCTGAAGGGAAAGTTAAGAGTACATACAGTTTCTTCTGGAGTAAGGTAGGAGCATTAGGAATTATCACTGCAGCTTGAAGCTCTCAGTTTTTTTAACATCTTGTCTGAGTTAATAAATTTGGACTTTAATTAGGTAAGGGCTGAAACTTGTCTTGCATGGGAGACCATTATAATACCAAATAAAGGGAAGGTGGGGAATCTTATGCTACTCCACCATCAATGCAAGTTCTGCAGCAGCCTAGAAAACCAAGGAATACTTTATGTAATTAATGGGTTACAGGGTTAATTTAAACTAAACACTATTCCTAGTAGGAATGCTGCTGACTACCTTTTAAAAAAACTRTATGTGTTGCAAACAAACAGATGAGGGACTCCCGATTTGTTCATCAGTGGTGTCATTAAGGAACCATTTGAATGCTACATCGGTCACAGTTCCACCACTATTTACTGTCTTACATGACAATAGTGCCAGGTGATCAAGGAGAGGTTACAGGCTTCCCCTCTGAGTACAACAATTTCTGTTATGGCATTCAACAGATCTGTTACAGTCTCACCAAGTCCTATCCACTAAAAATAGATATTTTTGCCAGTCCACCTTGACTCTGTCAGACCCTCACCTTTGATCCCGACAAGCATTTAGTAAATTCTCCATGAAAAGCCRTCCAAAGACAAAGACCTAGGAACACTTAGCATCTGCCTATAGGTTGGACTATAGTCGGCCCTGAATTCCTCATTGCTATCACCACTGTGCTGTTCCTGTCACCAGCAAAATCCCACAAGCAGAAAGCAAACTGCTGGGAGATCACCCCAAAGAAAATGCATGTTCCTCTTGAGGAGGCACCTTGTATCCATACCCTAAGTATTGCTCTCTGCATAGTGTTTGGTGTGCAACTTCACCTTGGTTTCCAACAGCCACAAAACTGCTTCCTGCACACTCATAGTGCAGAGACTAAACTGCGCCACTGAAGTACAGACACAGAAAAGCCACAGCTTAAAAGAATGCCCTAAATATAGATACACCACATGTGATCCTGCTCTAGGATGCTCACACCCGAGAGGCTGCTCTTTCTCACCTACCAACTAGATCATAACAATGCAGTACATGAGTATGAAGGTGCTGACCCTCAGGAAATTCCAACAATTCAAATTACAGCAATGCATGTCCCCTGAAACACAGACTGTCATGGATGTATTAAACATGTCCTACCTGGACATTCACCAGAATGATGAATAAAGTTCAAGACCCTTTRTTTTAATCATATGGTGCTCCGCAGTTTGCTAAACAAGATTATTTTATACACCCCTAGGGTGAAGACTGGTTACAGCTTCTTGCTTAGAACCTTCAGAACTAGATCATAATGGTGACACTCACTCATCCACCCAAGAGCAGGAATATTCTGCATCACTGACACAGGCCTACAGAAGGAATTCCCTCGAGAAGCAGAATGTGCTTTCTTCTCCATGTTTCTGTTGCACTTGTCTGACCTTATTTTCTCTAAAACAAAGAAAGATCACTGTGCATACCAATGTGTGTCTGCACCTCTCTTTGTGTTTCTCTGTGCATGTGTGTGAGTATATATGTATAAATTTGCATATTAAAAGCTTGACAGATTAATTCACTGTGTGCACGCTTTCTCCCAAGGAGCACGCCAAGCATCTGGCTTAATGTACAGTGGGAAGGGTCTCCAGGGATGAGCACAATACCTGAGTCTGCCTGGAACAAACCACCACTGCTTCCACTCACAGAGGATGCTAACAGGGCCATAGCCCCCAACTGCTGCCAACACACTTTCTTTTAAAAGTTACACGATGAAGTTCAACTTTTTAATTTCTTGTAAGTTCACACAAACAAAATTGACTCATAGGAAAATCACTGGAATTTAAAAGCTGTGAATATAAAAATATAAAACTCGGATTTGAGGCTGACAAGGGCCAGCTCAAATACGCACAAAGCTCTCAATCATATATTATGAATGTCAAGTAAAAGAAAAYGTTAATTTTCTGATTCCTCTCACGGTTGTCTGTGACCCAGTTAATTCCATTAGTATTACTCACACCCTTAGTCGCTTTGACAATTGGAATTTGAGCTGAAACTCACATCATATTATCATCTATCCAATAAATTCATTTTTGAAAAACACAAGAGAGACAAGTATACTGATTAGAATACACTCTCTATTGGCAGTGAAGACCTCAGATATGAAGAAGGTATACCTATTTTGCTCAGGCAAACTAGTTGGCTTGTTCATCAAACACAGACAGCTCCTTAGCTGTGATCAGAAAACTTAAATGGACAGGAAAATCAGTGGAAAGTATTCTTATTACCTTGCTGCAGCTGAAATGTCATTTCAATGCACTTAAGGGCCATTTTACATTATTAGAACTCTGCAAAGATTCCTTAATTGTAAATAAAAGCAACACTTCAATGTTCTAAATGTTTTTTCTTTTTAAATTAGTAATCATCTCTTCTGGGGACCTACTTAATCAGGCAACACAAAGCAGATCAACATTCTTTTGCTCCAGAACAAACACTCTTCAGATTTAATAAAAGTTATTCTGAATTCGTGCTGAATCAGAAAAGGAAGAGCGAGCCAGTTTTGATTGCACTCCATCTGCTACAAAACTCTCAGGATTTTATTGCACATAACACCTTCATGTTTTGGTTCAGGCCTCGGCTGATGTAATTGTGGGCCAGCATGTGACCTTTAGGAGGAACATTTGCCAGTGTGACTTGGGTGTATCCTGAAGGCACAAAAACAAGAAGTCAAATAMAAGAACTTGGTGAGTATGGCAGCTTCAAGTTCTCACGACTTAAGCAAATCTCATGATGCTTTGGAGGCTGACTGACGGGCAAGGGAGGAGAAGCTTATACTTGTGGTTGGCAATGTTGTCGGTAYTTTGGAGATGCTGGCATCAGAAAGCCACTCTGAGAAAATCTAGCACTCACAGTCAAGAGAGAGGCAAAGTGCCTTGCCTTCCAAAACCCCCAGAACTGCCCAAAGAGAACAAATCTCCAGATGACTCCCTGTGGGGACCTTTCTCCAAAATGCCTTCTGACCTGGCATTTCCACTCTTGTAGAGATGGATCTGAGGAGCTCACACTGACCAATCACAGCCATCCCTAGTGGAACTGTGGAGTTTCTTTTTAGAGTCAGGAAACAGCATTTCCTATTTCCTAAAAAAATCTCTCTTGGAAGTGCTAGATTTTCAGGATTGTGTATACCAAAGGATGTCCCTCCACTCTCCCTTCCTCTTCCAGACAGAGGGGATAATACACATATACAGATGGACATCCTTACTTGCAAATGCAGAGTATGATATTAGATCCAAATTATTACTATTTCACCCAAGATTTTACACACAGAATACTCTTAACTTTCATTATTAATGACTTTTTGTATCAGGCTCACAAAATTCAATAATAGCTCTGTCTGAAAGAAGTTCTCAGTTGTCCTCCAAGTGAAATAACGTATTTTTGAGTGGCTGAGTTGCGCATCAAGAAACAAGAATTGTAAATAAGGAAGTACTTTGACTAGTGCAGAAGATTGATACAGCACCTGACAGCTTTCATTACGTAAATCTAATTTATTTCAGCAAACAAGTGACTGGAATCATGCATCATTTCTGAACGAGCTGACCCTCAGGTTTACATGGTTGGCTGATATGGGTTTGAAAACAGGAAACTCCAGCTGTAACGTGAGTGACCCAGACAGCAAAAAGCTAGACACCAAACTAAATTGGAAGGCAGGAAGTCAAAGTTCATGCTCATACCACAAACAATACAAAAATAATGAAGTTCCTCTGAGATACATTTGGCAAAGCCAAATGTCATTGTGAAGCATAAAATATAAAAGAATGTATAATATAAATGTTTATAGAAAAACTGAGCAAAGAATTGTTGACAAATTTCCAACAGTGTTCCAAAGAGCCAATCTATCTGCATAGGTTTTCATAAACACTATATGTCCACTATAAACTGAACATTGACAGGATGCCTAATTCCCCAAGGTTCTCTTAACTAGGCCATTCAAAAGCCCTGGGTTTTGATATCTTTATTCTTTGGTTTCCTAAACCTTGATTTTAGTTCCCTCTCAGCTCCCAGAATGCTGTTAGAGTCCCTGCTCTGTTAGGCACTTTTTTCTGACACTCTGTTGTAAAGCAATTTTTACTTCTCTAGGGACCTGCCTCTCAGCACTTTTGTGTTCTTGAGTCTTCCACAGGCTCACACGAAGGTTTTACAGCCCACATCCAGAAACATATCACATCCTGTTTGCATCACAGCTCCCCAACGATTTCCCCAGCAGCTACACTGGGTCTACTGCTGTTACCTTGCGGGACCACATTTCTACACAAACACTACMGAGACGAGTGTATGCGTCTCCAGCACAGCCAAGTCCTCATTTTGGGGACAGAATAAGCCAGTGCAAAAGAAAGTCTAACACCTAACAGGGGTGCAGCTCTGCAAGTCAGGGATAATGCTGCCGAAGCAAGTGGAGAGATTGACATCTGAGCAACTGGTGGTTGCCAGAGCCCTCATCTAGATCTACATAGATCCCTAAAAGCAGGAGCTTGATTCTGCACCAGGGTTTCAGCAGTTGCACTTAAATATTCCTAATTCCACTCTGCTGGAAACAATGGCAGTTTTAAATTTAATTTCATATACATTTAATTTATCTGAGGCTATAATTCATCCCTARACTCCTGACAGGCTAATCTGCCTAATCACCAGCTATGTGTTCCAGCTTCATTTCAGGACTCCTCTTTATCCTTGCGTTCCATAACCAACCTCCCTTTGCTACATTCTGTCCCATAGCCTTGTGCTGAAAAACTTCAAAGGTAATTTCTGCCTCTGTCTCTCCAAGAATAATCATCATCCCCATTATGTCTGTAAAGGAAGAAGGATTGGTATCGACTGCACCCTATATATCCTACAGCAGATACTTCTTCTCTGCAGAACTCAGGCACTGGAGCTTGCAGACACAGAAGGTAAACTCTGCATTGTCAAACATCTGCAACAGCTCACAGCTGATCTAACACTTCACCACACAAACAACATTGGTATTTTCCACAAACCTTGCTCAGATGACTTTTTCTCTGAAGTTCCTTTTTAATCTGGTTCGGTTTTCTTACTTTCCCACTTCTCTTGTTTATTCCCTTGCCTTCTTTGTTACAATAAATCTCAAAAAGTATTATCCCCTGTTAAAAGAGTGGCCATCAAGTCACTGCTGAGCTTAGCCATGCCCTAGTGACCTCCTGAAGCCAAAGGGCTCCAGTACATGCACCCACTGTATGTCTTGTGGAACTGACTTCTGTTTAAGCATGTGGATAAATTCTTTTAAATTGCAGCACATGGGAAAAGGAAAACTGAAACAGTAAAGACTGAAATAAAAGACAGGAATTTTAAAAGGCTTCCTTATTATTGAATACTTCTTTTCATCTTAGGCTTGGCAATTTCTGTACAAAAAAAGGTTTTGACATTTGAAACCCTAGAAAAATACTGTTAATTCACCTGACAACTATCAATACTAGCAAACCACATGAACTCAGAAGCTTTCCAAAAGCTTTATTTCTGTTAATAGCTACTGGTTACACAGAGGTCATTATCATRTGCCACCATCATTAGTAACAATTTTATTCACAATAGATGTCAAATCTCTTCAAGGAAAGGCAAAAGCTACGATAACAATAAGGGAAGTTTCCTTTGTCATCAATATTTTGTAAGTGCAAAATTAAGAGGCCCATAGGCTTGGGTCTGCACTTTGAAGATAATGTAGCATTTTGCATTCTGAAAATTTGTATACTAATCTTGAGATGATGGACCCATTCTTCAAAGGCAACTTTACTGCCACTATTTACTGTCAATTTTGCTATGACAACACTGAACTGGGTTTGGTGATGCAATAGCATGGAAAGAAATACAAGGCAGGAGTGTGGGATAAACTGGTACCTGCATGTACATGGATGTGTAGTGAAAATACAAGTCTGTAAATCTCTGAAAACCAAACACAGCATTTTAAGCTGGATATGCAAGGGCTGGCAATCATTTTCAAGCTACAAGGGCTCAGACCAAGCTTGAATGTGAAACAAATTGAAGACCATGTTAAGGCAAATGAATATGTTGAAAAATATCTCAGTAACTATTCAGTGAAACTTAGTTTATCCCAATTAAATGCTAGCTTTGTATTTTTCAATAATCTCAATTAGCAGAGTTTCTGGAGTTTCTGTAAAACGTTTCTGCAAAACTTTTCTGATATATTTACAATGCTTTAAACCCTTCGTGTACACGATTCCCCTTAAGATAAAGAAGTCTACAATCTCAGAGGAAAAAATTGAAAAGCATTATCAAAATGGATAAATTGATTTAATGACAGGTTTAGTTTTACTTATGCTTGGTGTTTTTACATTTTGCAACCTAAATTGTGACACAGCTTCAATTTGTTTCCTCACTCAAGTAATTGAAGTTGCAATACTGTTTCCTGAATTTGCAATTTCAATTTGCTCATTCTTCTCCTGAGACTCATCTTTCCTCTTCTCAGCGAAGGTTAACAGAATCAGTCAAATATGTCTTATCTCTGTCCCAGATTAGATCAGTGAGAATTAATAGAGAATGTTCTGTGCCTCACCTCGTTTGGCATAAAGGGATTAGAAGTGTTTAGGAAAGGAAAATAATTATTATCCTCTGTGTTTAATTGTGATGATAGGTTACTAACAATCACTCTAGGGGGTGAAATAAAAAGCTTTTTGCTAGATATTTACAGCATTTTCTAATCATGATTTTCTAATTCTAAAGATCTGTATGCATGAAGTGCACAGAACGTGTAACTCAAAAGTGAATGTTGTATCAACATCACACTGCAAAGAGTCTTGGTGCAGTGCTGACAGGTACACAGAGAGTGGATTCCAGATCCATTTGTAATTAAAGTTATCTTAGGTCAYTGCACAGAGTATTCTATATGAATATAAATGTTTGATTTCTTCTCACACAGAAGCAGAGTGGCTTAGTTATGATTCAATGTGATTRTATAGATCAGGGCAGGCTTTTGCACATACACAAACATGCTAAGATACCACATACACTATGATTTATCATCTATCCTCAAGCAGGCACATACAGCGTGGTTTATTATTTATCCCCATACATGCACGTGTATTTACATACACTTACTTTAGACCACTGGTGGCTGTCAGCTTTTGTGATATCTCAAAAAACCAATTAATATTATGTTGCTCTCTCTAACGTGCAAACTGTCAAAACAAATCCTATCTCACAGCAAGTTCAGTGTGTGCAGCAGCCAGCTCTCTTGGGCAACTCGCAGTTGCTTTTCTTTGCAGGCACTGGGCCACTCAGTGGCAAGAAAACTTCTCCYGCACCCAGGTTTTCAACCTCAACACCCACATCCTACTCTCGTTTCTTCCAAACTCATACAAGAAAGCTCTTGTCTGAGTCCTGGTGCAGTGGCACTCCTGTGGCACAGTGCGCTCCCCACGCAGGACTGGGCTAACAGGGAGCACGGCCCCTTTTGCGATTCTTAAGGGAAATCACGTGTCTTTTTTTCCACAGGCCAGCTTGATTGGAACCCAGCATCTTCAAACTATAAAAACATGCCTGTCCGTCACTTGACCAAATGGAGCAATTCAATAACTAGCAGATGTGCAAACAAGCTCTCAGTGCATTTACTGGTGTGTTCCCCAGTCTCTCAAAACTCTGCACTTCGTGGCCTAGGACCACAGCAGTTCTGCTACACGTAGCCTGAAGAATAGGCTCAGGCAAAGTGTAAATCTTTGTAGCAGAAAAAAATGATTTGCAGGAGGCCAGCTTTGACTTCCCTACTCAAAACAGTGGGAATAGGTACTTTTCCATGCACTGAACAATAGTAGTGCAAATTGTAGGTGTGCATCTAAATAAATTGTATTGAAAATAAAATCTGGTGGGATTTTTAATTAGTTGAGCAGCTTTATGTGAAATTTTCCCTTACAGAAAATGAATAAATATCCAAGCACACATATGCACTGCTGAATTTTTTGATCTCAAATGCTCTTCCTTACTTTATTTCTCTCTGTATCCTTTCCAGGTAAGGAAATTGGGTATAAATTGGGTATAAATTCAAAAGTAACCTCTGTTAACTGTGGAAAATAGCAAAAGTCTTGCTTCTGCTGTGGTATCTGAAATGGGATGAACTGTTCCTGGGCATGTGCACAACACAAAGCACACGTCTCAACTGGCTTCAAATCCCAGCAAAGACCACTCAGGAAACAGAAAATTAGCAGAAATATGAAATACTGAGTATTTAACAAGGATGCTTAGACAACAGCAGCAGTATGTTATTCTGCTCTGATCTGAGACTGAAATGTTTTCAGTAAACAGAGTTTGGAGCTGCTCTTTTTCAAGTACAGGGAGAAGAGCTTTTSTGAGTTATTAAATCAGAAGAACTAAGCTCTCCAGGCACACACAACAAGATCAGATGTGTCCAACAACTCTTCTTCACATGTGCTGTACCCATCAAAGGATGAGGAGGCCCAACCTGCCAAACAAATGTTTTATATTGAGCTGGAGGGTTCCAAATGTCTCACAACAGTGTCAGATAAACAAAAGGAGACACGAGAAGGTGACAGGGAAGCTCTCACTCAAGTGTTGCTTCTGTTTTGAAGATGAGTGACAGACAAAGGATTTTCCCCCACTTAACAACAAAAAGGAATCTCAAGACTACACGAGCCAGACAGCTATGTGAAATATCAGTGTTGTGCAAAATCTTTTCTAAGATAAAGTACACAAATATATTTTGGGTTTAAAGAGAAACCCAATCAAACTAGCATAAATTATGCTTCCAATTGTAACTTTTAATAAGAAAATCAATACCACGGTAATAACATTTCAATAATTTCATTAAATGTTAAACTTTACTGACCACAAAGATTACCCACTTATTAGTTTAATTTCTTTTCTGCTASAAATAATTGTATCAGATAGTTATTGATTGGCCAGTAATAATTCATGTAATGAATGTAATGAATATACATTTAGCTCTGTGCAAAATTACTATAAAACAAATCTCTCCAGAAGAAGAATGAGATGCCAGAATTAAAAAAACAAGAGACAACCAGCAGAATATCCACTTTTTTTCTGCAATGGGTATTGATTCACTATACAGTTGAATAGCTGAAAGAGATGCCTGCTTTACCACAGCTAAAACTGCTTAAAAGCACCAGTCAGGGCCTGTCTCACCACCCCCACAAGGGAGTGGGGTGGGCAAGGGGCAGCTGGGGACACCTCGGGGCACCAGGAAAGTGTGTGAGGGAGGCAAGGAGCAGGCTCTGGCAGGGACACAAGCGGACCCGGCTCCGTGGTGCCCGTGGCCAGGCGGGGCTGTGGCATCTCACTGGTGCAAGGACTGATGGCACTGGGGGGCTGAAACGGGGTCCCACCCATGGGTGGGTGGCAGAGATCCGTGGGGGCTGCCGAGGGCCGTTAGTGCCCYCTGTGCCCTGACAGCAAGTCAGTAAGGCCTATCCGTTGAAACAAAAATACAGGAATGCTCAACCACCTCCAACAACCAATTTCCAAGGCAAAGAGGCACCAGCCGAGCACAGACGTGTTATGAGATCTGTTTTTATAGATCCACAKCCTGGCATTGGGAAAGTTGCTACAAACATTTTCATGTTTGTTTTCTGACTTTTAAAGTAAATTTATGAAGGGAGAAGTCAGCCTGGGCAGATCCCATAGCCCCATTAGAAGCTGGGCATAAAWGGGAAGCCTGTAAAGGCTAAAATGGAATATGTCAAAAGCTTTTTTRTATGTCACCGAACAAATGAACTTGTTTCTTTTGATGGGTATAACAATTTTCCTAATTTAAAATATATTCCTAGCTCTTCCCTACTATTTCAAGCCTACTCACTTCAATAGTTACTGCTAATTTAAACCCATGTAAGATAGAAATCAGACATCAGTGCCAATGTCCTTGCTCTGTAAATCAGCAAATTTCCCTCTCTACTAAAAGTGAGATTTCACAGTCAATTTAAGCTGATCTAAGACTGCACTGCTCCTGAACAGGGCAATCCAACTTCCTTTTATCTCCAGCTGCGTGTTCCCACCACTTCCCTTGTGTGGGCTCTAGAGATCATACAGCCAAAGGATAAACAAGATCAGCTCACTGATCCTGCTGAAAACTAACACTGAAAATACTTAGTTTTTAGCCAATTTCTAAAGAGTTGAAAACACCCCTGTGTGACAATCTACAGTTCACCCTTGCATAAATTGTCTGTGAAACCTCAGCATTAGACAGAATAAAAAAAAAAGGAAGGTTATCAATAACTGAATAAGAAGTGAGATAGTACAAAAAACTTGGCAGTCTGTTGTAGGCAATTACAATATTTTAAAAGAACAATTTTTTTTCCAGTTTAGAAATCCCCAGTCTTCACAAATGCTAACGTACAAGAAACAACAGTTAAAATAAAACAAATTTCAGCACTAATTTTGCAAAATGTATTTCAAATCTACAAGTACTTAGTTCACATGAGAATTATGATCCAAGGAAAAAAAAACCTCATGATTAAAATGTTGTCATTGTCCTCTTAATTTTTCTTTAGTATTTTTCTTAATTGATTGTTTTAAAATTTTATGCATTTTTAGCCTGGCATGRGAGACTTTAATTTGTATATTTTTATCAGGTATYGTTTGCTAAGTCTGCTTCTAAAGCAATTAGGAAGATCTTTTTTCCCCTGTTTCAGTCTTTCGTGTTTGTTAGATTTTATCTTTGCAGTATTGTGATGATAAGAATATTGTTCCTTTCTGAGGTTTATTTTGTGCTGTTTCTGTTTTTATCTGTCTTCTAATGTGTGTTGAAAGATGAGAAAGAGCATCTTTTATGGCAGTTAAAGATACAGCAATAGAATAATATGGGAAGAATAGGTTGCTTCAATTAACTTATACTATTATCAAGTGCTTTAATGTTTACTTTAGACAGGTAATTTGAATAAATAACATAATCCTAGATAAAAATATATTCATTAATAGTATCAAAATATTTGGCTGAGTTCTGAGTTTTCAGAACCATCARTCTCAGAAATATAATCACTGGTTTTGGCCTGGTTCTGATGCTTGCATTTTATAAACACACATCTTTTTAACCTAAACATAGTCCTTGTAAGGATGATAACCCATCTGATGAGGTCTCTATGCAGGTAGAATTCCCAAAAAGGACTTATTAAGAATTTCCAAGTGTCCCCATGCAGGCAAAAGTAAATTAAGGGCAACTATGAAGTCTGCTAAAACAAGATTTTTATTGCAGTCATAATTTTCATGCTGTAAGCACACAAATTAAGACAGGTAAAAGTCTTTATTATAGACCTTGCGAAAAACAATCAAACAGTAACATTTGGTAGATACAGACCTAAATTTGATTTGAATTGAGGACTTAAAAGCCTTAGACAATTTGTCCCATTACTRTTCTCTATAACATTTGACTTCTTAATGTGTTATTCTTTCGTAACGTTATTATGAACTGGATTATTACCAATTGCCTGCATGTGTAGCTTTGCCTCTGTGCACGGATTTGTATTTTTAATACATTAGTACCCCATCACACACTAAAAAAATCACTCAGCATGTATAGATTATAGAAGTTCTGTGCAGAGTGGTTCACCATCAGTAGGAGCTCTGTGTCTAACACCTATTTAAACATTGGTTTTTTTCATGGTGCCCTCCCAGAACAACAGCTGGGGCAAAAAAAGATGATTTTCTTGAGAATGGGCAACAGTCATCTGCACACAAACAGGTCAAATCATTAAAAATGGAATGAGGCTTCTTTTAGGTTGATTATGGCCAGACAGGGATTCTCAGAAATGACTCAGTGASTCAGTAAACTCACTAAACGTGACAAGATGCTAAAACACTAATGGTTTCTATTCTGACCTTTTCTACTCTTTATCTTTTTGTCTGTTTTATCATGTAACCTCTTAGGGAAGGAAATATTGCCTTCTTTTATGTTGGGAAATTGCCCAGAACGTTGCAGACACTACCCAAACAAGGAGTAACTATAATAATAACAAAAAGAGGAGGAGGTGGAGGAGGAGGCTTACTTGACCCCACACCAGCAGTCCCCTAAAGACTCCTATCAAACTTGATGGAATTGTAACCTGGCTTATTGCTTCAGCAAAACTGCCCGTAATAAATTGCACCAATATAATAAATGCTATCAAAATTTACAGCAGAAAGGCTGCATTGCTGTGCAAATTTGTGGTTTGAGACAGTCAGGTATGATAGTGAGTGTAGCCACTTAAAGATAACATACCTGTTGTGCTTTCCCGAGACAAAGCTGAAGAGATCTAGAGTTTCCTGTCAGTTCTGCCCCTGACTTCATAATCTTCAATATGGGCCTGGTAGATAATTCTCTCTGCTCCCATCTCATCATCTGTAAAACAGAGATAATGGTTTTCTTGTCAGAGCATTTGTATATCTCCAAATAAAATGCTATATAAGAGTTCAATACCATTAACACACTCCTTCTCCACTCAATAAGGTCTCAAAGACAAACATTTCCCTTTGATCTTTTTTCTGCAACATGCCCTCTGCCAGTCCTCAACACCACATTTTAAGTAGCATATGAAAAAAGGCCAATGTAATGAAATAAACTCTGCAAATACCTCCTTTTCACTAGATTTGATGATAAAGCTTCTCTACTGTGATAACATTTTTTAACCTTTATAATTTTACAAAGTGCTCGTACCAGATTCTGTTAGTCCCTCATATTTCATGAGATGTAGTTCCATTTATCTCCCATCTATGAAATATAGCACGAGCATGACATTTCAATTTTATAAACTTGCAGTCCTACACAAGGAACGCTGCCTTCCTCTATCATTAATACCTACATTATGATTCAGACCCGTGGCCTCTAAGTATTTCTTTTAGGCTAATTTATTGCTGCAATAAACCAATTTCTTTGCTTCCTTCTACTGTTTTATATAACAGTGCAAAGATTTGAAAAGCATATCAAAACTTCAGCTATCCTTARAATTCTTTTAATATTTCCACAGTCTCACATATGTGATTTTACCATCAGCCTTGTGACTGGTGGGGAACTCCACTGGGATTTGTTTAATTTTTGTTGAACCTTATGGGTATTTGGTATATCAGAGAGTAAAATAATCAATTGTATAGTTGTCAGAATCTCTGTCCTTAAGAGTGATCTTTCTCTATGTTGCATAGAAAATGTGTACCATAAAAGAACAGGGTTTCTACTGGAAAAAGAAGCTGTAGGTGGATAGATAGATAGATAGATAGATAGATAGAGATATCAAGAGACAATATGTGTTAAATAAGTAAATCCTATTGAAAAAATTGCCATAAAATAACAAGTAGATGCAAAGGTGTCTTTGACCAAGGCTGTATTTGCAGCTCTGTTACTGCACCTGCCTCCTGCGACTGTCCCACCTCCTGCTACCCACAGAGCTTTTCTTGGGGAAACTGTCTTCATAATTTCATACTTTGGTGTGGTTTTAGTTTAAGTCCTGGGAAAAAGACATCTGACTCCACATGACTGCTTCTCCCAGGACCCAACTTTCAGTTTCACTTCTGATTCTGGACAGTATTAGCAAGCAAATGTTTAAAATTCACATACACTGAGTTGAAGTTCCTTTGTTGTATTTGATAGTTTTCTCACTGAAAAATGCTAAAATTTCAAGCATGTCTCAAATACTTTGCCACTAATATTAACAATTCTAAATGCCCATATGCAGAAAACTATAGAACGACTTTCTCACATCAGGTCAAAATTACTCAAAATTTCTCCAGTTGGTGCTGGTTCAAACTATGATATGCATATATTTGAAATTTGAGATTTCATATTTTGTTACAGATTGTGACTTTATAGSACAATCAACGCTAGTAGCATTAATAATAAATGCAATTCTGATGGTTTTAGTCAAGAAAATACAGCTGAATCCAGAATTGTTCACTTTGTATTGAGSATGTTCAGTGGCAATTTTGTCTTAGTAAAGCTATTAAAAAGGGCTTTAAAAGCTGACTTTAGAAATAGAAGAAATCAGTGGGGATTTATTCCTCAAAAGACTTTTTAAATAGAAGACTTGATTAAGTGAGTTAGATAATGACTGCAAAAACTATCTTTCGAGAAACTACTGAGACTACAATGAGATAACCTGGAAAACCCTGAGAAATTTAACCTCTGGCAAACGCAAACAAAGGCCTATGGATAAATCAAGATTCCTCAGTCACTCCAGTGGCACAGAAAACGAGTGAAAATTACTAATACAGGAGATATCCAAAGGGCTTTTGTGCCTCTTCTTTACCATTAAGCTACAGGATTATTGCTTTGTTTGACAAACATTTCAAAACATATCTTGTACCCATGACCTGTAAGACAAGAAATAAACATGTTCAGTGTCCAGTGTCCAGGCTCTTTGGCTACCAGAGAATCCTGCTGCTTTTCTTGGTAGCYTATGTGGCTCAACACATTAGCAACGTAAGAATTGGTTGTAGTTGTGCATCCATGGGCACAATTCCAGTGGCTTTTTGAGAAATGTTCCRGGGAAATGTCCTGGCAAAGAGACTGCAGGACTAGTTTAGAAATTAAATTTTAAAATGCGGATTAAGAGCTGGAAGCGGGTTTAAAACCTAAATTATTCTGTAGCACTGCAAAACCTGTGTTAAAGGTTATCTATACACACAATGCAATGCAAACACAAATAACACATTTCTATTAAGACAGAGCTATTCCACAGATACAAGTATAAAAGCACATTTTCCTAAAAAATGCTATCCGCAGTTCCTGGGACTTCAGAGCATGACTGTCCCCTCAGCACACTCTTTGAGCACAGTTAATGCATAAAAGACTGCACCTCCTTATGTTACTTTAATGTTTAAGACAGTTGCAAACAACCAAATTAAATATATTTGCATCCAAAATGTGTTTAAAGTAATTCTAAGTTTGTAAATCYAAGCACTCAAAATTTACAAAATGACAGAAAATGGAAGAAACCTAGCAAATAAAGATTGCTCATCATGCTGGATTTGTTTCTAATCCCATCTATTGTACCATAATTCCTATCCAGAAAAAAATTTGAATCTAGAATTAATGGAAACATCTATAACCTTAGGGTCATCATACAGAAGTGCCATTATGTGGAACCTTGTAAAAGTGTTGCCAGCAGTACCTCTGCTGTACTCCATAGCTGGTATTTCAGCCAGCCTTCCCCAACTAAGAGTCACAGTAACAAGATTTTGAAGTTTAAATCTCTTTAAAGGAGAAAAGCTGCTTTTTCATCCCTTTCTCCAAGCGTACAATATAATTGGCAAAGTATCAGGAATAATAAGACAACTGGTTGACACAAACCCCAGGAGGAACAGAGCAGCTTTTGTTCTGAGCCCTCATCAAAATCTTGGAAATCTTGCAATAGGAAATGCTGCTGGAATGTAGGTTCTTACTCAGAGTTCTGACATGTTAGGCCTGCAAGATCTGAAATCTCTCACCTGCTTTCATAACTATTGTACACYTTCCCTTTTGCTGCCTGCAGCTTAAAGAGCTCTACACTTAACCATTTTAAATTTTCTTGATACAAAAGAAATACATTTCAGTCTCTATTAACGCATCTTTATTTGAGAGAAAAAAGGAAAGATTTGCATTGGTTGTACAATTTTCTATGCAAGTACTCTCRCCAAATCTGTTTTTAACTGTGCATTGACATGTAATTCAAGCTCTCCGGAACTGAGTTCCTTGCTTGTAATCAATGTAGTAGCTTAGAGGAGAGCACCACTCYACAAAAACTACTTGAACTGCTGTGGTTTTGTTCACACTGCATCCACTTACGTATGATGCTAAGATTTCTGGGGATGTTTTTCATAGATGGTGAGAAGACTGAGCTGGATATGTTCCCAGAAGGAAGCAGATTGGTTTGTACTAGATGYCTCTCATGCCTTTGAAAAACAGAAGTTAAAAAAAAGCAGATTTCTGAAGAGAAAATATTATTTTAACAAAGACATCTCTGATAGAGATTTGATGGTATTACATTTGTTTCTACTACTATTCAAGAGAAAAAAAAAAGTTCTAATATAAATTACACCGAGAAATACTCAGCTCAGGGGATCAGTCCAAATCAGTTTTCACTTATAGTTGAAACCAGACACAGAAAAGCCTTGAGGTAAGAACCAGAAGAAGTGTCAGTGTGCAGGAGGTTTCGGATCAATTGATGTCACCGACTGCCTTTTGGTAATGTCAATGAACAGAAGATACTCACCATGAACCACAGAAACCAGGATGCCATCTGTGGCAGGTTGATGGCATTCTCCTCTCATGTGACACCACCCTAAGGCTTTCTTTTTAGGTGGGTTTGCAATTGTTAAGGGGAGGGAAGTAGAACCTGCTCACTGCAGCTTGCTTTCCCTTTCAAATCTCTACTCTCAAAAATACAACCAACCTCCTTTTAGGAACTCAATAAAGTTTTGTTAAAGATCAATATTATTAGTTTGTATGTTTATAAAATACATCATCTAAGTTCTTGCAAGATGCTGCCAATTTTTTTCCGTTTTAACTTTGCTCTCTCATTTTCCATTTGAGTTACAACCTCTTAAGTCTAGAAATCTAAGGTCTGAGCCATCCCTCCAGAGTGGTCGTTTGCTGTATCCTGGTGCAGAGTGTTCATTAAATGGTCACTGGTCACATGTGGTGTGAGCTTTCCAATGAAGTAACAGAAGATGCTTATAAACATCATACTCTAGAGTGTTCTTAGACCTCAGAGATACAAACATGGGAACATCACAAACAAAAGAAAACTCCAGTGGGTCTTAGTTCTAAACAAAAATAAATTTTACAATAGAGATGGATTTAGCAATTACTGGATGTTCAAAACCTGCGTAGCTCCTTCTGCTTTCAGAATGAAGTTGAGGAGGGGATTTTTCAGGGTGGAGGGCTGAGGGAGAGGAACAACAGGAGGAGCAGGGGGTTTTATTGTGGAGTCGCAGTTGAGTAGTCAGTGATAGTGGCTATTGCTTTACGAAGAAATCATGCCAACAGTAGCGAAAGGAAAAGGAAAAGTACTCATAAACTCGATTTCACTTCTTTGTTTTCATTCTATTCACCCACACTTTTACCTGCAAAACCAATCCGCTGATTTCAGCTTTCTACTTATTTTAGAAGCACTACAATGATGCCAGCTGGTCTAACTGAGAGCTTTCAGTTAAACATAGAGAGAAGAACATTGTATAACTAAAAGTCAGTTAAACAGTTCCCCAAATTAACTGGTGCTG
This sequence comes from Amblyornis subalaris, assembly GCA_018881555.1. Lineage (NCBI taxonomy): Eukaryota > Metazoa > Chordata > Aves > Passeriformes > Ptilonorhynchidae > Amblyornis > Amblyornis subalaris. The sequence goes on from JACAXG010000074.1 coordinate 679,339, forward strand.
TGTAGCCCAAGGCTATAAAAAGTCTTGACTGGGCCAGCAAACTTTCAAGCCTGCATCCTGCCTATCTTCCTGCCGCAGGGAGCCTTTGTATAGGGCTCATTGTTACACAAAGCAGCTACTTCAGCAAAGGAATCACTGCGGGAATTTAAGCCTTGTTTGAAGGGATTATCAGAAGTCGCTGTTTTGATGTTTCTTAATTTTCAGGGTTTAAGAGAAGAGATGCTAACCCAGGGTCCATTTCATTGAACTACATTCTGAATTCATTGCTTTTTGTGTCAGTCCTGCTCTGTTGGTCGGTCCTCATTATTTTTTAATTCATTTATATTTTTGAGGGAATACCCATGTTTCTTTTTAACAAGAAACCTCAGAATTTTTTCCTAACCAACTGATAGGCAACTCCCTTTGCAGACAACCATAGATGGGCACTATTAACTCTGAAGTCATTCAGTTTGGATGCATACTACAAAATAGGCAATTTCTGCCTAAGCTACAAATTTATTTGCCCCCTAGCTTGATAACTCACTCTAGGCAAACATTTCTTCTAACCTCAGATACAGGAGTTTCTATTTGGATTGCAGAAATAAAACCACAATACAAATTTAAGTGAAATGTGAGGTTTGTCCTAGTTAGTAAAACCTTTTCCAGCTTGATCAGAAAAAGAACTGTTCTTCACCAATTCACTGGAAATTAACTATAGAAATTCATAGACTAATGATCTGAGGAGTCCAATTTTCTGTGTCTACATGTATAAGCAATGTTCAGAAGCCTATTGCATTAAACCTTCAAACCAGTGCAAACCACTGGGAGTCCATCATCATCTGCGTGTTCAGTCCTCTCCACTCCCGTCATGGGGGCATTCAGTTAGGTTAAATTATTTGTACTCCATGTCCAAAGCTCTCCTCAGTATCGTTTGAATGAGGGACCATTTCATGCTGTGTGATCTCAACTTCCCTTGATGACAGCTCTATCCTACTGGAACTATGAAACTGTCAACATCAAGAGCAAAATTTAGGTGTGCAGAAGACAAAAATGGCTCAGCATCTATCCCACAAACTCTTTCAAAAGAGGTCAGCAACCTCACCATCTATGGGGAAAACTGCAAAGCTCAATATTTCCAGCAAACAGCCCAGAACAAAAGTTTCTTGCTGGCTGGAAGTAAAAGAAAAATATTTTGTACATATTGCAGTTTCAGAAAATGAGTAGAATAGTACCATGACAGACATGGAATAAGACAACAGAGCACCTTGATTTAGTAGAGGTGAAAGGCATTCATGGTCAGTCTTTGGGGAGTAATGCCTTGTAGCAAACTGAAATGATACAAGGTGACTTTGTCACAGAGGGCCAGGTAGGCCACATTAGGAGTGTCCCCTCTTCTTAGGCACAGTATTGCCACAGTCAGTGCAAGGCAATTTGAGGTCACCTTTATCAACAGATCAAACTCAAAGCTGGTTGGGGTTTTCTTGGTTAGGTTTTTTTTTTCCCACCCCTAAAAAAACCCAACAGCCTAACTTAAGAAACATTAACTTACCATGCATATTTCCTAACCCAGCCAATATGAGATGAGGTGAGATCATCTAGTATTCAAGGTTTTCTTGGAGTCAAGTACACACTGTGTTATCTTCTTTCCAAAAGGCATTAAGCTGCTGCAGTGGCAGGGAAATGGTTTGCCTGGAGTCATCCAGCGCGTGAAAAGTAGAGTCATTATCTAAACCCTGGAGTCTCAACTGACAGGTTCTGTGTAGCAAGAATTGGAGTGTAGTTTCTCTCTTTACCTCTTAAGGTAAATTAAAATGTCGTGGTTTATATCAATAAAAATATGAGAATTTCTACACCACATTAGGCCCTAGCACATATTACCTTCATTTATCAGTGGCCAGCAGGAGAAAATGCAACCACCCCCCCACCCAGCTGACAAATGTTCTTTTTCCCCTCATGCCAGCCATTATATTTTCCATGGACCTCTCAAAGTGCATTTTCACATTATTGGTAAGAAGATCTAATGGCTTGTCCCACTAATGTCAGTCTTGAACCTAGCAATATAATCCCACCATTTCCYTTGCATAGGCTCCAATTCCACAACAAACCAACCTAGGGAACTAAAATGTCAGAACATTAACCCTACCATGAAAAAAGATGTGAGTAGTCATCTATCCTTTCTCTACCTGAAACTTGTTACTATGGGAGCAGGTATTACGGAGTGTAATAGTTCTGGATATAGACAATATTCTAATAAGCATCTTCTCCTTTCTGGAATCCCTGTCCATTTTCAGGTTCAGCGACCCGAAAATCGCAGCAGCACCCCTAACACACCAGGGCAGTGACCTCCCTCTGCCACTGGCTCTCAGGCACACCAGCTGTGTGACTTCCTCAGCCAAAGGAGCAAGAGGTCACATCTATATTAAGTTCATTGACTGTCCCCTTATTTTAGTCTTGTAAAATTAGAAAACAATAAGCTCCTCCTCTGTTTTCTCTAGGCCATTCATTATTTTATAATTTGCCCCCCTGTTATTCATGTTTGTTCAGAACTAACAGTGTCAGCCTTTTTTGCCCAGGCCCTTGCCCTGAACTGTCTCATTATTCACCCCTGGGTACCTCCCCTGACAGGGACAACCAAAGAAATGTTTTACTGATTTCAAAATGCACTGCATTTACTCACAGCATTGTCACTCATTTTCATAAATGCAAATCTGCCCTCCAGGAGTTTGATTCTGTATTACATTCCTGTTCACGAGTTAATTTAATTACATGTAAAGTTGGTAAAAAATGTAACTATTCTTGGGAAATAATAGTTTACATCCATTCTTTACCAATATAAATGACAGTATCAACTAAACTGGAAAAGAAAGTCCAACCTAGAAAAATACAAGCATATTAATTAAAACATACTGTCTGTCCCTTACTAAATTATACATTTCTAAATCTTTTAGAGGCATGCCTTTTCAAACAACTCAGGGGATTTGCAGTTGCATACCCAGCTTTTCATTTCTAGGTCACTTGTTAAATCTACCCCAGGTCAGCTCTGACTGAAAATTATTACTGTCTGGCAGCTGGTTTGTAGTCTACATAAAATGAATTAGTGGTTTCATTCCACTTCCTAATGGACAAGTGGCCCCATCTTACACTTCGACCTGAATGACACCCCATTGACAGAGAAAGAACTAAATAAACTCTTTTCATTCTGTAGGTAGGTCCTCATGGTTAGCAATGAAACTGGTGGGACTCTCAGGGCTCTTATAGCACCACTCTACAAAAAATAAAGCACTCCATCTATGGAACTCCTGCAATCAAAACAGACAAAATGCTATTTTGGTGAGTTGTTGTGGTGATTATTTTGGTCCTTTGTTATGTGGTTCACTACAGGTTGTCCTCTGTCACAGTTAAAAGGAGATTTGTCCCCTCCACACCATTGCACAGTTCAAAGAGCAGAGAATGTGTGTACGTACGTGTGCATGTGTTCTTCCATATGCAAGCAAGAAACCACAGGAATAACCCACAAAGGTTTCCTGTTTAATAGTAGTAGAAAGAAAGTAGAAAGAAAGTTGCTATTTGATAGAGATAAAAATAAACTTTAAATGTTTTAATAATAATACAGTTGACAAACAGATAAAGAGATTTGCTATTTAACAGCAAGAGATGGAAATGATAACATCATCCATATTTGACTTCTACTTGTGCTCTACTTGCATTAGGAATAAAACAGGCTTTTTTTGTCTAGAAAACTGCCAATCTTACACTGGCACACACATTGCATTCCTTTCTTTTCAGAGTAGACAGAAGCACAAAGGCACCAACAAACATGTATTATTAAAGAACTTTGTGTCTGCCTATTTGTATTTAAAGTATTTCTCACAGAAATAAAGTGTAAGTAAGTCCATTATTTTCTCTAGTTTCTCTTGTCTTTTTTCCTTGGATGATAAATAAGTCTGTGTGAATCTGGTACTATCCCTGTCTATACCAAGCTAGGACAAATTTCCCCTAAGGCCCCCATTTTCCTCTCCATTTTCATTTGTCATTCTGCTCAGCCTGCAGCAATTCAAACAGACCTGCTCCTTGACTGAGAAATCTTCACCTCTTCCTATGCACCAGGATAAGGTTGCTTTTCTATGGTTTTGTGACAACTGAAAATAAAAAAGAGGGACTATCAACTTCATCTGTCACCATCTTTTCATGCTCTTGTCCCCCAGTGACTCCACTGTCTCTGTTCCTATTTATTTGCTTTTTCTGAACTTATTGTTCATCTTTCTTCTTTGCTACTCCTCACTCTCTGCGCTGTTTAACCTGACTCTTCCCGAAGCAGCCCTCATTCCACAATAAAAAGCTGTTACCTTCAAGGTGACTTCTCCACCTTGGGAACAACAGCGCAGGATCCAGGCTGTGCTTGGCTCCATACTCCTTTCACAACTGACCACACTACTTTTGTGAAAAGCCAGATGCATAAGTTAGCCTGGCTCCTAGGGAGATTATGTCTCTGTTACCAGCACTTGCAAGTAAATTACTGAGCTGATATTCCTCCTTCTGTTATTTCATGTATGATATTTTGTGTTGGACAAGCTATTCTGGGATGATTGCACATGTACAACATCGTATATACAGTTTTATATTCACATGTTTCCCTTTTATCCTTTACCATGAATTTTGCTGGCTTTTATGTTTTATTCTGCGGTCCCTGCTCACAAGTTATCTTTCTGAGAAGGAATTTACCTATATGGGAAGTGGTTTCTGTGTCATGAATATTACAAAGAATCACAGGCAGACCTGCCAGTGTTTTGTTACCCAGAACTAAGAGCCTTTTCAGGGACTTTACAACAAAGACTGGGCATGAGGCCAGTTAAACACTCACTGCCATTTCTTGTCCATCTGTCCCTGACTGGGGTGGAAGAAGCTGCACAAGTTTTGCTTTGCAATCAACTAGATATTATCTAGAAGTAGAGACAGGCTGTTGTTCTYTATTACATTGCTTCTCTTTCATTGTGTACATCCAATTTATAAGAACAGACACAAATAAGCATTCAAATTCTACAGAGTATTTAAAATTAAAAGATATATTGTGGTAGCATCCAAGCTGCCATAATTAACAAAACCAGCTTTTCAATGGATTTGTGATTGTGGTTGYATTCCCCAATAACTAACATAATGCATCCAAAGTATTTGCTGTTTAAACTATAGCTTTTCTCTTAGTGTGGTACTAATTTCAAAATCAAAGTCTAAGAACACAATTAAACTTTGCTTTTACCATATCAGGCACTGACCTCCTCCTGACCCCCAGACTCTGGCTCTGTATGTTTACATTTTGCTTTTAYTTGCCTCTTCTTGCCTTTGATTGCTACCTTTCCTAGAGGAAACCACCTTCCACTGGCAGAAAGACGGATGATGGAAAGGCTCTTCTGTCTCTTTGTTTGTAAGATTTGAATTGTTTGTGTTTGACTTCTATTCAAAGACTAGTACTTGCCTTTCTTGAATCTTCTCTACAATAGAAGTTCTCACACAATCAGTCAGAAATTACTGAATTGATGATTTCGATTGAGTTCTTGTGATAAGCAGCAGCACAGAACATGACTGATTTTATGTGCTACCTAAGATACGTATTTTTAAGGTACAAAAACACTTGACACGAGCAGTTGTTATTGTATTGGTCAACAGAGATTTGCTCATCAGCTCTGGGATAAGCTGGACATTAAAATCTGACATTTGTGGCTGAAAATTGCTTCTCCCTTAGAACAAAAGCAGGATTTTATGAACTCTTCAATACTACTTTGTCTTTAGGCACCAGGAGGTATTTTCTCAGCAGCTATTTCCATCTCAYATAAAACTGACCTTGCTATCTTAATAACTCCTGAAACCCAAAAGAAAGAGACAAACTTTTGAATTTAATAAAAATGCATAGTATAAAAGTTACACAAATGCTTACATCCTATGATCATCAGGTGTGTGATATTTTAAATTTCACAGACATTGCAGCTACCAAAGGAACAGAATTTCAGATCAGAACCAAGGATAACGAGACTGATCTAGGGTCAACAATCCCAACAAACCTGTCAAAGTAGTGAATTGGTTAAAATCCTCTTTTTCAGGGAAACTGTTCCTCTGACAGTTAACAACTTTTTCATATTTTTACAGCATATATTCACCATGGTATTACATCCAGTCATTTGTGTGCCAGTACTGGTCCCAGTATTTCTTTTCTTTTCCAGATGTCTACTGCTCCATTGTCCCTTTCAACATTCCTTTTGTGAACCGATGAAAAGGAGCTCTTTCAGCCTCTTCTYGCAGGAGCATCTCTCTATTCCACACCTCACCCCAATCATATTTCAATGCACCTATTCCATTTGAATTCATTTTTCTTGTTAAGAATTGTAAAAAATATTTCAGAAGACACCTTTTCAGTGCTCTATTTGGCAGCAATATCACTTTTGCCCTTCAGTATTTCTTTCTGCCTTTAGTACTTCTTTCTCCCTTCAGTATACCCTACTTAATGCATTCAGTAAGCAATGCAGCTTTCCCAGCTGTATATGAGAAATTCAGACTCATCCTGCAACTGGTTAATGTGTTTGCGTGTTCCCACTTCTGTCAGGTCTGAGGATATCCCAGTTTCAGCAGTGACACCTCCTTTTCCACTAGCATTGAAATTCATTAGTTAACTACTTTTTTTGCCAAAGCTAATGCAAAATAGTAAGTGTAGGCATTGTTCCACCAAAGAACCTTGAAGAGGTCACCTCACTGCCTTCCAGTAGCCTACTGGTTGCTTTTCAGTGTCATATCACTGCTATTTTCCTTTATAAATGTCCTCCTTCGTATTAGACACATTGCATTAATTCTCAGAGTCTAGCTTAATGAACTATTAGCACTTGAAGAGCATCCTATGAAATGCTTTACTAAAGTCCAGACAAGTGGAACCTACTGTATTTCATTTACCTAGAAATGTGATTATCAATAAAAGCTATTAAGTAGTCCTACTGCAATATATCTTTATAAACTCAACTTCCTTTTTGCTCTATTTTCCATTTGTTTCCACACTTTTAAATATTCTTCCCAGCAGAGGTTGTTCTAAAACTCTGCATGCCAGTAAGACAAATAAAGCAATAGCGACCCATGTTACCCTTTTCAGATGTAGGCCATGCATTTGCATTCAACAGTCACATAAGTTTGTCCTGGTTTTGACAGATTTATTAAAAACTGACCATTTTAAGGCTTAACATAGGCCTTTCAGAATTTGATGGAGCTGATATGGTTCTTCTGATCTTCTTGAACTTTTCTTCCACATCCAGTAGAGTAGTTTCCACTTCCATATACTCATTCATATTGGGTATCTTTGCCTTTGTCCACCTCTTCAACACTTCCAATGTTTCCAAAAGGTGAGAAAAATCTATAATTAGTTTCTCCCTTCAGCTGGATTACACCACTCCTCGAACCAGACTTAGAACCTTTGTAGGTCTACATCAAAGCAGCAAAGGAGGATTGACAGGCTACTTTCTGGAATATAAGTATCCCACTTTTCACTAAAATGCATTTAGCCACCTTTCTATGACTGACTTGTAAGATGCATGTTGAAAACAGATCAAGTCYTTCTTAATTCCTAAGTGCATGTTGACAAATTCCAGAAATTGAACAGTCTCTTTCCAGATGCACTAAGATGTTAGATATTTTGATTGAACATGATGCTGAAGTGGTTTCTGAGTGGTATTCAGTTTTAAACCACACAACAATCGAACCTTCCCAAAAGATATTATTTTGGTGGAATAAATGTTATCAAACAACTTTGCTTTAACATCTTCTTTGCTTAGAAAAGAGGAGGGAATAAAAAACACAGTTTTCAAACCACAGAGAAACCGTTGAAAACTTGAAACCACAATACCCAAGAACAGACTGAGCCTATGATTACCTAACACCAAATGTTGTTTAAACTGGGCATCCTACCAAGTTTTTCACAGAAAACCACGTGGAAAATGGAGTATGAGTATCCATGGTTACAGTGACCCCTGCTTGGCACCTTGAAGAGATCTTTCTAGAAAGAGCCAGGTAGAAACATCTATCAGGGTCCTCAGAAGTAGCAAGGCTTCTTCCTGTTTTTATACGGTGAAAAAAAAAAAAAAAAAGATAGAATATAATTTGGTACAGACAGTCCTGAACACAGACTGTAACCCAGGAGTATTTTTAGAATTCCCCTGTAGTATGTTTTTCACAATATTCACTCACTACTGAAAAATAACCTCAGAGATACAGAAACATCTGCTTGAAATAATGGCAAATTCCTAGAACAGCAAATTCATCTATAAATTGAGTATTTAAAGACTGAAATTTTTCGTCCCATCTTCACTTGCACTGAACTCAYGAATGAAGGAACAGGATTGTAGACTGCAGTTTTAAATGGAAAAATTTGAAGTGTACAATTAAGCTAAATTGGAGCCATCACTTTTAAGTATTGGAGTTCCTACACTCCCTGTTCTTGTGTTCAGGTGTAGCTTGGGGGTGATGATAAACCTAAACACAGTTTGTTTGGATGGTGCTTTTTCTTACTTCTTCACTGACACTCACTCACCTGTTCTCTGTTTATATGTACATTTGGGGAAGATGGTTTTTTTCTATGTATCCTGATGCATAACTAGGCATACTGAAGCGTGAACAACCGTGCACACATGACCAAATATATTCATGACAACTAATCTTCTAGATGCTTCTGTGATGTGTGCAATAGTCTGGCGAGACAGTGGAAAAAAAGAGCGGATCCGAGCTGATGGTAAATTCTCCTTTCCCTAGCGGGGAGGAACAGAGCTACTTCACCTAAGGTCCATGTACAAGCCAAATGCAGTTCTCCTTCTTGTGCAAAAGGAAAAGGCAGGAAGAGATTTTTAATGTTCTTTATTTTCTAGGGTGCTAATCTGTTGTTCTTCATGCTCCTTAAGGGTTCTGCCTCACCTTCTCTTGTAGAGGTGAGGGGTCCACAGTTCCTCACATCAGATTGTTGCTGAATTCCCAACCCTATGGATCTGACCTGGATCAAGTACTAGCATGCTGCCACTTTTCTGTCAAATCAGCCAGAGCACACACCATGATGTTTGTAAAGTCTTCCTTCCAGCCATTATGGAAATCATGTGGATGATGCCTGGTTCAGCATAAAGTTTGTCTAAAGTTGCCTGTTCCACTTCCTAAAAATGAATTTGAACCAGCAAGATGAAAGTTTAGCAAGTTCAGTTGTAAGAGATTAGCTCTTTGTATCATGTGACTCGATGCTGCAAGAGATACCCTGACAATTGGATTTCCCTCCCCATTAAACCAGAAAGAGAGGTTCAACATCCCAGTAATTTCTTCAAGCAGTTCTCTTCCTTTCAAAATGTTGGTCACCTAATGACTGAGAAGAAATCCTACTGTGTGACCTCAGCAATTATTTACAAAGATTAGGCCCCAAATCCTACATACTAAATTTTCAAACCAGCAAGAGCAAATATCACTATTCATAACAAATCAGCTCAAAATAATAAGCACGTAATATCACGCTCATTTCACTGGCAATTAATGAACAGAGAAAGGAATGTACCTGCCATAAATATTCCTACAGTTCTCCATCTACATCCTTATATTTGGGTATAAATAAATGGATATAGCAGGCTGCATATGTGTATTTACTTCTGGTATTTCACCAAGTACTGTACATAGAGGGCTTGACAGCAGGAGCAAAAATCCGGCATCATCTAATAGAAATTTTCTGATTTTTTTAGAAATGTTTGGTCATGTTTTCAACAGACATCAGTTACTGAGCTAATGCTGTCAATTATATTACCCAATTATATTACCAATTTACATTGATGTAAAAATGTAAACCTAGTCTTACTCCTGCACACATCTCAATGGCATGTGGCAAACCCGGTTTCTAGCAGTAAAAAAAAATTAAGAATGCTTGGAATTCTAAAGTGAATTGTCAGGGGAATACTGGGAGGAGAGATCCAAAAAAAGAAATTATGGGAATGCTCATCCCTGAATTTGGGCAACCTTCCTACTTGCCGAACCAGGAGTAATCTTGGATTCTAAAACAAGTATCTGAGCTGACATTCAGAACCCACATATACAGACTTTACTTCAAAGCTGATGCAATAAAACTAAAACATTTGTGAGCTTCACATGCTAAACAGGAAGAGTGGTTGCTCCTGCTCTGCKTTCAGTGTCACTTTTGAGACAAGTGGGCAAATGAGGTAAGTAAATTATTTCAACAAACTCAAAAGCTTACAACGTGCGAAAAATAAATGCCTACTATGGTATCCAAAGAACAGAAGAAATGTGTGAAAATGATAAAGAAAACATGGCACATGCTAACACACTTTGCTATATCCCAAGCACACAATTCCCCAGACACCATTTCAACAAGATTGATCAAAAACTGTCAGGGCGGAAACTCAACATCAAAATGCCATTTCCATTGTGTAGAGCAAACAGGTTTAATGTAATTAAATGTAAGGGGATGTGTTTTGATCCAGATAACTCTGGGCACTGCTAGTAGCAGAGGTATGAGGACATGGTCTCATGGAGGCATTTTGAGTCATAGAATAATTCAGGTTGGAAGGAACCTCTGGATTCAAAGCTAGACCGGGACACTCAGGACCTTGTTCAGTCTATTAGTCTCCAAGTAGCTGAATCCTGTTTACACTGGCAGGAGCAGCAATGCCCAGTCCCAGATATAACTAAAACCAAAGCTGTCTACAAGAAATCATGAAATTGTGCAAATATCCATGTACGCATGAATAGCTGGAGAGGCTTTCTAGTTTATCCATATGCTCTTAAGACAGGAGTATAGGATGCTCTTAGCATGGGTCCCCAGAAACAAATCGTCTCCTTAGTAATCCAAACTGAACAGGAGCAAGTTTCTAATGGAATTTTACAGCATAAAAGAACATAAGAAACACATCTCATAGCTAAACAGAAATCTATTTAAATGCTCTGAAAGCCGAAATCCTGTCTGGTTATGGGAAAGAAACTACTTCTGATATAATAAGGGAAGCTTTACTTTGTTTTCATAATTTTGATCTGACTGCAATTCTGGAAAAAAACAACACTTCAACAGGTCTCCAGAAGTGTTCTGTTATAGAATCATCAGAGATAAACCCCTCAGCTCCAGTGAAATGCAAATGAAGACATGTTTTTTAAAAGGATTAACAAAGTTTTTCAAAGCATCTTTTTAGTCTACTCTGCTTCCAAACAAACAATAAACTGTCCRCATGCAGTGAGATTTGCTAACCCATAAACATAGCCAAATGGAGGAAGATCAGAACCTTAATGAGTTTGGTCCCCTTTGAATTTTAGCTGATCAGTGTCACCAATAATTTCAACAGGCTCTAAATTAAGCACTTTCTGTCTTCAAAGTGCCTTGCAAACATCAACCAATTAATCCCTACAACTCTCCTCTGAGGTAGGTAAGTAGGTATTGTTATCCCCATTTTACAGTTGGCTGAACACAGTCAGAGGGTTAAGTGATTTGCTGCAGGCCACAGATGGAGGTGGGATTAAAACACAAGAGTCACTATGACTCTTTTTAGAGGATAGCACTTCTTYTTTTTCCTGCTGACTTTTCTGTGCTGACTGTAGACATATTGGCCTCGTGGCAATACTTTAAGGAAACAAAATAAATTGTCCTTGTTAAAAGCAAGGAAACATAAAGAAATGTGGGGGCTTTGCTGATAATACTTTTATTGCCTTATACAGATATTAAGGTTTTCACTCTAATTTTGTTCTGATATTAAAGTATCATTCCTTTCATGTGGGGACTTATTTCTGTGACAATGTAACATGCTCCTAATTGAAAGATATGTCCTGCTCCTTTACAGTTAGTAAATTTAGGTGGCACCCTGCCCRTAAATTGGGCAGACACTTTCCGTCCAGGATCAGGGTAACAGTTGGTAGGCTTGTTCCACTGCAGCACAGGAAGAAAGAAATGGAGAAAGGCAGCTTTGAGAACCAAGAGCAAAGAAAGCCATTAACTGAAACCCAACCCCAGCAAACCGCTTGTAACCATTCTAACAGGCGTAAGATTGATACCTTTCCCACTTCAACAGAAAGATCAGATGGAAAAGGGAGAGTATATCCTTTTCCTCTCTATGTATACAACTTCAGGCCACTTGAAGACTCATTTGTCACTAAGTCAATCCAGTGTATTGTAATAAACTTCTGAATTTTATCAGGAAACCACTTTTCATCCAGAGGCAAATCCACAGCGTTGGTTCCCTGGAATACTTTTTAGAATAGAAAAATCCGCTACTCAAAGTTGATGTCTTGCAACTCCTGAGCACATTTTCTGTTATTTTTTCAGATGACACTGSTCTGCTTTCAGAAGCCTTCCAGTACAGGAATTGACATGCAGAGAAAATCAGTGAATATTTGAAAATTATTCACTTCCTACTATACAGTACAGCAATTTCAGCCGTATTGCTGGTTATGTGTTTTTATGATACAATCTTCTATGTGTCCTGAAAGTATAGCTCCATTAACGTTAAAAAAACAACAAACAATTTATTAATACATCATTGTAATTAATACATCATTGTAATTAATACATGGTGGTACTCATATGACATAAACCAAGGATCATAACTCCTTTGTGTTAGGTGTTGCTCACAGGTAACATTCTCATCAAAGTTTTATTAGCTAGGGGTTTACTTTGTTAAAGGCACTTGTGAAGCCTTCAGATTAAGTAAATCATTTAACACAGTGTCGTGGTTAAATAAAATGCAATTTATTTTTCTACTTCTATGGATGCTGAATCTAAAAAGTATTTTTCCCATTAGAAAAGTTTGTTAGAAACTACTTTGTTTTTACATKACAAGCACTTATGTCTCTTTTTAGAAGAAAAAAAAATAGGTTAATGATTCACAACCTGAGGAATTGCACTGTCAGTATAACAGTGCAAGAACATGTAGGATTTTGACTCTTTGAAGRACTGTTTTCAGTAATAAAAACATGTATTACATGGGTTAGGAAGGGTCTGATTTACACAGTAATTCTGTGACCAGAAAAACACGTAATGCAAAACATAAGCTTGGAAATTGCTATTTGCTAGCTCTGTCTCAAGAAGATTTGTAGCTGACTCTGAATTACGTGCTCTGCAGAAACAGCTCCCTCCTTTTATCACTTTGGAAATCATTAACTTGCCCTGGATGGTCCTCTGTGCAACAAAGGAAGTTTTCACATGGATTTTCTGATAGGGGAAACAAAAGAGATCATAGATAACAAAGCAGCAGTGTGAATGACAGTTTTAGAGGACCTTCATCCAAACAAGCCTCAGTGACATCTTATCAGATAGGGTATCAATCCCCAGATTTCTCTCCACTCAGCACTACCATGCTTCAGGGCTAATCCAGTGAACCATTCCTCAGTTCCAAATTCCTTACGTTATCTATGAACACAAATAACTGAGTGACTGTCCCATATTCCGTTAATTAATATAATCAATTTTTACATCATATACTTTGCTGTTACAGGTCTATCTGCACAGTAAAATGGAGCTGTGAGAACTCGTGTGCTTGGGCTGTAGCTACACTCCCAGTTCTGTGCATCCCTCCCCACGTCAGTGCACTCTATGCTATCCACCCCAATAAAGAGCCAACTCTCAAACTTGTCAAGTAGCTCTAGAGCTCACATACATACATACATATATATATATATATTTTGTTCACCTGCAGCCATGGCCACAAGTCACCTTCACTACAAGCATATTTTAATGTCCTGCACTGCACATTTAGAGACGGAGCAGTGTTTAATCATCTGTGCCCCTCCAAGATGAGAATACTTCTCCAAAAAATACATCTGTCACCCATATGAATTTCTGGCAAGGTAGAAACAAATCTTTCCTAGAAGTTCACCTCCTCTATATGCAGCTCCGTGTCCTGATTAGTTTTTTAGCGCCTGTTCAATCTGCGTACTTCTGAAAATCTGATTCGCAGATTTGCAAGTTTAGTAGGCTGGAGAACCTGTCCAGTGCCATATCCCTGCTGAAAACTGCACAGCAATTGCTGGTGCCATGAGCTGGGCATCCTCCGTAAGTGAAAGAGTGAAAGATGATTATTTAGACATGATCCTACTCATTCGTACGCAAAAATCCCTCATCTGCTCATTTATCTGCCTGCTCATCTAATGTTGTGCTGCACATTCTGTGATGACTCCAGGAATGTATTTTCCTATTTGTGTATCTAAAAGGTTCTGTGGAAAATAAGGAATGAATAGCAATAATTATAATTTTGTCACACTTGTTTTTAAAGAAGATTTATGGTATCATAAGCTAGGGTTAGTATCTATATATAGGGCTTCAGGAGAAAAYTTTTTATTTCTAGCATGGTATCCCTCAGATTTTTCTGGATATGAACTCGAAGTAGATAGTGAATTTTCTGAAGACTGATAATTCCTGAGTTATAATCAACTACAGTTTGTCTTTAATGAAACTTGTACGTGATATTCCAGACCTGCTAAAAAATACGAATTACTATCAAATTATAATGTAGTTGAAGTACACGATCACGTTATAGGTCATACCTTACATACCGTATTTTAAAGATAAACATTATTTGGTTATTAATCATAATCATACTTATACTCACTGTAGTATGTGAGAAAGAGTTTTAGAGCTTTTAGGGGAAGAGTAAGATAATAACTCTTKTCAAATACTTGAAAATAATATTTRCAGCTAAAACTGGTGTTTTAATTAACTCAGAGCATGTAAACTGGTAATAGGGGCATTAAAGAATAAAACTTGTCAAGCTTTCACTTTTTTCATCCCTTGAGGCTATGGGGGAATTTGAGCATATTGTTATTACATAAAGAATATTGTCTCCCTTCTTCTTTCCATGACAAATTCCAACTGTAAAGAATAAATCTATATAACTGAATGAATTATTCCCAATATTGTTACTCACTATAACTTTGTGCTGTGAGTTGTGAAATTGAGGGGACACACACACACACGATGCACAATTCTAACCAAAATATTTTCTTCAAATTCATTTACCTGCATGAATATCAACAGTACYGAGGCCCCAGAGACAACTGTAAAGGAAATCAATGATTCTGTTTTATTTGTTTCTGTATTTGGGTTGATTTTCCCTTGCAAATCTATGCTATGATTGCTGTTTATTCTACATATACAATTTCAGGGGTTTGGGGGTTTGGTGGTGGTGGTTTGGTTTGTTGGGGGTTTTTTGTACATTATCCAACTACTGGAAAYAGATCATCATCAGACTTCTCACCCAAAACCAGAGGTGCCAGAGTTTCAGAGGGCAACCTGCAGCCCACTCACATTGCAGCCCCTGAATGGTTTGTAGAACACCTCATCCCTCAGTAGGGACCATCCCTTGCTTCCTGCCTCTCCCAGTAGCCTCTCTCCTCACCAGGAGGGAATAGACAACTCCGAGGACAGAGTTGCCTATATTTTGAAGGATATACAGGACCTCTGCTCTTCCTCCTCCACCACGATTCCTGGACCAGTGACTTCATTCGGAGCCCGCCTGGGGTACCCATGGCAACACGGGGCTCTACAACACACTTCAAAGAATGTTCTCGAGGAGAAATTCAAAAGCCCGCTTCTATGAACACATCAATCAGAGGGTGGCAAATGCCCCCGTAAGGAGCGTGGCCCCCGCGGGCGCGCCGGACAAGTGCAATTCCCATGCCCGGGGCGGCAGACAAAGAGCGGCCCGAGGCGCCCGCCCGGAGCCCGGGAGCGCGGCGACACCGCCGGGGAGGAGCCAGACGCGGCTGCCCCGGGGGCGGGCGGGCAGCCCGGGACCTTATAAGAGCCGCGTCCCGCCAGAAGAGCCGGGGCGTGTTTGGAGCGGCGGCGAGCGGTGTCAGTGGGAGAGGCGCGGCTGCGGCAACAACCCGAGAGCGCGGAGCCGTCCGATGGCTCAGAGCATGGACAGCAGCTTCGACAGCCTGGGTGTAAGTGCCGGGAGCGCGGCCGGCCGCCCATGTGCGCGCTGTTTGCAAACAAAGGTGCCCTCGGCGGAGGCTGCGGGCGGCGGCGCGGGGGTCGGGACAGCGGAGGGGTCTGCGGGGCGCGAACGGGCAGGGCTCGGCTCTGAGCCCCGGCTGCTTCTGCCTCTGCCTGCAGCGCTTCGGACCTCGGCACAGCTGCAGCCACTGCAAATTCCAGCTGCGGGACTCCGCTCTTGCCCCCGGGCTCTGCTGCTCGGCCGTCAGTTCAAGTGACATGTGGCACCTTTGTGGACTGAAAAACGCCAGTAGAGCAATTAGCGCTACGGGAATGATGAGAGGGGAACAGGCGAGGAAGTTTGGAGCGATCTGGCTCCAGGGAACGGCACCCCATTGCCCCGGTGCGCGCCCAGACCTCGGGCTACCGGCGGGACTGGGAGCGGCGGCAGCGCCCGGCTGTCCCACCCGCCTCCCGGGCGAAACGAGGCGGTGTCCTCGTCTTCCGGAGGCAGCTCCTCTGCCACGGGGTTTTGAGAGTAGTTAGGACCAAGAACGAGATCTCTGGCAATTTCCAACTTTAAGCCCGCAGTTAACGCCCGCGTGGAGCCGGTGCCTCCGCGTGTGAAGCGCTGCGGGACCCTCGGGCGCGCCCTGCGCGGAGCTCGGGGGTTCGTGGGACACAGCGCATGACAACAAAAATCTGAAAACCTGAGGAATTGCACATAGGCAGATGGCACTCGCCCGCCAGCATTGCTTTTAGCGCGGTGGCCAAAACCGTTGGTGGTTTCCTGACGCGCTTTCATGCCCTCACCAGAATTTCGCTTCCTTTTTCCACCGCTGTGCTCACTTGATCCGTCTGGCTGCAGCCCCGCGCCGGCCGCGCTCACCCTCTGTCCCGCAACCGCAGAGGGTGGGGAACAAAGGGAGGGAACGTGACCGGTCGTGGTGACCCTCCACGGGGTTTGAGTTCCCCTGATTAAGGTCACCTCTCTCTTTCTTTCTTTCTTTATGGGCTTTAGGGTTTTTTTCCTTGTCTGTGTGTGTGGAGCTGTCAATTGCTTCTCAGCAGGGAATTCTTGCTATTATTTATCCTTTATTACATCAGCCGAGGGTACCTTCTCTATTTCTCCTTGACCCCATCCCCATAATGAGAAGGGACTTGGAGCAGCAGCATTTCTAAGTAATTTTTTTTTTTTTTTTATAACTCTCTATTATAAGAGTTAAATGTGATGGGTCATGTTCTCTGTGGACAGACCTCTTGCATCTGGCACTTCTAGGCTCTGCCATTTGTAGTGTCCATCTGATTAGAGGAGTGAAGTATCAGAACCAACGATATTTCGGGAGTAGCCATTATCTTTCTTTGCTCTTTCATGCCCTGCCCTTAGCAAGATCTTACTCCTCAGAGAAGGACAAAGGAAGTTTTAAAACTTGTTTGCTGTACTTTATATATGTATAAGTAAACATTGTATTTTCCCATCTGATTTTCAAAAAGTTTGCCCATTTGTGATGATGGAGACTGTTCAGGCAACTTTTCATATATTGTCATTTAGAGTAAGTTTTTGCAGAGGAGTTAACAGCTAATTTTTTTTTTTTTAGCTGTCATCTGGGTTGTTAATTGAATTTACTGATAATGTCACGGATGAGATTGGTTCGGGTGACTATGGAGACTACGAAGAGCCATGCTTTCAGCATGAGAATGCCGATTTCAATCGGATCTTCTTGCCAACAATCTATTCCATCATCTTCCTAACGGGAATAATCGGCAATGGATTGGTTATTATTGTTATGGGCTACCAGAAGAAGCAAAGAAGCATGACTGATAAATACAGGCTGCACCTCTCTGTGGCTGACCTCCTTTTCGTCATCACCTTGCCATTCTGGTCTGTGGATGCGGCCATAAGCTGGTACTTCGGGAATGTTCTGTGTAAGGCAGTTCATGTCATTTACACAGTCAACCTCTATAGCAGTGTCTTGATTTTGGCCTTTATAAGTTTAGATCGTTACCTGGCAATAGTCCACGCTACCAACAGCCAGCGACCACGAAAGCTGTTGGCTGAGAAGGTGGTGTATGTAGGCGTGTGGCTGCCAGCTTTCCTTCTGACAGTGCCCGATATAATCTTTGCCAGTACCAGTGAAGTGGAAGGAAAGTATCTCTGTGATCGCATGTACCCTCACGAAAACTGGCTGATCTCTTTTAGATTTCAGCATATCTTGGTAGGACTTGTCTTGCCTGGTCTAATAATTCTAACTTGCTACTGTATTATCATATCTAAGCTGTCACACTCCAAAGGCCACCAGAAGCGCAAAGCCTTGAAGACCACGGTTATCCTCATCCTTGCCTTCTTTGCCTGCTGGCTGCCATATTATATTGGCATCAGCATCGACACATTCATCTTGCTGGGAGTCATCAGACATCGCTGCAGCTTGGAGACGATAGTGCATAAATGGATCTCCATTACAGAAGCCCTGGCATTCTTCCACTGTTGCCTGAATCCAATTCTGTATGCCTTCTTGGGTGCCAAATTCAAAACATCAGCTCAAAACGCCTTGACATCAGTTAGCAGAGGATCAAGCCTCAAGATTCTTTCAAAAGGCAAACGTGCCGGACATTCTTCTGTTTCTACAGAGTCCGAGTCTTCAAGTTTCCATTCCAGCTAACGCTGCTCCTTGCCATCATTTTATAAATAGACACTTTAAAGTTGCGCAAGATTTCGGAAAAATAAGACTGACCATAATGTACAGATTTATTTACAAGTGGGAATTTTATATTGTTTCTTTTAGTCTCTGTGAAGTTTAATTGACTTATTTATATAAAAATCCTTTCGTATTGATGACAAACTGTCTAGGCAGGTCCTGTGGACAAGTGGTTGGTTCACAAAAGTTTTAGTGGCTGTCTGTATGTATAGATATGTGAACTAAACACTTCGGGTTGTAGCAAAGTGACTGTTCAAAGTTTAGAAAATATTTCTCTGTTGTTTATATGTAAATGTTTTTGGTGTTGCTGTTATTCTTAAAAGTTTGGCTGAATATTTTTACCTTACTACAAGATGTTTGGTTTACAATAGCTTAACTCTGCTGTAGAAATGGCACTTATAACCAAAGCCTCCTGTTACATGCTAGGGTTTTTCCCTCCATTCTCAGTAATTGATGGTTTGCAAAATTTTCAGTTCAAGGTGAAATAAAAGTATATGAAAAAAAGTTATTTTGAGTGGTATTTTCATTTCTGGTTGATTTTTTTTTTCTCATTGCTTTTATTTCAAATTCTAAATACACAGTAATTTCTTTGAAAATTGCATGTCTTGTTGAAAGGAGGAAAATGAATTTCGGTACATAATGATTATTCGGTTGATACCTCTGAGTTCTAAGTCATACCTTTTTTTCATCAGAATACATTTATTCCAGTTAACATTATGTTTAGAATTACTCAAACTATCACTTAGGGAACTTTCTCGGGTAAAATAACTACAAGTGAAAACCAATCTATTTAAGCAATTGTTAAAGTTTACAGCCTCAGGAGTCAAACTGGGATTACTGCAAGTGCCTAACCTTTATGCCATGCATATAAAGTCAATCCTAGATTTCTTTGGCCTTTTGCTGAGTTTCTAAATTTAGCTTCATGTATTAATAGTAATCAATAGTAGTTGAATCAAAGCCATTTTTGACTAGAAATAAAGTTATTGACGTATCTGCTCTGAGGAAGGTAAGTAGTTTTCTTCTATGGAGCTTTCCCTATCCTGTCTACATCCAGGTTTTCTTAAATCAATATTACAATTCTTTTTAAAAATACAGAATCTGTACCAGTTCTTGAAGGTATTTTTTAGTAGGAGTCAGCCAGTCTATAGAATTTCCAACAATTAAGGCTGAAATCTTAATGGCCTGGTTAGTCATGTCTTCACATTAGTTGAATGCATTCAGAAGTAATGGATACCCAAGAGGACAGAACCATTGAGAGTATTTGTATGTTCCTATATGAAAAAAACAAACACAACTGTTACTTTCATATATATAGAACAGTCTGGAAATCAAAAAAAGCAAAAAAATAGTATCTACTAGTCACACAGAACTGAAATAGGCAACATGGATATTACACTGGTATTCAAATTTTTCACAGGCACAGCATGCTGGTGATTTTGTGGAGCAAGTAGCACTGTGCTAAACTATACATTAAATTCCGTGTTTTGTATTAGATATTTTCATAAATACAAGACCTTTCTGTTTCCAACTTCCCTTCTCTCCAGTGAGGAGGCTGCAACCTTGGCTGCATCCTGCACTCTTTTTCCCTTGCAATGACAGTAGTAATCTGATTCTGTGTTGAGGTGATTCAGTGCTGAACCAGCACAAAAACAACCTGGCAGAAAAATAGATAATTTTCCAGCAATTTAGTGACTTGAATGCACTCAATRAGGAATCCAACAAGTACTACAAAAGTGCAAGATTTTGTAACCTGAAGCCAGGCAAAGGGAGAGAAAAGTGAGACAAAATTAAAAGGAAGCCGATTTCCTCCCCTCCTTTTAGCAACAAAACTTTTAGATGAGTTAACTATAATGTGTGTTTTCACTCAACAGAAATTAACAGCAGAAAAGATGCATTCTGAAGAAACAAAAGGTCTCACTTCGATCAAGTTGTTCCTCCTAAACAGGGTTGAGAAATGAGGAAAACATGGTATGGGAGCAGAACTCCTTAAATGGTTTATTTTTGTTGTTCGTTTGTGTGTTTTCTTAATTTAGTGAGGGTTTCCCTGTGAAGAATTTGTTGTTCTAAATGATTCTGATTTTCACCCCAGCCCAATCAATCACTGTGATTTAATTGCACTTATAAAATACTTACAGGCTATCAACACGCTGCTGCTTATTTGTTGAGGAAATGTTTAGAGCCCCYAGCATTAACTTAGATTATTCCCATTATGCTTCAGTCAAACAACTGCTACCTCAAGCAGAGTTAACAGGAAGGAGGGTGCAAGACAGAATAAACTCAGCAGTCATGTTACTGCCAAAGACCACTAAAAGGACACTAAACAAACAGCAGAAAGAATTTGTGTAGAAAATAAATTAGCAAAATTAAAACTTAACCCATGCCCCAGAGGGATGATTTTTATAAAACTGCCATTGTTCTCAGTAGAATTAGTGAAACTATGGACAGAAGACTGTCTTGAAAAGGAGTTGCAAGTTCTTTGGGGTTTTGCTTCAGCAAGAAAAATGAGTCAAAAGCCACATGTATTTATTTCTGAATAACTTTATCTATAAATATGAATATAATATATATTTGTCCTGTTTACAGAGCAAATATTTGCAAATTGAATGAAGTTGTCATGAAGAAACATAGTAAGAAATTATGAATTCAGTTCTGTCTTTTTACGTATAAGGAAGTCAGAGAAAATAAGGCAAATTTCTCTCAAATCCACTGAGCTATTCCAAATATACCATGTTGGTAAAACATATTAATTTAGTCCATTTCAAAACAAAATCACCTTTAAGCTGTTTTTTTGTTGAGGCTGTGACTATTTTACATCTTTGCGAAGCAAAAGTCATCCCAGTAAATGCATTTCTCAAAGTGCAAATTCAGTGACAAAGGTGAATGAACCTAATTTTGTGATTTATACATTGGACAAGTCTGCACAGACCAAGAATTTTCTGAAGTTTTCAAAGGGACTTTCCAAGCCTTCTGCCAAATTATTCCTCTCTAGTATACAGAATAATCATGACATTCTTCAAGATATACACAATGCATAGTCTCAGCACTTTCTTGCGGTCATAAAATAATAGCTGCGTCCAAGTAATTTTAAATATGCAACTCAAGATACAGAACAGAGAACAGATGTGAGTTTGGTTACAAATACTGAGTATTGGTTACAAACCAGTTTAAAATGTTATGTGGTAATTCAAAAGATTTATAATGTATTTACAAAGAGTCCTTCCACTGAATTCAGGCACTAAGTGTTTTGCTATGGTTGTTGCCATGTGCCAACAGCAATGCTGGACTAAAACATGGATATTCACCTAATACTCTAATGCACACATTTTGAGTGCTTAAGATTAGTTAGAAATCCTTTGGATCATGCAAGGCTAAACCAAGAACAGAATATGTACATGAACTTACTGTTGCTTCTTCTGAAATGTTTTTTGGAAGTAAAGTTTAAGAACACTTAAAGCAGTGGGGTAAAATGACACCATAATCCATTATTTGTATGGTGTATTTTTAGTCTGCCTAATCAAGTTGTACCAAGCCCACATTAGAGGAGCATGTGAAAAGATGAGGGGTGTAGTGAGACTGCCTGAGCGAACGTATGGTGAGGGAAGTGAGCAGGGGGGAGTTGGTGCTTTCTTGGCAAGTTTTATGACACAATCATTATACAGGGGCTTGAACTTCTATGCATATACATAAATCAAAACAAAATCACCATGAAAATAAAAAGGAAGTAGCAGCAATAACATGGAGCCATTCATGCAAGTGAATGGTTTATCTTACGATGGTTGGGCTCTAGTTGGACAATGTACAAAGTGACCACCTCTAGATGCTTGGTTGGAAAGGCCATTTTTTACATTGTTTGGGAAAGGAAACAGCATGACGAGGAAGTACTTCCTTCATCCAGGCATGCCTCCAAAATCCCCTAACAATGGAGTATTCTCATATTCTCATAGTGCTGAAACTTAGGAAACACTTAAGCAGATAGAGCCCCAGAGATTTTYGCTCAAAGGATGCCACTCCCTCACTTTATGTTTTGAAAGAGCTATACAGTCTCCTTTTCACAGCCATAAATCACATGTCAATTGAAATTACATGAGCACTGAGTTATTGCTTATGAAGAAGGCACAGATTTCTTAAAATCCTTTCTCTTTAGGCAACAATTTTTCTGTCACTCTCTTAATTTTATCTGAAAATCTTTAATCTTCAACAGGTTGGAGTTTAAAGAGAATGTGTTTCAACAATTCTTTTACTATCTTCCCACCATTCTAGTTCTAACAGGACATAAAATAAAACAATGCTCTACTTATTGGTTTTGGAAGCATATTTTTATAGAAGCTGATTCTAAGCATACTTTGTGTTTGCTTATTTATATATGTGTAACATAAGTATATCTACATATATATAATGGTGTAGATTATAAGCACCATTTTCAGTTGCTGATACAAGTGATCCAAGCTCCAGCACAGCTACTACTGACTTCAGAGGACTCAGGATTCATTACAGATGTAGGAGGTATTGATTAGAACTACTATTTCCTTGAAAGGATGAATAGCTTCAGTGACAAACTCCAACTGAATTCAGAGACAGCAGGGTACCTAAAGAATTATGCTTCCCAAAGTGTACAACCTTACAGCCCAAATCAATTACAAATGAAGATTACAAGTTGCTGATTTCAGTTGCAGTCAGAGATGTACAAGAAACTAAATCTTTCAGTAGGGAGCAGGTGGAATTGTTCTGCTGCACATAACAGAAATAAATTTTCAGCAAAATGGTTTTCTCTTACTGGAGGCTTGCAAGCTTTGCATACCCAGCTATCAACGGTCTTGCAGTAATTTGTCTTCAGTGGCACAGTGTTTGAAAGAAATAGGTCAACATTTAAAATATCCTTGTCTTTTGGAATTCACACCAGGAACAGATTCTCACCACAAAAACCTGTCAGAGTAAGGAGAAATTATGAGGGATTTTCAAAGGGTTACACTGCAAAGAGTTCTTTGGCTTCTGTTCTGGTTTGATTTTGACTTGGATTTTTTTGCTGTTGATGCTGCCTTTTGTTCCTACTACCCTCTTCTCATAGCTTCCATTCTACTTTTCCTTTAAAAATGTATCTTTATAGAATTTTAATGGCTCTGTTCTGTTAAGACTACACACAATGTCCTGGACAAACAAGAAAAAGTAAAAAGAAACCCTTCAAATAAAAAAATACAGCTTTCACAACTGTTTCTGTGTCTTCTCATGTGCATTTCCACTCCAACATCTGCTTTTCTTTAGCTTAAAGATAAATTACTTCTATATTGTATGAAAAGTTTAAACTCAAAGGTTGGGTCTACTCTCAAGTTTCTTAAAGMGCAATCACATCACACAATTGTTTACTTCCTTGGTTCTTTCCTATCCAGCACTCAGTAATGGGGCAGATTTCCCAGAGAGGGGTCTGGATAAGAAAAGCTGAGAGGGCCCCTTACCTGCCTGTCAGTATCACCWCTGATGCCAGCACAGCTACAAGAACAAGAGCTGCTCATGAATTTGCTCTCCCTACTGATGCACAGTGCAAGCTACAATAAAACCAGGCAGCAGAAATTATCACCGGTCATAATCCTAAATCTATAACACTCTTCAACAGACATAATACAAAGTAAACCTGAGATGTTCAAGTAGAACATCTTTCCTTAAATTTCCTTTCACAACTCCCTGTCACCTTTCTTATGGTTGCTCCTTTTCAATATTGTCCCCTATTAGCCTAATAGTTTGGTTCTTTTTTCCTTGGGGAAAATATCTGGTATTTAAAATGTGTTTAAAAACACTGATTCTGCCAAGCCTGTCTACATGAGTTCACCAAAGAGAGAAATGTTGGTATGCTTGATAGTAGAAGAAGAAACTGGGACCTCAGTGTCCACAGATCAATTCCATCTCTAAAATCTGTGGGAAGCAAGAGAATAATTCTGGTGGTTTTATAGACATGTTTTATTGTGATGGCAATAGATGTGTCTTGTCAATATTAGGTTCATTGCAAGCCTGAAATCTATTCTTCCTGCTCTTTGTGGGAAGAATCGCATCTCATAAAAGTGTTAAGGTCACTGTTGGAACTCAGTACAGAAATGCATTGATAAGAGAGGCAGGAKCCTAATAAAAGGGAAGAAGGAATTATTGTACAAGGGCAAGGTTCACATTAGTTTTAATTTGACAGCAAAGGAAATGTAATGAGTTCCTATCCTCACCTACCCCTCAGTGTTTCCTACCTTCCTTTCCAAGGCCTTTCAGGTCATGTCCCACCCTGCTTTGCTTGCTCTCTTTCTCYCCAATGCCATTGAGGTGATCCCTTAACAGTTATCCCACACGGAACTGGGCACTAATAAACAAAGCACTGACACAAGGCAACTGAGCTCATCCACRAATCAGCAGGAGGAAAAAGGAGTCTCACACCTCACAGTCTCCTTCCTTCTCTCCTTTACTCTTACCYATGCAGACCCCTCAACCTCTGCTCATGTGACTCCTTTGCAAACCAGTTCGACTCTTGAAGATTGGAGTTTCACAGGAATTTGAAGCAATCAAACTTCCTCTGTTGGGAAGGTCTTCAGTCTCCCTCCCTCTCTCCCTCTTCTAATCCTTTCATTCGGTATCTTCAATACTCTGATTCTAAATCCTGTGGACCTGTCAGCTGCTGTGCATTATCTATTGAATGTCACACTTTATTTTGAACAGACTTAATTGACTAAATGGATAGACAGTACCTTTTTCAAAAAATATTTTTTATACCATTTTATTGAAATTAGCTCAGAAAGAGGGCTGATTACACCCAAGATWAAAAAAAAAAAAAAGCARTCAGATACATGGCCAAGCAAGGAAAGAAAAGTTGTTACTTTTTTTCACTTTTTCTTTTGGCAGCAATAAGCTTAGTTTGACTCCTGTTTGTAAAGCCCACCAGCCACGGAAAATGAACCAACAGGAGGAAGCGAACGGATCTCAGCCAGCATAGTGAACTGAACTGGCTCACTAAGAAGTCAAAAATCAGAGCAATTACAAGACTGAGGGTTGATTCATGCACCTAGGAGCTGTGGGGGGAGCAAAGAAGTGGGACCTCGGCTTTTGGGAGCAGCAAGTTGTTAGACCAGTTTAGTGATCTTGTCAAAACTTCCTTAAGTAAACGGCCAAACTGTTAAACAAACAAACAAGTTCTCAGGTAGTGGGCAAGAGGTTGAAAAAGTATGGAGAGAACAGATGCCCTGCTTTAAGGGAAATGAGCCCTGATCAGTCCTTAGGTAAAATATTGTTACCTGTTGACTATGTGATCATGGTCCTGCAGAGCACCTTTCCCTGAAACAAAGCTCAAGAAAGAGGTCTTGAATAACAGTGTTTTGAACTAAAGAGCTCTGTAGTAGATCTCAATGATCAAGCACTTGCTTRACTATATTTCTCATCAGATTTAATGTAGCTATTTGTTAAGATACACTGCAATCCTACGTTCACATATACAGTCAACAGGACTTTTCGAACGAGGTGGATATTTGTGCRATTTTTAAAAGCAGAATACTTGAAAAGTACGGAGCGGGTCTTCTCCTATTTAACAATCACTAAAAAAACAAAAACAACCCCTGCCACAACAAAGCATTTAGTTTGAGTATTATGCTGTGATTCTCTCTGTAACCTATTAACTAAGGAAAGAAGCTGCCTCTTGGTAAGAAATCTGCTTAGGAAAAAAAAATTAAATCCCTGCCTCAAATGCAAACTTAGTTTCACTGCAGAAATGTAGTCAGCCCAGTCACGTTGAACCCAAACTAAATATGCTCAGATTGTATAGCCTGAATGTATGGAGCTGTATGGCTCTCCTAATATTCTGCAATAAAAGGGAGAGTCTGGCAACGGCATGAATATTCAGTGTGGTGTATTCATCAGTCCAACAGTTTAGCCATACTTCAGCCCAGAGAATAAACAGTCAACAGAGCYACAAGTCCTTGAATCTACTCACTCTTGCTTCTTCCTACAAGCTAATATGGAGGGAGTATTAAGAAACTTTGCCCCCTCATTAAGCACTTTGTAGGGACTCTGTAATAAAACTGTAACAGATGAAGGATACAAGATCCTTTGTCTGTGATGTTTCAGAACGACTCTGCTATCCAGGTGTTTGAAAGAGATCGCATTCATTCATTCATTCCTTCACCAGTTTCAGTAACAATTTAAAAATGAGAACAAAGATTTTTGTATCCCTTCAGAACACATTTAAAAATCCTCTGTTCTTTGTAGCACACACTTTACATGTACTCTTTCAGCTGCCAGCCAAACTGGGGCCCATTATGCCCTCTACAAGCCACGTCCTGAGAGGAAAATGAAGGTACATCTTCCTTAACTGGAACATGGAATTGAAGTGCCGAGGTGACACTGACTGAGCCCACAGTGGTGCTGTTGGGTGGTATTAGCCGAGGTAATATCAATGAGGCCAGGGAAGCAGCTGTGATTACCTGTYCCTTTATCCATCCCGGCTGTCCTGACCACTGGGCTATAGAATTAGTCTCTCTCCGACTYGGTGAATATTTATTTATGCAAAGTTCAACATTTTCAAAAGGAGTCACAAGACAAAAGCACCCCATCAAATACAACAGCATGGTGATTAAGCACCTCCCGAGAGACAGTGTGCTCTCAGACCGCAAGGAAACCCGAGCTTTTGCCCCGATGTCCCTTGACAAGGGACACTGTTTTTGCAAGAGGGCTCCTCCTCCTGATCTTCAATCTTTTGTGTAGGATTAAAAAAGCACCTATAGGAGTAAGCACTGTCCTTGGAAAAAGCTGAGAAATGCTTTGTTTATGACTTCTGCTGCRGGTTAGGCAGATCTACTCCGTCAAGTGGCACTATCCAGTCTGAAACGGTTCTGTACATTAGCAGCAACAGATATCTGGGTATCAGATCTGCTTGGAATCCACAAAAGCTTCTAACGTTTTATGTTTAGATTTAAGTGTCCATATCATCTGTAGAAACATCATGTGTTGTCGTTCAGCTGTCAGTGAGTGGAGTCTAGAACACTATAGAACTCTGTACCACGCAAAAACAGAGGTGTAGAGGATATTCACACACCAGACAGAAACAGCTACAACGTGTTTTCCTGCTCAGTCTTTTCATAAAGTCTGTGAGCGAGCAGACAGCTCATCCTAATGAGCTCTTCAGCCACTGAGGTACACTTAATCCTGAATCAGCAAAACCTGATAATAATGCTCAGCTGCTTGAAATGGAATTATTTTCTGATGACTGGACTTAATCCAACCAAAGGTCAGTACAAATAAAAAAATGCTGTCAGCTCAGGACTTAATGATATATTCTTACCTCTGTAGACCTATAATTTCTCTAGATACCTAAGAGGTCATGTCAATCCTAATGTCTCCCCGTTTTATGAATGCAACCATAAGCCCCTTTTAAATCAGATTACAAATGATTATTATAACTCTAAATCAAGGGAAAGGCTCACCATTTTCTCTAATTGGAAAGACTAATTTAATTATAATTATTTTGTTTCCAGATGCTTTGTATTTGTTCCATTACATTACAATAGATAGTCTGGGTTTATGGAAAAGAAACAGTTAATTGTTTATGACTTGGAAAAGATGAAAAATTAGTTCACATCTGCTGGTGTAGCCTCACTTCAGCCACACTCCTATTGTTTCTGAAGTGCAGGTATCTTCATATACACTGCATGGTGGCTTCATTTCTAATTTAAAGTAGCTGAAAAGATGGTGTAACTGGAAAACTTATGCTGTTCTGACATTTTTTAAAGATCTTCTTCCATCTAAAATAGGCAATTGATAAAACCATCAGAAGTAAAAAGCTAATAATTCAAGATTTACAAGTCAGTGGGAACAAAGTGGAAAATGGTAATGTATTCAATATCCCACCCTGATTTTGCACTGAATTAACATAAATTGACATAGCCTCCAAAGCAAATTATGTCAACAATCTCACTTTGCCTTATTAAAATAATTGTGTTATCTATATTATTTTTGGTTTTCAAATTTCCAAATATTAAACAGGCCAAATCTATATTCTGTCTAGCTTTGCTGAATCTAATGTTTAATTATTTATTGGATATCAAATGTATAACATCTGTGTAAGAAGGCTGACATATGTTAGGACCTTTGACTTTGATATATAAAAAACTGTCTGCTGAGTTAGGAATCTCTCTATAAATTAATTAGATAAACATGAATATAGCATTTGTATTCTTCTAAGTCTTTGCTTCCCTAGAGATGAGGATGAYGCTGATACAAAGCACACAAGAGTGAATGTATGAGTGGATCCCCTTTGTCTTTGAATTAACAAGGTTACACTTTATGCTTTCTTAACTTTTTGGTGGATGGCTTTTCCTTTTTTTTAAGGATTTCACAGTCTAAAGGTTAATTCTTCTCTCTTCTCTTAAGCTGTTTCTGAGACTCTGCCAATATTGCAGAAAACTACACCAGTACAACTACCAAATTTTTTTTCACTGGTGTAAATTTTGTAGGCAAGGCCTCAAGTAAGAACGTTCTTCTGGACACACATATTTGTCTTCTTTATACATACATGCAAGCACACAGGCACACACACACAAATCCAGCTGATTATACTCTGGGTCATAATCTCTTGTTTTGATAGGAATCTTCAATTTCATTTTTCTCCATAGGTGTACTTTTGAGTTGGCACCCATMTAAAATTTGCTTCTCCAGCTGTTTGTTACTCTAATATATAATGACAAATAATTTTGCCTAACATTCCTTAGGAAGCAGAGACTACTGCCTAAACAAAGGTATTTCCTTTTTCTCAGCTAGATAAATATGTAGTATTTTTTATAAAATAAGGCAAAGGTCACAGTTGATCTTCTGGTGAAAGTGCAGAGCCTCCTGTCCATAACAGTGTTCTTCTTCTAGAGGAAGTAGAGGACCAGGGGTTTTAATGATTTTTGTTACAATTTTGCAATAGAACAGGAGTAGTTTATAGGCGAGTATGCAAGGTTGTAAATTGTGCCTATTCTCACTACTGAAAAGTTATAATCTCCTTCCAAATAAGGCTGCCTATAGCAGTTATATCCAAGGAAACTAGAGGAGTAGCCATGTGCCAAAAGCATCAAACAACATTCTTTGCCTGAGTAGGACCCATAGTGACATGCATGCAAAAGAACTCTTGCTTTTTCAAAAAGCAATCCTGAATAAAAACTCTTCTCATTCAAGATAGAGGCCTTAAGGAACATCCTGCATGTTAACAAACATCTTCAGATAATGCCGAGTTTGATGCTCATTTCCTAGTTATTCACAGATTCTCTTAAATGGAGCTCTTTCACTTCTGTGGCTTAGCCTAAGGAAATCCTGCAAGAACAATGTGTGACTGAAACACACACAGGTTTCCCAAATGGTAGCAAGACCCATTGATGCTGCTTCAGATAGCACCAAGACAGCGAGTTATAATACAAGCTAAACAAGAAAGGGTCTTGTTTGTATAGGATTGATTTGGGTTCAAGCTTTTTTCCTTTCAATTTGCAGTATATTACGTAAAGTGGCCTTCAGTGAAGAAGTTATTTAGCTGCCAAACTACATTATCTTTCCTCAAGTATTTCAGCAGACAGAATTTCAAAACCATCAACTGCTTACTCCCCAAATAAGAATTCTTYGTAAAGTAGCCTGGAATCAACTTGCAGATGCTGAAGGCTTGGTGATAGAAAGAGAAGCCTTAAATACTCTATCTCTAAAATCAGATACCATGGTAATGACAGAGTTTTATTAATTTAGGATGATTTATGCTGTAGAAGATGCCTGGGTTGATGCTCCTGGAATTTGTACAACATGTAAACTTTTAGAGAAAAACTGCAATACTGAGAATGTTACAACTTTCCTGGGGCTACCTCTGTAAACAAAGGAAAATCCCTAGGACCCTTGGATTATCCATCTTTCCTGCCGAAGTCATCAACAGGGTATAAGTAATTCCAGTACATGGACATCTTTTCATTGACTGAGACCATAGATTTCCAATAGATTTAGACCATTAATTCATAGTCTAAATAAATCTGAAATCTAAATCTTCCTCCTTTATTTCTATAGCATTATCCAGTCTCTTCTCCAGTCACAGTCTCATTAAGGCTGGTACCTTTTCYAGGCAGAGCATCCCTAAGGGTACTTTATGCTACTGCATTTCCTGTTTTGTTATTCCCTTATTGCACRGGGCACACAACAGTTCTGTATTCACAGCAGGTATCACACATCACACAGCACTACCTATGTGTTAGCGGATGTACCTGATTATCTGTCTTCCCCAGAAGACCACATTGATCAGACAAGCAACTCCTAAAACACCTTAAAGTCTAGATTACTTTTTCYATTTTATTTGTGAATACGAATTATTTCTCTGCCAAAATGCTTGAGTCATATGGTTCTAGGAAAGTTGTCTAAGTAATTCTAATTAATTTTTGCTTCAGATAGTTGGGGCTTTTCAGTGATTTTTCAGAGTGATTACAGTGGGTCCTGTGTGGTTAACTGATGTGCTGAGCAAGAGTGATATATTGCAAAGTGAAGTATTGAGCAGGAAAGCTAAAACAATGAGTTACTCAGAAAATAGCTGGAATACACCATGTTTGTTTCTTGCCTTTTTATACATAAAAATTCTTTGGAGCTTATTTGTTCAAACATTAAAATGTATCTCACTATAAATTCGACTTCAAAATCTCACATCTCTAGTTATAAGCCAGCTCTGTTTACAAAAAGCAATGCTCATTTACCCATCAGGCACTTCTAAGCACATCTTTGGATGTTGTTGCTGTTGTCTTTTTATATAGTTGAGCTATTTGTCTTAAGTAAAAAAGTGGCATCTGTATGCAATTTCCACTTGGCACCACTATCTCCTTTTGATGACAGTCTGTACTGTTTCCCTTTCTTCTTCTAGTCACTCCAGCTGCAGGACCCAGATGTCAAACTCAGGAATGTATTTTTTTCCCAGCAGTGCTATCTGATTCTGCTGTTGGCACCTCTGCTCGTGGCTGCTCTGAAGCTGCCTGTGTGCAACTTCCTAAGTTTAAAATGCAGACAGTGTTTTTTTATTTATATGCTAAAACCTTTCCAGTTGCCTTAATTATGGGAACTGAATATTATATATTCATCAGATACACAAACATACAGATTCCAGTATTTATGATATTGGTTTCACGTCAACTGTTATGCTTCTGTAACCAGAAACTGGGAGGAAAGAAGAAAGCTTCAAGAAGTGCTAATGAGACATCAAAAGTAGTTGCTTACTTTCAATAACTGATCCAAACAAAGAAAGGTAAATATAAAGCTATCAAAAGATGATTGATGAGAATAAAAAGTAAGGTAGAAAGGAAAAGGTGAAAAAAGAAATGCATTAAAAAGGAATGAACAGCAAAGCGATGAGGGGAGTATAAAATATGTTAAAACTGTCTAAAAACATTCTGCCACGTCTCTAAAAACATTCTGCCACGTCTCCAAAACGTGAAGTGCTTAGAAAAGCACCAAGGCAACAACTTCTTCCAATTAATACCTTTCTGTAATTTTCTCTTTTTTTCTTCTTCCTAGTTTCATGTTTTCCTCTCGGGGACTTTTTGCTGCATTATTTGATTCTTCATCACAAAGGCAAGGTATTTGTCTCCCAGGGGCTTTGCTGTAGCTCACTCTCGTCCAGGGACTGGTCAGGAACTGAATGTGTCAGGCAGCTCACATCCTGCTGCAGGCACCTGACAGCACCTGGGTGCTCACTCTGCTGCACTCGATGTGACAAAGTAATTTTCCTGTCTACAGAGCCCTCAAAGAACCGCATTTCTCTTCCCCTGCATGATTTCCCCATGTAATGTAATAAACATAAATCTGAGACAGCTCCCATCTTACACAAATAAATATTAAAAATTTCTCTACATTGATGCACATACAGTCACAATACCAGTCTATGAAGACAAAAGAATGGTATAATAACAAACTCTTAGTCAAGAAACTAAGCATTGCTAGGTTAAAAGAGCTAAAGAGCTAACTTGAAGTATAAGAGAAGGGATGGTAAGGGCTGAATCCATTATTAGGATAAAGGAGTGGTAAGTGTTGAGTAATCCGTCAGGTAGATAGACAGACTGAAAAGTTCAGAGATAAGAAAATATTAATACATTTTTATAAATATATATGASTACATAAATATTAATGCAGAATTCTGTTATCTTGACAGCCCACCTGATTTCTATCCCAATATATCTGTTGGATGTTGAACACTGAAGTGATAAACTGCATGTAATTCATGTTTTACAAATTAAAGAACTATGACCAGAAGYTTAAGGATTCAAATACCAGGGGAGAATTAGCTTGAAATCCAGGAATGTAAAATGTTTACCATGATTCATCCATTTAATCAATTAATAGTTATTTACTAATAATTAATTACTAATATTTATTTTGCCATTCTCTCTGGCAAGATGCCAACACCATGATTCCTATTCATCGCTTACCTATGTTTATGTGCACCACAGGTATGGAATGGGTTCTGTATGAGGAACAAAAACATACACAGGAGTCTACAGCATGTAGACAGATGGACAGATAGACTGATCAACTCTTGCAGTACACAGAAGTTAAATAGATAAGACAGTGTACAATSAGGCTGACATAAAAATGAGAAGGCAACAGGTTCAAGCAAGTATTGCTTCATAATATACAGCTAATCTGCAGAACTAAAAGATGCTAAAATTTCAYAGGGATGCAAAAAGTGGTATAATAAAATTAGTGGAAGAAAATTCAACATGGACAATTAAATGCAAAGGGGCCATATTTGGCTAAAGAAGTTCCTGCTCGGAAAACCACTGGAGGCTGGGAGAGCATTTTGGGGAAAAATAGCTCTATTTAAATACTGTCTTCTCATGTGCTTTCCTGTCCTCTGCTGCTGATCAGTGCCAAGACAAGATACTGATTCAGAGAAACCTTTGGTCTGACCAAGAGAAGTTGTTCTTACGTTGAGTTTTTGGAATTTGGAAAGTCCTACTGAAATCAGTTGGATGTCTAAATTCTTATACACTGCAGATCTGAACAGTCAGCTTTTTGTAGGAACAATCAAAAGAAAAAGTTACTTACTAGAAGACAGAAGGAGGCTTCTTTTTTTTTTAACAACTTAAAAAAATGTTAGCAGTGTAGGGACTGGGCTTGTGAGTTCTGTGAGAGAGGATGAAGCAGTTCCATGAGAAAGCACAGAAAACAGGAAGACAATTCTGCTAGATTTGGCACTAGATGGAAAGATAATGAGGCAGAACCACATTCCTGGAATGAGACTGTGGCATGATTGTTGCCATCATACATCAGATAATAGGAGTCAGGGTTTTTAGTTGGATTCACTTGGACTGTCCAGATTCRGTAACCATGTCCCACTTTCAGCACCAATAATTTCAGCACCTCTTACAGAAATGCCCACATATGCACCCTCAATCACCAGCCATCTCTGAAAATGTATTCTCAATGATTTGGGAACATGCAGAAGCCTCAATTACAGTTGAGTTAACTCAATAGTTATCAAAGCTGAGACTAAAACATAGCWGCAGAATGCAGGAGCAGCGTCCACCACTTACAGCATAGGGATGACAATAGGGAGAGTGTTCAACAAGAAGGGGAACCCAGTATGAAAAAACTGGGGTGAGAAGGTAAATTCTGATATTTTGGTCCTGAAGACGAGAACAAAGAACAATATTAAGAGTACTGTCAAGCACAGAATACATTTTMCCCCAAGAGAAAAAGGACTGCAAACTTCGGTCACAACAAGTACATCATCCTTACTTCAAAAATATTTTACTTCAGCAGCATGACACTTGCTAATTATTCCTATAGTTCTTCCTACAAATAAATTTATAGAGATGAGGTGCTCCTTGGAGTTTGTGATCAAAGAGTCAGAAACAGCCAGTTATGCTTGCAAATGTGAAAATTGAAAATGTTAGCACGCAGATGGAAAAGGAAAGCATGTATTTTATTATCTATTTTGCATATAAGAGACAAAACTGTGACACCTCATCACAAGATTAGGGATAGAAGACAAACAAAGACAATGCATTTAGAATTTCTAAGGACATTGKCACATTCTTCTGTTTGCTATAATTTTTTAATACAGCAATATTTTATACAAGAGGGAGACAAGGTTTCACATGCCTTCTCTAAGAGCTGGAACAAATTCAGGAAGAGATCAGCTTTGGCCAACCCTAGTTTATTGTAATTACCTTGTTTGCATTGTGCTTTATCTTCCAGATCACCATCAGGCAGAGCTGAACATATGAGAAACTTTCCCCTCAGCAGCTGGAAGATACATAACAAGAAACCAGAAARCAGACTGCCAAAGGAAGAGTGGCTTTTCTTTTAGGTCCTGAAGGGAAGATCACTTTCAAGGTACCCACAAATCCTGGAAGAGGGCTCTGGGAATTGCTCTGCAGTTCCCATTTGTAATTTATCAGACTTGAGCAGCACAGGTTGTATCACAAGACRTCTGGGATTCTTGAAAGGTAGAGAAGAGTCAAGGCAACTTGATATTGAACAAGCCAGTGTCAGTATCAGAACATTTACAGSCAGAGAGAGGGAATCCCATGCTGATTTTGTATGTTGATGCAAAATGCATCAGTGCTACRATCAGTCATTATTATTATAACCCCTGGTAAAAAGGAGAAATGCATTACAAATTGCATTAACCTGTATGGGGACTGCCATTCTCAGGAGAGACCTTGTGCCACAGACTGCCCAAATGCCAGAGCCGAGAGATGTGCACCCAGCTGATGACCCAAACAGTGACTGAGGATAACAGAACATTCCTTTGCTAACACTCTGTCGGTTTTTCCAGTATGTAATGAAAAATGTGACTCCTGGAGACTTTATGTTCATCATGTTCACTGGAGGTGCACAGTTCAAAGTCATATTTATTTTCYTGGAATTAAAACTTTCAAGGGAAAGGAATGATTCCCCAAGCTAAGTAGGTCTTCTGTGACATGAAAGAACAAGCCTCCACCTCTTGAAGGATAGATTCTACRTTTGGAAATGATTTCAGGCACACCAGATCTGCTAGAAATAAAATCAAGATGGGTTGTTACATGTACATCATTGTCTGCACTTCAGAAACTGTCACATATTGACTGAGAGTCTTAAAGGGTTAATAAGTACAAAACAGACTGTGGAGTTAGTAAAACGTTGTACTTGCCAGCTACCAAGATAAAGATAGAAAATAAGTTAATATGAGCAATGACCACTGCAAGAACCTTTGGTATTGACCCTCAAGGTAACAGAAAGAYTGAACTGCACAATCCAGTACAAACTGTGATGCTGGGCTGCAACAAAGGGGTGAAATTTCCTATGAAATGGATTATGATGTTCAAATAAGTTAAGATCAAGACAGGGAAGTGAGTTAACCCTTTGAGATGATGGTATTATTGCTATCATAATCATCCTGAGCTTGAATTTGACAATAAAAACATTCAACAAAATGAAAGTCTGAGATGGCTCCCTAGCCTCCTTTGTTCTTTTGATAATAGAAAATAAGTACTGTAGAACACCTTTTCTCTGCTRTATAAGAGAAGACAATCTGTGGCTTCTAGATTATATAAGCAGCTATTTTATTTGGAAGGCCTACTGTCAAGACAACAGCTGTGTACCACACAGATTCAAGCAGATATAGTGAAAAATTCAGCTATATTTTAAGAATCTTGTATGAGACAGTAGAAGAAGACACAACATTTCAGGATCAGGCAATAAATGTGTCTTTCAAAAAATAAAGTTTTTTTTTAGAATTGTAACTGTCATGTGATTGTCCTAGTAACAGCAGTTTGGCATGGGAAACTCTYAGCGGGTACAGCAAAATGGAGAAGTCGATAATGAAGTATTTTAGCACAGAGTTAAAAAAAATGGAAACAACCCAAAATGCCTAAAAGGGAAACATCACCATCGTGCAGACAGAATAGGGGCCAAGAAAAGCCCCCTCTATTGCTTGTTTTTACTTTGCTTTTTTTATTATGCTCTTGGAAAACATTACCCAAGCACTTTTTCTGCTGACAGTCAAGCACGATATAATTAGACATAGTCAAGTAAATTTGATATGTGACAATACAATGAGATTTTCTTCCGCTTTCAGCAACTTCCAGCCAATTGAATACCCACACTAAGGAAGGAATACTGCAGATTGCTAATATGCACAGATTTTAGATCTGAGTGTCTACTTCAGCCACTAATTTGGAACTCTGAAGAGACTTATAGTTCTCTAACTCCAAAACTGGACTTGTAATGCCACATAATTCATCACACGATATTTGATTTTTTTGCAGTAGATAGTAAAAGTAATGATTTTAAACTAAAACAGAACAAAAAAGCTGACCCTTTGTTTCCTACAGCTTTCGAATTCACCAGTAAACCAACAGTCTACAGAATAGAAGTACAAAGTAATTATATGAGCAATCTTCAGCTGGTCAGTATTCAGCAAATGAAGGAGTATTCTTTATCATCACTAYTCAGAATTGATGTCTCCTTGAAACATCTTTGTGACAATGTCCTTTTGCCAATGTTAGAGAAACAGTACTTGCTGTTTGACAGCATCTTCAGGAGCCATGATGTAGTGATGAGCTGCATGTGGCAAAATATACAACTGATAGAGAATGAGGAAAAATCTCTCTGATAGAGAATGGGGAAAACTAAGCACTTCTTAGCCTGAGAGGAATTTAAGGGAACCTGATGCAATTTCTAGTTTTAGCTAAATTAGCAGTTCAAATGTAACCAGCTAAACATTATGGAACCCACAAATTGATTTATGTTCACTGAGATTTTGCTGTAGTCTGTTCTCTAGCTGAGACTAACTCAGGTTTTCTAGACTTTTCTGGCAATGAAAACAACGTCTGCAGGGCAGATGTCTGGTGGAAATGGAGACAAAAGCAATGTGATAGAAGTAATCACACCAGATGTCCAGACCAAGCAATTACCCAAAATAAAATTAATTGATTGGAGATCCACGTCTTAATACACTGGTTACCTTTAACCACTTACACCCTAGGAGTACTGACAAAGGTGAGACAAGTATGAATTTTAAAAGTAAACCGTACTATGTAGGTCAGTAGCTTTCCTCTCATTGAAAGTATCTTACAGCAATCAATTGAAACATTGTTGTTATTCAGTAGCAGCGGACCAAAAAAACGTTTCTGCACAGAAATTTTCAGATTTTTCCTCAAAAGGTCWAACACTTCCACATAAGTTATTTTATGCTCAAACGCCAATATTAAATAAGACAGTGTAGGTGTTTTATACCTTTCRTAAAACTGATGTTGTTAAGGAACTGGTAGTCCACTGATCCAGAAGAATCCAGTGTGTTCAGGAGAAATTATGTTATAAACATGCACACAACTATCTTAGCTTTCCATCCTTGAGTATCTACTGTAAACTATGTGCGCCTAATATGCAATGTTATGAGTCAATTAGATAARCAATCCTTTTATTTTACAGAAACACTTCTCACAGAAATACTTAATGAATTAACACCACACAATTCTTACTGTCCTTACCTCCTGCTGATATTAGAAATACTTTCAAATTATCTACTTTCATATTTACATATTTAAAATTTACATATTAAACTTTTTTGAAGGTACAGGCCTGATTACAACACACAAATTTCTGGTTTTCCATATGCAAGTATGCTGTGAGCAAACACCTGCAATTACACACAAGTGCCACTGAAAACTAGCTTAGGTATTTSTATTTTTGTTATGATATATAGTGGCAAATCAGAACAAAGCTTGCCATTCCATCAATTTTATAATTAAAATATATAGTATGAGTACTGTGAGATRTAATTTCTTAGAAGCAGATTTTCAGTCAGATTTTTGCAGTAAAAAGTGAATAAAAAGTTCTCTGCACAGTAGAACTGTATTTCRTTTTGGTAGGACACTTTACAGGCAAAAAAAAGCTCTGCAAACATCTACATTTATCATTACTAAAAATAAAATATATATACTAACAAAGGTATTTAATGATCAACACTTGCTAAGAATCATATCGTTACAGAAAGCACTTCAGCAGGACTCAGACCATGTCCTCTTTTGAAATTTTTAAAGTTATCTSCCTTTGAAAGTAGTTCAGACACAATTCTTCTGGAAAAAGAAGTATTGATAATACCAAACAACAAACTTTCTACAAAGTTCACATAACTGARTCTTTAGATCATGTACCTTCCATATTATATGAGTCACTGAATTTTTGGATGATGTAAATGCAATCAGAGCATACTTAATTTCATTTTGGTTTGTTAGAACTACAAAAGCAGAAGGAAGAAACAGCAATTTGCAAGGAGATGGAAAACAAGGCAATATAAATAGAGAAAATAGTTACACTTAATGAGATTTGTTTTCATTGGAACCGCTGCTGGGTTTCACTTTCAAACTACAGAGTTATCTACTTTCATTTGATTAGAAACAATGCTATGCAATCTGTSTGAGCTGCTTTGATTCTCTCACCAAATAAAAGAACAAGTGCCTTCACACTTAAAGAGAGAAAACATTCAATTTAAGGAAATGAAAGAACAAAGAAAGAACGTAGTTACTTTAAATACAAACATGAAGACAATTACATCACAGGTAGTAAATCAGTCTGGCAAGGATGCTGGTGGAGAAATTCTGTTCTAACACAATCCCCAAGAATTTACTAAAATTCACAGRATTAMTTTGGAAGAACATAGTTGTGGGGTTTTTTATATTAAACTCCCTATCTCAAGATACTTCTTTTCTTTTTAGTAGTTGCTTCTAAACTTTCCCTTTATTGTAGTTTTCCATCATCATCTTTCAGTTTTCCAGTGACTAATGACTTCTCCATTTCTCCCTGTGCTGCAGCAGTCCTTGCCACCTTTTTTCCTTCAAACTGTTTAATGGAACTAATTTAAATTATCAAAGCAATTATTCCCAAATGGAATACAGGTTCAAATTTGCTGCTTCTACACCATGTCTCTTTCTGTCTTGCATTCTCAAAAGCTTATTCTTTTCTCCAACTCAAAAATAAATAAGATTTTGCTCTTCCTAGAAGCCTGCCTTGCTTGTACTTCTGTGTTCTCAGATCACCACAGGAACAGCACTACTATTATGGATGTGCTTGTACCACCCATATATAGAATGRTGTTATCACATCCTTAAATGTGCATCCCTTCATCACCTAATTATTACCTGCGTCTTAGAAAAACCTTCATCTCCCATTCAAAAACCATACATATTGCACATTCTAAAAGAATAACTGCATTTATACTACCTTACTTTGCTTTAAGTATCTTAGCTAGCAATGACACAGCCTAAAGCACCCACAGAGAGTGAGCCAGAACGCCAAACTGTACACACAGCACGGCCCACTGGACTCCATCATCAACACAACTCATTCAGCCTAAAGGAGGRACTCGATCCTCTATCTGAAAAGATTGCCAGGGTACACCATTATCTTAGAGATGGAAGGAAATAAGATTTAAGAACGTACTAAAGACTTCAGAACTGGATTCTAAATACCAAGTATTAATTACACTTGGTGTTTTCCCTGTGAAGGATACAAATTGTGACTTAAAACTGTATCAAGTTATCACAGGTTCAGCCTTCATTCAGGAGGATGAATGTTCAGCTACAGGCTATGGAAGCAGAGTCTTCAGGAGCAGTCTCYAGCAACCACTCTGGCCACAAATTTGTTCCGTATCTACTGGAATCTGATGACAATTCCATACAAGCTGTATCCAAGGATCTGTATCTCAAGCATATTGCTTCTCACTGGGATTGCATGGCATGTGGCACTATTATTGATTCTGCACTTTTAGTGTATCTGACTTCCCTCCCAAAAAGCAGAGGAATCACTTTGTGAAGGAGAACGGAGGATAACCAGCAAATAAGAGAGTTGTTTTCACAAATATGTTTCTAAAAGCAATGATCTGCAACTATGACAGTCTGTGCATATAAATGATTTAAGCTGCCTAGGGATAGTTAATATTTTTACTAGACAAAACAATATATTCAGTAATTGCTTTAGTTCAGGCCTAAGTAAGACCTTATACCCTAGAAAGTCCAGCTGTTATTTCACTTGAGTAATTTGTCAAGTAAAAGACATTACTTCTTTATATGAGCCTTGACTTATTTTATGTTCTCTTATTCACTGTTTCCAACTGTGAATTAACAGAGATCACATATTAAGTGTGTGGTTACTTTTCATGCACTAAAGGATAAATTGTTGACTTCATCTTTTACTGGCTTTTGAATACATAATTTTTTACTTGAATACTTCAAGCTCTTTGCTAACAAAGTAAGTCTACTGTCAGTGGCAACATGTTAATTCAAGTATATGTATTAACAGGATTCCCAGGCCCTAATAACCATTACTTCCTGCATTCATAATAAAAACAGTGTGAGAGGGCTGTGTTCTCACACATCAAACAAAACTTCAGGACAGCCCAGTTAAATGATTTGCCAACATACTATTTGATACAGCACTAGCACTTTCCCAAGTCTTTCTCAATTATCCACATAGCTGTTCAGGACACACCAGGTTAAATGCTCATCAGCACTACTAAACTGATTTAAATGATTTGTTCCATGTTTTGAGATAACTTTGGCAATCTTAAAGTAGGAGGTTGAACGATGCAAAGTATTTTTTTAAACAGTTTGACAAACCTTAATGTGTTTCTTTACAACAACATATGGTATAGTCATTGTTTAAAGGCAGGTTCTCAGCAGTGCACATCTTTCACTATAGGGATTGAAACTAGGGACCCATCTGCTCAGATCTATTAAATTCTCAATACAATTTCAAACATTTGCTGAACTGATGACACTTTCAAATACGGTAGGATTTTTATAACATAGGTGAATAACAGGAACATGGTTTCACTTTAAACAAAAACATCTTAAATTGTTGTCAGAGAAAAGAAAAAAGGGAATAAACAGCTGCAGTACTGAATCACATTAAACACAAAGCCAGGGCTGTRTTATACAGGCTCCAAGTTATAAAGCTTTCTTTTTTCCTTTAAACCAAGGAATGTGCAAATGGTAATCACACTGGCTCAACAGAAAAGCACTTTATAGCACACCCAAAAATGTGGAGGTGATCTCTTTTATTAGGGCAACTAAAAATATAAAGAAGTAGTCTTTGAGAAATTTTATTTTAATTTGTTTGATCAGACCTTGTGAGCAGTAAAAAGGAAAATCAAAGGGTTGCCCTGTGTGGTTCCTCTTGGTGAAATAATCAGCTTTGAAGTTATTCTTTGGATAACACAAGACACTGGGTTAAGTTAGGGGCACCTCCTTAGGATTTACTCCCATTTGACACAGCACTGCCAAACATATGTAAATTTTATACTAAACTAAATGTGAAAACATTTATTATACTTAAAACCTCCATGAACACTATGATTGTTCCCTAAATAACCATACAGCTGAGAAAAAGACAGGGGAAAACATAASAGAGTAAAATCAAGGAAAATCTAGGGGGAAAAATGTAAAATGAAAGAAAAACTGAACCATCGATCCATCAATATTCTTACACTGGCCACTCCCCAGCTGGTGTAATATATCACAGTTCACCAAGTCATTAGTTATGACAATTTAGACAACAAAGGATCTGTACTTATACACAGAATAAATGAAATCAGATTTGTTGTCAATCTGGTAGCTGTCATATTTTGACAGYTATTTGTGTTCATTTAAAGAAGCACATCCCAATTAATGATAATTAAAATGCCCACTATAACTGAAAATCTGGGGATTTTTTACCTTATATGTTTTTTCTGTTAATTCACTGATTTTATTGTCTAGCACAAGGAAGAAAAAATGTAAAAATAGWACAGATAAGAGAAAGAAACAGAAAAAAAAAATATTTACAGTAAAATGAGAAAAGATATCTCCTCACAGCAGCAGTATCTTAAGTACAGGATTACAAACATACATACAAGTTCAGACTTTTCTACAGAATTTTTAAACTGAATATATTCTACCTTGTCCCACAGCTTTCCATAGCATCTTGTGACAAAAACCTGCATATACTGGAATGGTATATGGATAAAAGCTAAAGACTTGCCTAAACTTGCTCATCCAAATAAGATAAAATACACATTGAAAGTAGAATAATTACCTTAAAAAAATTCCAAAAATCCAAACTCTCTCCACATGGACATTTTTATTCCAAAATAAAAACATCCAAGAGYGACAGTAACAAGAAAAACCTCAGAAACAGTTTTCATACAGTTCATAATTTGTCTCCTGTACACAGTCTTGGAATGATAGAATGGCTTGGTTTGGAAGGGACCTTCATCTCATTCCAACCCGCCTGCCATGGGAGGGGACACCTTCCCAGGGCACAGGGTCCTGTCCAACCTGGCCTTGAACACTTCCAGGGATAGGGCATACACAGCTTCTCTGGGCAACCTGTGCCAGACCCTCACCACCCTCACAGGGAAGAATTTCTTCTGAATATMTAATATAAAATCTACCCTCTTCCAGTTTAAAGCCATTCCCCCTTGACCTATCCCTCCATAAGCTTGTAAAAAGTCCCTCTGCAGTTCTCTTGTAGCCCCTTTAGGTACYGGAAGTGGTCTAAGGTCTTCCCAGAACCTTCTCTTCTTCCCTCCAGTGTGCCCACCACAACACACAGGTTGGTGTCACCCACAAAATTGCTAAGGATGCACTCAATCCCACTGTCCATGTTAAACAGCACCAGTCCTGATGCCAGCCCTGAGGACCAGCAYTTGTCACAGGTCTCCACTTGGACAGTGAGCCATTGACTGCAGCTCTYCGAGTGCAAYCATCCAGCCAATTCCGTATCCACCAAGTGGTCTATCCACCAAACCCATCTCTCTCCAGTCTAGAGACAAGGATGTTGTGTGGGACAGTGTCCAGTTGAGCTTTGCACAAGTTCAATAGATGACATCAGTTGCTCTGCCTTTATACACCAAGGCTGTAACCCTCCTGTAGAAGGCCTGCAAATTCGTCAGGCACAATTTGCCTTTAATGAAAAAAAGATCCCAGCTCCCCCTACACTGTTCAGATAGCTCAATGAACACCATATATTTTTGTTCACTGTTCATTTGAGGGCACAAAACATTTGCAAAATGTGTGACTTTTTGATACAGGTACAGTCATTACAGTTTCCTCATGGTACTTCCATACAATTTCATTACTGGAATTAGCAAACTGTAGCTTTTGCTTGATGTATATTTATTACCATGTGACTATTTTATCATCAAAGTATACTTATTGGATGATTATATTGAATTAATTGAAAAATTCTTTTTCTTGATAGCAAATACCATAGGAAAAATATATGAAAAATTATTATTTATATTTTTTATATTATTTTGCCACTGGCATATGACACAACAGTTCAG
The DNA here is from genome assembly GCA_018881555.1 of Amblyornis subalaris. Taxonomy (NCBI): domain Eukaryota; kingdom Metazoa; phylum Chordata; class Aves; order Passeriformes; family Ptilonorhynchidae; genus Amblyornis; species Amblyornis subalaris. The sequence continues at coordinate 723,254 of JACAXG010000074.1, forward strand.
ATATGCTGTGGCTTTCCAGCAAAGCCATCTCAGACAGAACAGCACAAAATTCCTCAAACTAATCTAGGCGAATTTTAAATGATATGTGGGAATAATACCATGCCAAAATGAAGACAAGCATAAGAGGAAGTCAATAAAGAAAAAATCTAGATGTCAAATCATATTTGTGGAATCTATGGAAACCTCATCAAAGTGAATGAGATTTGTATCAAAGGTAGTTTTTGTGATGTCCAAGTGAAACTGAGTAAATGTGCCTGGAAATCTATGTCTCGACAAAACTAAATAGCTCAGTGTGGGGCTCTAAAAGTTAGAACAACAATTGACAGCACAGGCTTCACATCAGGTACTGCAGCTGCCATTTCAGAGCTGAAGATGCAGAAYAGGATGATCAGAGGATGTCTCTGAAAAACAGATAAATTTAGAATGGAATATAGGCTCTCAGTTTTGAATGCTGTCTTTAGATGTCAAAGAAAAAAACCTGATGCATAAAAATATAAAGCAGTAAATATTGCAACTAATCTGCTGCAATAACTTTTCATGCATTCTGATAGTGGAGTATCAAGATGGGTCAGATCACTGAAGAATAATTTTGTGCAATAAAGATCATACCACAGTAGCAAAAAATTTAGGATACTTTCAGTCCTCAGCCACAGACCCTTCATCTTTCGTAACATTCTGCTTGTTGAGTGAAGATTTTAATGAAAACAGTATTTCAGAACTTCCTTCCTTTCTATGTCCTCACCTTAACCTTATTTTAACATTGTTTTGTGTGTGGGCGTTTATTGTATTGCAGAGTGTGGCAAATCTGATAAGAGAAAAGCAACCACTGAGCCCAGTCTTATTGTAGCAGAATGGCTGAAATAATTACRTATCCTGGAAAACCTGGGAACTTCTGATCCTACTTTCAGACATAGAATGCATACACATTTTTTGATTACAGAAAATGCTCTTGCAGTCAAACTCAAAGCTAAACTTCAGTTGTATTCTCTGATGAACAATCAACATGGCTCATTTCCTGGGCTTTGGGAGAAAAACTGTTTCTTGCACAACYCAGTGAACTGAGAATAATAAGAATGATATGTTTGATGACAGCAGCAACATAGAATCTAAAAAATATCTCAGAAGACTGCACTTTTGAATTAAAGTATGAATGTCATAGGGAGAGCACACAGGATGTTTGATCCCAAAAGATTTCTTTCTTTCACTACTCTATAAGCTACAGCTGTAGCTGTCACAACCCCCCATTACTTGGATAGTTAATTCTCTCCATTCTAACTTGCTTCTTAAAAGATCCCAACAGTTATTAAATGATAACAAAACCCAGTAATTTATGTTATGGTTTCCAAAGCGAACAAAATTATTTGATCTAAATTTTATTTTATTATAGCTTCTTCTCATGCCTTGCAATGCAAAAAAAGTGTAATTGGCTGGTTTTGTTGCTTCATAGGACATTATTCTTTAGATATAATGGAAATATTATTCCCACTTCCTGGTGTATCCTTTTGAAAAGAGAGTTTCTTCTGCTCTCACATAAAGCCAATTATTTAATTGAGAAATGATCCATGCTGATTCTCCCTGAGTCTGTTAGTACCACTCCAGAAGTTCAAACATGGTTGGCTGCTGCAGAATGGTGGCCTTCACACAGCAGGACAGTATAACAACGATATTCAATCCCTGACATCTCACCAGTCTCATGTACAATAACACCTGTCTAAGTAATTTTAATTTTTTAAGCACATTCACACTGCTACCTGGATTCTCATGCCTACTTAGAGGAAAATCAAAGAAGATTGGACAACTGAGTGTGAGCACAGCTCCTGGCAGAATGCACCACAGAAATCATTCACTCTGAAAAAATAATTCAAACTTATAATACATACAGTTGTCTGTAGGGACTTACAGCTCTTCTAGAGCTCTTACAATGACCAATCATATTGACATATATTTTCATTAACATTTACATTAAAAAAAATAATCTTACCACCCAGAGATTACAGTTTAAGAGATACCCTTTACAGGCAATCCTTTTCAAAATTATTCCTAATATACTTTCCTGTGCTTCTGGTAACTGTCAAAAATTGGCTTCATATCAAATGGAATATTGGTCTGATTTAATACAGCATTTCCTGTTTGAATATTTAACTAATTCCATTATTTTCTCTAGGGCTCATGTTTTCACTGGGAAAGCATATTGCAATAGCCTCCAGTGAAGGCTGTTTTGGTGCTCATTTCCTGAGTGTGATCTTGACTTCTGAGAGAATTAACCATTTAGTTTAGTGAGTTGCTAACTCTTAAAGTGGTCAAGACGTCTGTCTTCACAACCATTTACTTCACAACCCTCACAGCAGAATTTAGTTGGAGTCATTTGAAAGCTTGTTCCATAAAARCTAGAACTCCAAATTTCCAAACTGTTAACAACTGAAATTTCTGACAAATGTTTTTGCATGTAAAAATGAATACTCTCTATGTATATAGGAAAGGAAAAACAGACTTGGACAACAAACAATAAATTCAGCTCTTTTGAAATCAGCAAGGCTCCTTAGGACTCAGCTCATTAATTTTCCTGGAGAGATATGCCATTGAAATTCAGTGAGAGTCAAACACTTGACTCCCTTAAGGTCTTTAAAATCCCAGATGAAGTGATATTTAACTAATTCCCACACTAACAGAAATCAGTCGTTTGGCAGAACGATGCAATCCAATTGTTGGTCACTAGAACAGATTCGGTCCCCAGCACAGCATTTAATGACGTCATTAGGGGAGCTCCCAAGTCCTGTCCCTGGGTGCGCATGAGCTCAGAGCCCATCGCCTGGTGTGGGGTATGAGGGGAGCGGTGGAGTTGGAGGAGCCTCTCGCTACCTGCAAGCAAGGTTGGGAACATGCATTCAGCTTTCCACACGCTTTTGTTTTTCAGAAGTTTGGATATTCCACATATCAGAAATAATATATTCTTTGGGTGTGACCATCCTTACACCTTCTATAAAATCGATGAAATTAGATCCCTCTCTCTGACTTGTGTGAAACAAAATTAGACCTGTATGGAAACACTTAGTCTTAAATAGTAAGAGTTTTTCTCCTCTTTCACTGTCTCATTCTTGGTGTCCTGGCTTTGCTGCCAGAAATTTCTAAACTGGTGAGCTCACTCTCCCCCTCCTCCCTCCTTTCCTCCTTTCTCTCCTTGCCCTGCCCGTCGGAGGGTTTCAATGGGCTCCTGCAGTCACTCGGGCGAACAGCATTCCGTTGCCAGGCAACTCCCTGAAAAGAAGCACATGCTGCTGCGGCACAGACAGAGCGTGCCCGTCTGCTCCAGTGATGCTGTGGCCTAATTTCTACCTCTGTTGTGCTGGGTACAAAAGGGAACATCTCCAGAGCTGAGGGYTAGGGAGTAGTGAATTATCTGCACTTTTTTTGTTGTTGTTTGTTTTTCCCCGCTCTCCTGATCGGGTGCATCCTCTTCCATCTGAGGGCCCCCAGAAGTCATGCATGTCTAATCTGCATGCATGCGTTTGGGACTGCTCCCTAGGCTTTGCAGAATACTGACAACTTTCTGTTAGCTTTTGGCTGAGTTAATAGTACTTATGAAGATCTGTTAAGCTTCCCTGTAGCTCTCCCACAAGGGCAGTTTTGCATGTAAATTCTCAAGGCCATTCATTTTTTCCTACCTGACTCTTTATTGCCTGGGTGTTTGGGGTTTTTTAAAGGCCTCTTTAGGGAATCCAAGTATAGCCTTTTTAATTTTCCCTCCTTTCACCATGCTTTCCTGGGAACAAAGAACAGCAAACCAAGAAATTCCTTTGGTTTTTCCCCAGCCTGAAGACAGATCACTGGTTTATCCACGGATTTAGTTTTGGACTGCCTAATCTTCTCAAAAGGCAGGCCCATACGTATTCAAATTTTGTGGCTTGAACTCAGCTCTGCAATCACAATCCTCCTCTGTCTACTACAGACAGTATTATCATTAGGTAAAAAACAGCAGTCAGATAAGAGGCAAGTTCCCATATATCTACTGCTCACTTCCTTAACTTTCCTGTTAGCATGTTTTTCACAGGAAGGTTGCTTATGCTAGTTGCCTTTTCTCAGTTGTGGTACCAACGCAGCAGCTCACTCAACGTGCAAGCAAACCCGAACCTCAGAGAAAAGATGCACTGTATTCAGCCTGACAGACTCTAATATTGCTCTGGTGCTCTGGGTATTTCACCAATCCTCCTCTCACTTCTGGATCAAGTCTGAAGTCCCAGTGCTAATCTATAAATCCCTAATTTGTTTAGTACACACCTACTTTGAGGGCAGCCAAGAACCCTCATCCACTGATCCCTGGAGTCAGCACTGTACAACAGATTTCTTCCAGCTTAGCTACGTCAACACAACTGTGGCAAAGCAGAACCTCCAGCTGCCATTGCTGCACCAGTAAATGCCTGGTTCAGCCTTGTTTATGCCACCAGGGCAGCACATCAATCRGCTTAGTTTGTGCCTTCAGAAATGTCCTGGAATTAAACAGGCAAAACCCAGTGACATGGGAAAACATGTAAATCACAGACGCCCTGTACCAGTTAAGAGCAGGGTGACTGTCACTGAACACATTATAAGAATGACCCTGCAAGACACAAAGATCCAATAGAAGGTTCCAGTCCAAATGCTCCAATTTTTCCCAATGGCACAGTACTTAGGCAATTGCAGCCACTTTTCATTCCAGTGTACTTAATGTGTATAGTGCTGTGGATAAGATTCTGCCCATCTTTTTCTTATCTCCTACACAAAAAATCAGAACTGTTCAACTGTGTGGCCGCAACAGTAAATTCAAATGCACTGGCGAAGTCTTATCCTTTTGGAGCAGAAGGATATTTTAGTCCCTGAGAGTTTCACACACTAGGAAATCACCACATTATTTACAGAATGTTTTAAGACCTTCTGGAAAGAAAGGTGCTATGTACAGGCAGAACAATAGTTAGTACTTGCATGAGTCACACACACACAACTTTCAGTACGACACAACTCCTCTAACATCCCTCTTCCCCAAATGCTCTATATAAGATGAAACGTGTGGRACTTTTCTCCCTTAAAAACATAACTTAATACCAGTAAAGAAACAACAAAATGTCTTAATATTACATTAAAAATTCACATGCCCATTTGAAGTCAATCTGAAAGGGAATATAAGGCCCCAGAATTGCTTCTGGCCATGGCAAAGCTAATGACAAAAAATAAATAAATTAGGTGATCCCTTGCCAAACAGGTAAAGAACTAAAGAATAAAAACACAAGCCAAGTCACCATACAGACACAGACTTCTTAGTTATTGTTCAGAGGCAGTCCATGTGTTTCTCTATGTATTTTTGGATCCTGCATCAATTCAAGATGATACTACAGTCTGGCCCACGGCCAGAAACTGGCAAGTGAAATAATGTTCCAGTACTCGCACTGTGAACACACAGCTGGCTTCAAAGGGAAATGGACTAATCCTACTTCATTTCCCTTCTTCAGTATGTGTTTAAAGAGCTTTGGTGCACTGAAGGAAATCGAGCAGAATTCATTAGTTCCCTTCTGATTCAGCTCATTGCTGCTGGAAAGGGAAACAAGTCGGAATTGCAGGATCCTACTCAATTTCCTTTGGAAGCAGACTTTCAGCCAATTCTGCTCAGTTGTACACACACAGATCTTCATTAATGATGCATATGTTCAAATGCAATACGTCTCCAAGCTGCCTAAATATATGAAGACTATGAAGGGAAGAAGAAAAATTAAATAATCTATTGGACTTTGTACCATAGAGAAATTTTGCCTGACAATATTCCTGAGAAACAAACTCAGAAAATCAAGAGAACTTCTAGAAAGAGACACAAGAGTTAGGAGAGATAGAAAAACTCAACTGAGACTAGGAAAAGATCACAATGAAGAAAAAAAGAATAATAATTTTATAAATACATCATACACATTTTCTGTTATCCAACGAAAAATTACAGCAAACCAAAACTCTGACTCTAAGAGCTAAAGCAAATCCTAGGGATCATTTTGATCCTGTTTGGAGGTGGTTTTGGAAATGGAGACATGAAGATAAATAATTTGCTCTGGACAGGAAATTTTTCTTTCCATTCATCATCAGATGTCTCAATTTCTCTCTTCAGAGTTCATGTCATATTTTATGAGCCTTCTTAAAGTTATAGGAAGCAATAGGATTTCAAATTATTCCAGGCTATACCCTGTTCAGTTTAAGGCCACTGCTTTCGAGACAATAAGCCAGATCCAACACTCTTCCAAAGCAAACCTACAATTAACCACCTAAGCAGAAAGTGGCTTATGACAAACAAAGCAGAACAGAAGAAAGCTACAGGGTTCATGATGGAACCATGGCTTCACTTGAATCAAATAAGCACAACATCTAAAAATCACGTTTTGTAACTGCAGTGAAGACAAAGAAGTATTACTGCTGTAATGAACTGTCTTTTAAGCTTGAACTGTGATACTTTAAATAGTGAGCAGCCTTATGAATTTGGCTTCCCCACTAATTACAAATCCATTAGCTTGAAGCAGTATACTGCAAAGAAAATGAGTCCTGGAGTTGAAAACAGCCAAAAAGCCTTTAAATTATCAACACTGTCTCTCAGACGGGTGACTCCAAACTCCTTAGGTTTTAGCAGGTTTTATTGTCTGAAGTTCCAGGGGTGTTTGGGGAGCTCTACGTGACAAATTAAAAACTTGATTCCTTACCAGTTAGCTGCAGAAATCCAGTACAGACACAATTTATATCCTGCACTAATAGTTTCTCAGTACAGGAAAATGAAGGACAATTAGAGAGCAAGTAATGGCTCAGTGATTCTGTAGAACACTGTACCACCTACAGAGTGAGTTAAAATGAGATTATTTTCCTTTGTGATTCTATGTCAACCTCAGTTTACAGCTTTAACTTCTATCATTAGACTCCAATTTAAGATGTTATTCAACCTACTCCAGAAAAAGTTATAACTTACAAAGGCTGAGAGCCTCATATAGACATAGACACAGCAATAACAGACAATCTGTTCTCTTTGCATGTGCAACTTATTTTGTCACTCCAAAGACAAAGGTTAAATGTCCCACCCTTCTTTAGTTGTAGTGAATAGATATTGTATAGGAAAAAAACAGTCACCACTTATAGATATCATCACAAACAAATAAATGAAACAAAGACATTTCCCAGCTCAAACATTCAAAGTCAAAACTAGTTTATTAGGCATTTTCCTCATTTTTGTTGTTTAATGTGCTTTAAAGTATACAACAGTAGATCAAACAAAGGCAGTTCTAGCTCAATCAGTTCAGCCACTATAACTAACTGTATTTTTTAATCCTTCCTTGTTTGCCACATTTATGTCTCTGTTATTATTATTCTTGTTTGCTAAACTGATTACAAAAAAGGCTTTCTTTTGTATTGCCTTCGCAAGATCAGCATTCTCCTTCTTCCTATCTGCTCAGTTTTGCTGTCTCTCATAAAGAACCATTTACTTTTGTTCATGCTGTGCATACATATGACTTAAAGTTCATTTAGTATCACCTCAGAATTCAAATTTCCCTCCAAACAGAGTAAATTGTTCTATATAAAACTATATTACAAATGTAACTAAGCCCTTAACAGAGACAAGAATTTTGTTTTCACTTCAGAAATATTTCAGCTTGCAAAACACATTCTAACAAAACCTTCCCTTGATTCCTAATGTAAAGAGCCACAGGTTCCTTTTGTGAAAATAAAATTTCAGTGTAGAATGAGAAATGTAGTTCAATAACCTACCCAACCACAGAGACMGAGTTACTATTTACAAATTGGTGTTAGTGTGTGCAAGAATTGGGGTCTTGAAGACATACCAGGAAAAGAAAACTTCCTTTGATTTACAACAGAGATGTCTCTTAGACTTCATATGGGAGGCAGTGAAATACTGAGAGAGATTAAATCCAGAGTCAAGAGGTAGAACACAGTGACAGAGGAACACCTGCCCTACTGCCATTCCTTGACAGGTACCAAATGACCATGTTTGTCTGCAAGCAAGATTTAATACACTGTGGAGACTGACATAGCCTGTCCAGTGGAGGAACAGAAGGGAAAGGAAAGCAGTCAGGGAGACAGGAAATATGAATTCCTCCCACTGTACACTGCACATAGTGCAAATGCTTGTGCAGACCACCCTGGCCACTGCATGTTGTTTGAGCAACTCATCCTTCTACTTGTCCACAATTAGGAAGGAAGGAACAGAGATTGTGGATAACACATGGCCTTACAGTGACCTTGGTAACAGGTTCTCTGAAAATGCATGACGGTTACTTCAAGTTACAGACATAGACATATCCCCTGCATTCATCAACCATACCTCCTAGTGCCAATACCCTTTTTTAGACATCACAAACTAAGAAGAGTTAGATGATTCCACGATAAGAGAATTGGTATCTACAAACTTATTCTCACTAGGAAGCTTAACCTACGACATGTCACTACTATCCCATCCCTTGATTCCTCGAATATAAAACATCACAAACCACTAGCAACACTCCCTCTAAACGATAGTCTGCTAAGTATGAGGTTCAGAATTTCGACATTGCTAAAAAAACCCACATATTTCTTAATTAATTGCTAAATGTGCTTGCTTTAGTAATTGTGCCCAAATCAATAAAAACGAGTCTTTTAATAGAAAGTCCAGTAACTAAACTCTTAGTGAAAAAATAATGTATTAAAATTTTCCTCTTCTACTCAACCTTGGATTAAGCAGCTGTCTATTTACCGGGTATTTAGGAAGACTCCAAATAGAACMCAGCCCATTGTTATGCATTAAAAAAGTAAACTTTCTGTATAAGAATGTCCTCACTTGCTTAACTGTGCCAGTTCGAAGTATGTGATGTGTACCTACTGAGAAATACAGAGAAATCAATCCACCACAACTATTAGAAAATGTTGTTTGACACTAACCAGTCCAGCTGGCTTCTTTGCTTTCTTAACAGCCTTCATAGCTTCCTTGAGTTGTTTTCTAAGGTCTTCCTTTGGCTTGTCATGTTTACAGCACTAGGAGAGGAAGAAACAAAGCAATTTTAAAGCTTGTTAAGAAGTACTTCATGTACTATTAATGGTGACCTTCCCACTTCCACTTCTATTTGTTCTTCTTCCTCTTCAAAGTGGGTTAAATCTTTTAATTTAAAATCTGAGCACTCTTCAACAGTCAGGTCTCTGACAAAAGCATTCAAAGCTGAGTCTTGAGATGTCCTGACCTGAAAAGCTTAGAGCCACATTCTGAGAAAGCAACAGTCACTCTGTAGCAGGTTTAAATCTACTGATGAGTTAAAGTACAACACAGCTCTGAGCAGCTTTGATACCTCATACAGAAAGTGTTAATCAGAGCAGTGCTATGAGCACAGGAACAGTCTCCAATTGCAGAAAGCCCAAGGAGCACCTCTTCTCAGAACGGTTCACACTGTAGACAAACCTGCCTTTGCAAACAGTTGTACCCTACAAACTACTGCCCACTGGCTCTTCCTCACTTGTTCATCACACTCACTTCAGAGGAAGCAAATCCTTATCAGAGGAAATCACTAACCCTTATCTCCGCTGTGTGTTCACCTGAGCACTTCTCACTGTGTTTCAAGTAAGGTCACCAGGTAAACAAACAGCAGAGCTTGGTGACCTGGATGACTTTGTCTGAAATGGACAGTGGTGCATTACAGGAGTAGTTCAGTCTGAGAGTGTGGCTCCCCACTGCTCAGGTGTAAATGCAGGTTCCCACAGAAGCTGCCCTGTCAGACAGTCCTGTGGACAGCTGGTCTCTCCCAGCTCAGTGGCAGAAAAGACTTGTCCCTAGCTCACTGTTCACAAGGGGAAATTTGTAGATCCTCAGATTCATCATCCATATGATCTATCTTTTTTCTGTGTCTTGATCCTCCAAGTGATAAAACCTTGCACCCAGTTCTTGAACCTAGTGCTCAGTTTTGTTAACTCTTCCTCCTCAAGGAAGGCAGCTGAAGTTTCAGCTTTGTGCTAGTGCCCCTCTTAAGTTGACAACCAACAACAAAAAAAGCATACCAGTCTTTGTTAACTGAATAACTACAACAAAAGCAAAACCACTGCAAACCTGGATAACTGACACAGCAAATTGAAAGGTGGACATTTTAAGTATATTTCACAAGGTGTAACTTAGTATCTTTCATATCTCATTTTCCACTTAGATGAGTTCAAGTCTACAGATAATGAAATCTGGAATGTAACTACAAAAATTTGAAAAACTAACAGACAGACCTTGACAGCCACGTAGTCAAACCATATACAGCAGCCAAGGAAAATTAACAAGAATATCCCCTGCAATCCAATAAAAAGAGTAATCTATCAAGACCTGAGAAACAAAATCTTCAGAAAAAAGCAACCAACACTGCTGTCATTCTGAATGAAGGACAGTTAAAACAAAAACTGTTATTATGTAGATTTGCATTTTCATTTGTTAAAAGGAGATGGAATACGCCAGGTTAATCACCCTATTTTTCTGTTTCTCTGGTGAGAACCATATAATCATAATTTTAGGTCTTAAAAAAACAGCAAAATGGAGAGGAGAAATCCCCAAAGTAGCACTACAGAACTACACTACCAATTCTATATGCACTCCCCACAACTTTGAACACCATAAAGGTTATAAATATCTACAAGTTTTGCTCAGCAGACAAGAGGAGAGAGGAGGTAGAGCAGTGAAGGGTAGCTGCAGTCTGTGTGGTGTGCAGGTCATACTGGTGTCCCCAGCACGGTACTAGGCTGTAAGTGTGCATATCTTTTAATCATAATAGTTGTTCAGAGATGAAAATTGGGATCATATTCTTCTTACTATCTCTAGAAGAAACTAAAATCCCCCACATTTCCAGAACCCAGGATTGCATCACATGAAACCCTGACATGTTAAGTTTGCAAAGTGAGGTGTTTAGAATGAAGGCCCAGATCTTACAGAGATGTGAGATGACCTTGGCACTCTATGTAATCCCACTACTTGAAAATTAGAGGAACTTGAATTTCTAGGTATTCAGACCATCCTGAAAATCTCATTTCAGTTCTGTACAAACTAAATAACTTCAATCCCAAAAGCTACATTTATCAATCTGTTCTGATCAAATTTTATATTTACGCTATTTCTTACTGACACGTGGGAACCATCCATAAAGGATCACCAGTAGAGACATTTGAATGATAAAAGTTTGCTTTGATTTTTTCCCCAAAATGAAAATGACCATCCTTCCTTTGTCCAAAATTCATGAAAAATATCTATGAGAACAAATATAAGCAAAGAAAAAAATCTCCCCAAATGAAATGTTAGCAACTAAAAGAAATGTAGAAGAAAGAGTACAACCTTTACAATTATTCAGAATTATTCAGAGTATGTAAATTATATAATATATACAATACATTCAGAATTTGCTGAATATCTTTGTCTAAATCCCCTATCAAATAAAATTTGATTTTTCTTATGGTGGTGAATGCAAAGGCTGAAGTCATCCCTAATTCAAATCACAGCACTCTAGTGAATGAAATTATCTCAGCTTACAGAAGGAGAGGTTGGAATTTGATGGTGTTTGCCTGGTAGGTCTGATAGAGGCAAGCTTGAACTCTAATGACAGAGTGTGCAGAATGACCCACATTACCTTTTGGCTAAGTACAACTTTTAGAAAGCTTTAGCAGTTTATCATCACTATATGGTAATGATGACTTTTCTCAGACACAAAGAATTATGGTTTTTATCAATGGTTCATGCCAAACTCAAGTCCTCAAAAGAAATCAGCCCAAAGCAGGTGCACTGAGCTGTCAGACCTTGAAATTTGTTTTGAAACCAACCACCTGTTAGTGTAATTGTGTAGCTGTTTTTCCTGGCTTATGGGATTTCAGTTCAGCTGTTGTTCTCATGCTAACGCTTATTTCCTCTAGGAATCAGTCTGTCCATATACACCAACCTRCAAACTTCTATGTGACTGTCTTCACAGCCTGATCCAATGTATATATGCAGAATGTCTGATGGAGCACCCTTGATCAATAACACACTTTGTTTACTAAATAGTTCACAATTGCTGTAGGAAAATGTCTGAAAATAGCATTTGACATCCTCTGTGACACATTCCATCATTTAGATGACTCGTCTCTGCTTGTTTGTTTCAGACAGCAACAAAGAACATTTACTTTTAATGGGCAGTCTCAAAGATCCGATTTAGTGTTGGTGCCTGACTCACATCTACTGATAAGAGACCACTGTTTCTGCTGCTGAAACGAAGTCTGAGTCAGGATTGACATCAAAACTTAACTTCACCAGAAGCTGACTCTGGGTTAGAGGTTAGCAAAGATACTCACAGGAACACGTAGTCGACAAAATCTAAGAGAAAAAAATCTGCCTACAAGTGGATAAAAGTGTAAAAATTATCACCAGAAGGACAATGGCTTAAGATGGTTTTTGTAAACGAGAAAAGGCAACGTAAGAAAGAACAATGTGCTTGCGTTTAAGGGCCCAGCCAGAACCGCAGCCCCTTTATGCTCCACTTTGCTGTTTTCAGCACCCTTTGGACATCAGCCACCCCAGAAAAAGAACGGGACACTTGGGTGAGAACAAAAGCTGAGCTGTTCGTGAAAAATCTCTTGTGCCAGCCAGTCCCAATCATCCGGCAGCTCCACACTGCCCTCCAGGGAGGACCATCAACAAAGTTACAGTGTTTCCCTCAGTTTCCCTCTGTCAGGAGATAATTCCTTAGGAGTAAACACATAAAGCGAGTAAGAGAAATATAGCTGACATAAACATGAAAATATGTATATTTCATGACATAAAAAACAGTAAAAAAAAATTATAAAGATTAAATATTCCATGTGTTCTTATTCATGCACAGATAACTGCTACCCAAATGCCTTTTCCCAACATCATATAAAGGAAACAATAAACAATTTATGGATAATAGTCCATAAATATACACAGCACTGTATGTCCAATGCACACAGATATTTCATCATGTAAGACATGATTAGTGCATTTATGCATGATATGCAATGTGAGCTGTTTGCAACTATTTAAAATAATTTTGGGACACAAAAACGGTTGACAAGATATGTCCTATTTAAATGTATTGCACATCCCTGGCTGCAGAGCTTGTTGTCTTGTGTTTATCAGAAGGAACATTTTCAAAATGCTTTGAGAAACTCAATTGTTATCATTGTCTTAACTTAAAAAGACTACACCTTTGTATAGAGTTCTGTCAAAAGAAATCCTGCTGCTTATCATAAGCACGTACTTCCCCAAAGTTCCTGTTTTTTTAGAAGTTTTATTAATTGCAAATGTTGTTTACTAGAGGAAAACCGTGACTGAAGCTCTAAAACAAAGAGAATAGTTGCAACTTTAATCCTTTCAATAAGCCTTTGTTTCCCATTGACTAAAAACTTCCTAAAGGAAGTAGAGCTGCGAAAATCCAGGAAGGAATTAGATTTGCCAAATTCTGTTCCTGATTGGATTTAGATGCAAAGGCTTTGTTACTCACTGTACAAATGTTTCAGCAAAAAAAAACAAACGATCAATTACAAAAATGCATTTATGCCAAGGTTGAAATTATTAATAGGAGAGCTTTCCCTATCACAGAAAGCACACTATGAACCTACATAACCTAAAAATTAAATAATATATTAATATTTTAGCAGCTGCATATTTTCAGTGATGTGTGTTTTTCTTCTTGTTATCTACGGCGAACTTGGATACTGGCCTGACAATCATACAAGAACCTAGACAAGTAAACAAATATGGAAAGGAAAAAATCAAAGGAAACCTCTTAATTAAATTAAACATGCTTTGCAGCATCCAAAATAGGAGAAATCTTCAAAATCCATTTCCATGACAACGAGTAATTGCACACGGAAAAGTGTGCTATTGTGGCAATAAAGCTGAATTCCCTGAAGACCCTCCAGAGACACAACCAATTTGGTTTGTATTTTTTTCCACATGCTCTTTTTATCTCTGTACCACTTCATGCTCTCTACATTTTAACTTGCCAAACATGTAGAGACTAGGTAAATATGTTCTGACTTATTCCACAGGGCAGGGGTCTTTTCAATTTCTTCTCCTAAAACAACTTAAAGGCAATTCCTATCTCCTTCCCACCAACACTGTGTATATTGCGACTTTTGATTTCTTGGCCAGTAGTACACTGGAAGATTAAAGAATATTTAAGCCACCATTTTTGTAAGATGCTACATAAGGACAGGTTATGGAAAGTGCTGACTACTTTCAGCTTCTTGTGGTTTCAGTGAAAATGTTGTTTAGCATATTTAAGTAAAATCAGCTCTGTATTTTAACAAATGTCAAAGGTTTGGCCAAGCTTAGCTGAACCGCTGAACTGGAGAGGCTACATTGTATCAGTAGCCACCAGCAAGGGCTGTGGTTTAACATCACACCCAGCTCTGTGTGCTGCTGGCTCTCAGCATCCTGGTACAGGCTGGGCCCGAGCTTCCACCCAAGCAGCAGCAAATGCCTCTGGGTTCCTAACCAGACAAATTTATGGCTCTGCTATGGAAACGCCCACACAGCATTTGTAACTTGAAACACATATAACTAAATCTTGGAATAGCTTTGGTTTAGGATATTACAGGTGCTAACACCTAAGTTTCAAAGATATATTGGATATAATTACTCACAATGACTTAAAATTTTCTCTAAGATTTTCCTTCCTTTAATAGAGATACGTGGGGTACACCCCCAAAATCGCTGAAAAGTGTCTTGATTAGATCAAATTGTAACAGGAGAAAGAAGTGAAGCAAAAAGAGATTTCTGCATTCCACTTTTCATCACAGGAATTGACAACTCCCTCCCTCCCTCTAAGATGGGAAAGCCAATTTTAATTTAAACTACAAACTGTTGACCAGGCCTCAGCTTGGCTTTGCAATTCACTAGATGCCTGAGGGATAAATTATTTAGCATTAGCACATGGTATGTCATGTCTTGTTACTTAAGTGGAGTATGGCCTCCATCCAGCTGCACCCTCGGGGCCCCCCGATTGGCTGTGGGTGATGTCATTTCCATGTGGCAATCCTGGGCCAGGGCCCTGGGGACAGCGCTGGCCGCTCCCCTCCAGCCCCTCCGCCTCCCACCCGGGCCCGGCTGCGGCTTTGCTCCCGCTTCTSCCTCGCAGGTTCACGGCAGGTACTGCCCCCACGGCACGGCTTTCAGTGACGGTGCAGCGAAACAGAAGGTGCGGCAGATGAGCTGCATCGTCTGCACGGAGCGTTTAGTGTTCTTCACAGGTTTGTAATAAATATAGTGAAATGGAAATGGAAAAAAATTTTTGCTGCAGACCCAAGTTAGGTTGAGAATTTTGAGGGGTTTATTTAACCAAATACTAAATTATTGTCAGTAATTATTCTTAAAATTAATTTATTTTTCTATTTTCAGTGTATTACAGATTTTTCTAGAATAAACCTGTTTCCACACTGCAAGACAAAGGGGTCCTGGACAAATGACCTGAGAGCATGAACTCGGAAAATGCTTCTTCTGGAAGTTTGGTAATGGAATAATTAGCCACAGTGCCCTTTCAATGGCTATATTTCGTTTTCAGTTAACACCCTCATTATATTAAAAGGGTTTTTCCTTCAGAACCACATTCAGGTTATTTGCCCCAGAGGACATACTCATGCTATTCACCATTGGAAGGTGTCCCAGCATAAAAATACAGGTTACAAGGGCTGGTTTCTTTTGATTGCATTTCACAGCAAAGTCGGTGACATGCCAAGAATTACAGAGCACTGTGTCGYGCAGATGGTAGCGTCTGCACCGTGGTGAGGCACAAGATTTGCATCTGTCTGTTAGTTCAGGTTCAGGTTGAGCAGCGGTTTTAAGTGACAGGTAACAAGAGACACAACTGACACCCTGTGAGAGATCCACGTGCTTTGTCACTGTTASATTAGCATTTAAGCACAGTACACAATACCCCACCATCAGAACTTCGTTTCTTGTGGCGAGGAATGAAAACTGACAGTGATTTGCCTTCCCTGTCACTGAATCTTAATTCTTTGCAACAGTATGCATGAGAAGAAAGGATTTTGTGAAAGCTGTGCGGTCTCATGGTGAAGTGATAATTCTCTGAGACAGAGGCAGAAGGGGAACTTTGCAAGGGGATTCCCACGAGAAGAGATGTTGAACCAGTGCAGTACAAAGTGCTGCAAAATAAACAACTGTAGGACAGGAAATAAAGAACGCTAATCGATACCACAAGAGAGATTAGTTAGTCAAATGTGAAAATTCAAAACTGCAATTTAAATCAGGACAGCTAACTCTCGCCCTGCACAAAATAAACAATCTATGAATGTATAGATGCGTCAGCTGCATCCAGCTTTGATTTCTGTCATTTCAGAGCTAGCACCTGCAGCCAGCCCTAGCTCRGAAGCGTAGCATTGCTTCGAGCACCCAGCTGGAGGGAAACACCTGCATTTGAACTATTGCTCATCCTCTCAAAACTAGCAGACCTACTTGTAGCTAACTAATAAACAGCTAACTAATTATAAACAGGGCGACTGGGCAAGGGGTCAGAACTGCTATCAGGGCAAGCACTGGCAAGTCACGTTTGCCAATGAGACAGAACAAAAGTGCATTTCGATTTGGCTCCACACACATTAGTTGGCCACCTCACAGTCCAACATGTTTATTTATATGCATATAAATATCTTCAACACGGGTGCCAAGAGGACTGTGCCAGACTTTTTTCAGTGGTGCCYAGCAGCAGGACAAGGAGCAGTGGCCATAAACTAAAACYCATAAAATTTCACCTCAACACCACAAGAAATTCTTTACATCAAGGGTGGCAGAGCACTGGAACAGGTGCCCAGGGACGTCGTGGAGTCTCCCTCTCTGGAGACATTCCAAACCCACCTGGACACGTTCCTGTGTCACCTGCTCCAGGTGACCCTGCCTTGACAGGGGGGTTGGAYTAAGTGATCTCCAGAGGTCCCTTTCAACCCTAACAATTCTGTGATTCTATGATGTTACCTCTGGCCACAACGTGATGGACTGAGGAGCAGGGCGAGCGAGGACCGAACCCACCCTGCCTCAGCCCTACCCAGCCCAGCCCAGCTCCGCAGCGTTCGCCTCCGCATCAGCGCGGGGTTGAAGGCGCCGAGACTCGTCAGGGCGGCGTCAGCTTTTGAACGAAAAAAACGGCTTCTGAGGAGGGCAGGGAGCGGCCGACACCGTCCGAGCACCGCTGGCAGGGCGGGAAAGCGACATCGCCCTCAGCCCGCCCTCACGGCACCGCAGAAGATCCCGCGCTGCCGGGGAAGTGCAGCGCGTGCCAGGGGCACCTCTCGCGATACGGTCGGCAGGCGCCGGGCGGGGCACGGGCAGGCGCGGCGTTCTCGCGAGAGCCGGGCGCGCGGAAGCGGCGTGGCGTGCGCGGGGCTGTGTGGTGAGGGGCTGTGAGGGACCGACCAGGGCCGCACCGGCCGCCGCAGGATGCCGAGCGCCGCCGGCCGCGGGCAGGGCCAGGAGCGCCGCCCGGAGAACGAGGACTCGTCGGCGGCTGATGTGGGTCTCCGCACGGAACGGGGCGGGTGCGCTGTCGAGGCTCCCCGGGGTGGGGGGACCGGGCCCAGGCGGGGTTTGGCCGAGCCCGGGGGCACGGCTGCCTTTGGCTTTACCCTGCCTGTCCCTCCGACCCCCCTTCGCCGGGCCCAGCCTGTGATTCCCTGAAGAGCCCGCTAGAAACACCTGGGCTGGCCCTCCCTAGCAGGAGGCTTCTGTGGGGGCTCCTGCTGGCCTGGCAGGTCCTTCTGTTTTCTACGTGAAGATCACCCAGCAGTGCTGAAAAATTGTAGGCCAGTGTTTCTTCAAGAAAAAAAAGTACTAATAATGAGCATCTGTTCATTTTGTTATAAAGTAATTTTTGCTTATTGTTGCATCAGCAATAAGGAATTCCAAGGTTTGGTGGCTTCCCTAAAGTTATAAATATGCCACGATTCATCAAAAGCAGACAAGCAAAGACCGTCCCCAAATAAAGTATGTAGTATGAACTTTGGTCATATATTAAATAGAATAAAATAAATAAACCAAGGGGGTTTTTATTTGGAAATGCATGGGCCTAGTTGGGAAACCACAATTGTGGTATTTTTGGTGAAAATGCTGCGTTTTTCTGTGCCTTACCTGGCAGATTTTATCAGTCAAGCTGCATTGGGCTGTGACAGTTACATGCGATCTACTGGATTTCACAGTGTGCCTGAGTATGGGAAGGAAATATTTAATGTATCTGCTTGTGTAGGACTCAAATATTTTTTGAGGAGTAGGCTCTTTATAGCCACACTAACTTTCTGTGTAACAAGTACTGATCCTCATACAAGTTTGCTGTTGTTGGAATTATTTTCTTCCAGGGCACAATTTTCTTCTCTCTCATGTGTATCTCTTTTGAGTGTAAAATGCAATTTCTTTAATATTAGAGCTAATTATTTTGTATTCCCTCAGTTAACTGTGTGATGATTTTGTTCATTTTTTTTGCATGTGCTTCTTTGATACGTGTTTCTCACCTCCATTTTAGGATTATGCTAAGGAAAGATATGGAGTGTCATCAATGATACAATCCCAAGAGAAACCAGGTCAGTTGAAAAACGAAAAAGTGTTTGCAAAAGAGAAAGGGTTGACATTAACACATTTAAACAGTCCAGTGGAGAGCTACCAGGTTGCTCAGGGCACTGGAGCGCAGCATCTCAGAGGACAGGCTGAGGGAGTTGGGCTTGTTCAGCCTGGAGGAGAGGAAGCTGTGGTGTGATCTTATTACAGTTTAAATCTACTTAGTGTGAGGGTGTAGGAAAGATAAAGCCAGGCTTTGAAAGTGTGTGGTAATTGGACTGGAGGTCATAGACACAAGTCAGAACAGGAAATTGAGATTAGAGGGAAGAATAAAAAATCATGAGTGTGGTTTGATATTGGAGCTGGATCCAGAGAGGTTGTGGAATCTCAGTCTTCGTCCTTGCCTGGTCTGTGCCTTATACCAGACCTCTGTCTGTCCATCACGGCAGACCTTTTAAAATTAATATTGTTTTTAATGTACTGAGTCATGAGATGTCAGATTATTTCTGTGTTTGGAGTAAGTTCTGCTGTGGTTTATTACAGCAGTGCTTTCTGTCCGAGTATGATATCTGTCTGCTTATGCAGCCTTCATTTCTSCTGTATGTGAGCACCAAATCCATTAATACTGGATTTTAATATTTATGGATTTTATCACTCATACCACTCTGAATTCAGCAAATCCTAGTTTTCTACTGATAGGGAATTGAGATTCAGAAAACTTAGTGGCTAGAGAACAATCTCCCGGGCCAATATCCCAAAAAATATTAATCTTTGTATTATTCAGTGCGTGAAACAGGAATGAGGGAAAGTGACAGACTGGCTTCTTGTAACTTCTTCATAGTGAAATGTAGAAAAGCAATATCATCTGTGATTAGGTGATTTTGTTTTTTTCTCCTTTGAATGGTTGTTTTGGTTGATCCCCTTTAGGAAGGGAAATGCAGAATGTAGGGAAGAGGAGCAGTCACAAGATCAGTCAGAGGCTGAAACCAGCTGAAGGGGGGGAGCATTATGTCAAGAATGTAACGGGACAAGAAAATCAGCAGAGACTGTATTAGCAGTCATTGTTGAATAAAATACATTCAGAGAAAGGGAACTGGAGTTGAAATCACGTTGGAAGCAGCCCAAGTGCTGTGTTTCCTCTCCCAGATTTGCACCCCATAGCAAACAACTGTGTGGGGCACCCAAGATGGCAGATTGAGATGGTGGATCAAATCCTGCTCTCATGGAGAAATACCAACTGTCTCATATTCAAAAGACACACTCAAAAGTGCTGTGGAGAAAAAAAATATATTGAGAAGGAAAATGGTGAAAGCTACAGGAAATTATATGAAAAAGGCTGAGTGTCATATTTAGTTGTGTTGTCGCCTTGACTCTTGATCCCTGTTTAAAGAAAATGTCTCAGTGTATGGACAGTGTTGAGTGGGTTTTCCATTGGGCTTAAAATACAACCTACAACGCTCCTGCAGGTCTGTAATTTTAGAAAATGGTTATCCACAAGACCAAAATTAYGTAACAATAAAGAACAAAATGCCTGTAATAAAAAAGTTGGAGATAGCTGAGTCCCTTCCTTGAGACTAATGCAATTTCATTTATAGATTTGTTAGTTCCTGCCAGGCAGAGCCCTTGCCARAGGGTTCACAGGAGGGTGAGATCATCGCTTGTCATCAGTAGCTCCCAAAAGTGTTCTGCTTGCCTTGGGTGTCTTGGAGGAGCTGCTGCTT
Organism: Amblyornis subalaris; assembly: GCA_018881555.1. NCBI lineage: Eukaryota > Metazoa > Chordata > Aves > Passeriformes > Ptilonorhynchidae > Amblyornis > Amblyornis subalaris. Next base: position 743,525 of record JACAXG010000074.1, read on the forward strand.
GGGACAGGGGGTTGTGGGGAAGCACAAACAGGAGTGTTCCCATTATCTGTACTGTACTTTTTGTGTCTGAAGTCTGTGGTACCTGCCATTTCTAAGTCAGAGTAACCAATTGTGGATTGAGGTGTGCAGACCCACTCAGCATCTGGTGACCGGAGCCAASAGACAGCCCAGCTCAGGCCTGGGTGGGAGCTCAGGGGGAGCTGCAGCACTGGCACTGTTCGGCTTGCTTGAGGAGCTGCACTGTCCTGAGGATGCTGGCTGGACATGGGAACTCACAAAGCTTACAGTGATCAGAGCAAATTATTCTTTCTTTCCAAGGAATAAGCTTRTTGTACTTTTGCCATGCTGATATATTCTTCTTCCTCTGCAGGCAAATTAAAACTCTTTGCACAGTTTCAAAACGTTGTTGCTCCACCCTGTTCTGCTGAGCTCACACACACCTGTGCCTTCTTTCTTGGCCCACTTAAGTCTTTCTTCTGCTTATGTTGGCTGCCCTGGCTATCTGATGTTCTCACTTCTTGTCACATCAGGTCTTTAAGTCCTTCCTGCCTGCCTGAGGCTATTATTGCTAGTAAAACTTTTTCTTTGCCATTCCTTTTTTCTCCCTTCAGCCCCATTATCTCATCTACCCTCCCTGGAAGCTGCTTTCATCTAATATTGCTTTTGATTTTCAGGTTTTTATATTAAACTTACCTTCTCTTTTTCAAATTTTTCCAGTGCTGTAAAGATGCTGGCACTTCACAGAGACAGCAGAAATATTGATCAGAGCATTCAAAACTCCRTGATACACGATAGATTATCTTAGTAAACAGGCTGATGTGACAGGCAGGGAATGGATTCCAGAGATGGAAAAGTGTTGTCTTGTATATCCCACACACCTTGTTGGACTTTTATCCTCTCCTCCTGTGTTTAGAAGAGGTTAGAGTTCCGAGAGAAAAATAAAGGATATTTAATATGCGGAAGAGGTTATACACATTAAGGAAACCAAAAATACAGCTTCCCCAGAAACATGACTCAAAATGGCAGTAAAGGTGAGATAGCCTGAATACTGAATTTGGGATGGAAGTGTGATTTCAGACTCACAGAGTGTTGTGTTTGAACTTTCTTTAAAATCTTTGTTCCTTTATTTTCACTGCAACTGTAGCACAGTTTAAAACATCTTTTATTTTGCACTTAATTGTCTAGAAGTGTTTATTGGCGAGAGGGCGGAAAATGTAAGAACAGCTTGCATTTGTGAAAGAACAAGTAGGTGGTAGTCTGAAAAGTATGTTGGGAGGACCTTAAAGGTGAGAGCAAGAAGCTTCATTTGTATCATGGAAGAGAGAAAAATGAACTGAAAGGAGTTCAGGTGAAATGATATGTGAGAGTACATAGGGAGGACACAGTATGTTGGTTGGACAAGAGGAAATGAGTGACAAAGACAAATGGTTGCTTACACTAACATATGTAGACATCATCATGAACTACTGCCATTTTAGAAATGAGAGGGAAAGAAGACAAGATTTGGGAAGCGTGGGAGGAGGGAACAAGTGGCATAGTTGCTACATCTAGCTCATGTCAGTGGAGCACAGTGACAGGAACAGAGCCAATGGGCGCAACCAGGAACACAGGAGGCTCCCTCTGAGCATCAGGAAATATTTTTTTTGCTGTAAGGGTGACCAAGGATTGGTTCAGCTTGTCCRGGAAGTTTCCCTTCTTGGAAGTACTGAAAAAACCATCAGAACATGATCTTGGACAGCTATGTCTCCCTGCTTGTGCATGGGATTGGGTGGGATGGACCTCCAGAGGCCTCTCTCAATCTCAGCCATGCTGTGATTCTGTGGTCTGCCGTTGGAAGAAAGGGGTTTATGATGTCTCCTTGTGGATATTGTTTATTACCCTTTTTATGAAAGGTGAAATAGTTTTTGATAATTAATAGCATATAACATTCTTGTGTTAAATGTGTCTTGTTTACTCTTAGTGAAACATGAACTGTTATGTGTCCAAAAGACTTGAAGAAATATTTATCTAATGCAGATGGTTCCTGAAACACTGAGAATCCATAAAAAGTGTAACACCTCATTCTGTCTTTATGCTTTTGCCTAGAAAATGTTTTAAGTTTGTAACAATACAGTTTCGAGTTGACTGGGGTAATTTTAACTGTCTGAATATCAAACTCTCAGAAATACTAAAGGTTATGGGTTGTGATGGTGGCATATTTCCTGTAGTACTGCGTGTTAAATTTTGAATATCAGAAGTTGCTGGGAGATAACATCTTTATTTCCCTTTCTCCCTTCCCCAGCACATGCACACACACACTCTTTATTCATATATTTGAGTCAATTCCCTATCCCATTTCATTGCACTTCCATTCTGTTCTGGATTTGATATGTGTCTGTGAAGAAAGAACTGCATTACCCTGAGCATAAGCTAATAAAAGTTTTCAATCTCCTAAAATCCCCAGTGCAGAATAATAGGCTTGCAGGGCAAGCTGTGACTGGTATTCAGAGACAGAAGGAAGGAGTCCAGAACAGCAGATGGTAACCTGGGGTAGGCAAAAGTTTTTTTCCAAAACTTTGGAAAAGTTCTGGCAGGAAAAGTCTACAGTGGAAGTGTCTTAGTAAATTCAATGTTATTTTGAAACGAGGGAGAAGTCTGTGAGGAAAGAATCATACAACAGAATCATATAAGCATGCACCCAGCATATTGGCAGKTCATAGTGGTTATATACAATTTTTAAAGTCTTGATTTATTTGAAAATATTTTCCTTGATATTTTCTTTCTCTTTACTATCCAAAATCTGTCCATTCCAAGCCATGCATTCCTGTTGTTATTTAGCTTTTGTAGCTCCATTGAATTTGAAGGGTTCTTTCTGATCAATCCCAGTTCTGACAGTGATAGTAATGCCTGATCAGGTTGTCAAAACAGATGCTCCTAAAATAAATTTATCCATTTTGCACAGTAATACTTGTGTTGCTCCAAAATGCTGTTATTTCAATCACAATAAAACTTTTAAAATTTATAATGCACATTTATTTGTGGTTTCGTTCTCTTCTTTATCTTAAATAATAATTTTATGGTTATATTCATCCTACTTATTTAGAATAGATACAGAGAACGGTCGTGTCACCTCTGAGCCTTTGTTTTGCTGGGTTCAACATGGCAACTTTCACCCTGCACAGTGCAGCAGGGCAGACATCCCTTAGGTAGCAGAAATTCAGACTAGTAAGTGCAGGTACCTATCAAAACGAGTGTAGTCATGCTGGGTTCTGCCATCCGTGAACTACAGTGAGTGTTGCTGTTAAAGTGCAGTTTGACGCTGCTGTATAAGGCAAACAATAAACTTGAACCAATTTAAAGCTGCTCGATCAAGTACAAGTCACTAAGAAAGGAAATGGGATCTTGTGTGTTTTCACAAGTCATAAGTCAATTATGACACATAAGTCAATTACGCTGTAGATACAAAAAATAATGTTTTGGATTTATTATCAATTTTAGCAATGATAGAAAGTGTGTTTGGAGTTTAAAGTGAAAAATGTTTGGCTTCAAAAAAACCGCTGTTTTAAAATGTGTGTTTGTTTCTGTAATTCAGACAGAGTTTTGGTTCGCATAAAAGACTTGACAGTGGAGAAGGCTGATGAAGAGGTTTGGGTTCGTGGCAGAATTCACACAAGCAGAGCTAAAGGTGAGAGGCCTCCAGAGTTTTTAGTTTTAGTTCCTCATGTCATTAGTATAACCTGAATGTTTATTTTGGTCTCATGACCTGTTACTTATGTCTTCCATTAAAGAAAACTTTGCCACCTGGTTACTCAGTGTTGGCTCAGTGTTCATTTTGACTGGTTATTTTCTCTTTCTCCACCTCTCTTTTTCCCAGGAGGGAAAAGGAGATTTTGGTTTTAGCTGTGTGGATATTGGGTATTGCTATTACGTTGTAGTAAAAGTGAATTTTTGGTGTATTGCATTGCTAAATAAAATATGGACAATTTTAAATAATAGTAATTTTAAAATGTAATCATTCTTATGGTGTTAATAGTTGTGAGATAAAACACTTCTAAGCTTCTACAGTAAAACATACTTGTATTATAAATGTATCAGTTGTCAGGTCATATTTATTCTGCTGCATATGAATATTTTCACCACACCTTTTCTTTGACAAGAAACAAAAATCTGTGTTAAAATTTCAGAGTTCTTACTTTTGATTACCAGGACCTAATTATATCAATTTGAACTTCAAATAAGAAGCATCATCGTTCTTTAACAAGACAAAGGGAAAATCCTTTCATAGGTTCTCAGTAGTGTGGGCTGTCACACTTGGCTCTCTGACAGTCGTATTTCTTCCCTGGAATCAGAAGTTTCCTCTGGAGACCAGGTTGCCATATGCAAACTTAAACAGGCTTTGGCCTTTGCAGTTGACATCAGATGCTGACAACTGTTGTACTGGTTTCAGTTATGTTTGGCAGCTCTGTAGTGAGATATAAATACCTTGTCTTTCCAAGAATTGAAAGAAAAGAGCATAAAGAGATTATCTTCACAAATGAAACTTAACAGTAGTCTTAAAATTGGGAATTATGCAAATAAGGGGCAAGAATCCAGTACACAATATCATCAAAGATACAGATTCGTTTCTCTTTTTGAGAATTCATTTTCTTAAAAAATGTCCCTCTTAATATGAGTGGCTGTGCTGCAGTCAGTTAAAATAAGGAACTGCATGTAAATATATATGTATGGTGCACATTTTAATTTGTATTAGAATCTTKAAACTTGAAGAGTCCCTTGTGATTTTCTCAGTAGTTTTGTAATGGAAATGGAAATCTCTCTATTTAAAGAAATTGTCAGCTCCAAAAGCTGTGAAAGCCTTGGTCATTACAACATGAAGTTGTTCAGACAGGAGACACTCCATGTGATTGAAATGTTACTAATGTTAATATGTAAATAAGAGTATACTTATGGCTTGTCTCTTGCAATTACAAGAAGAGTTCAGACTGTTACCAAGATTCAGGCTATTAGAGGCAGGTGTTTATGCAGACCTTGAAAGCAGCATAAAGTTAAATGGTTGTTGATTGCTCTCTGTATTACATTGCTATATGGTATCTTCATGATATATGCATTTACTTCCATCACAGTAACATCTCTGTAACAAAGCAATATTAACTCAAAAGAAGCTATTGTCATCCTTCACCTTTGACCTCAGGAAAGACTATTGTTTTTGATGAAATAATACTGCTTATTTTCAAAACTCTTCAACCTGAAGAATGAAAGCAAAAGGACTTGATCATGGGCATGAATGTTCTGAATTTATTGATGGTGCCTCTTGCTCTCTCTTGATCTGACAACCCAGAACAATTCTGACATTCAGGGAGCGCTGCTAGGGAATGCCATATGCTTGTTTACTTAAGCTTTGGGGAAAGAATCTTACAAGAAAAGCAAATGTTTAAGAGTAAAAAGTAATATTAGCCTTTCCCACACACAACATGGCACTATTCCTACCACTATGGAAAGGAAAGCCTTGCAGGAAACAGGAAAATCTTTCACAAAACCAAGCTTTAGTTTTTCTCAGAAACTTGAATTTGACTCCTAAATAACCAACATAGCCTTTATTTAACCCTGTCTGGTTCTGACCAATAAACCAAAAAAAATTAATGGGAACAACTGCAGATTGCAGCTGTCTCATATAGCAAGTCACTCATGGGATCTGATGGAAATTAACTGAAGGATGTGTAAAGAATGGGGTGTTGGGAATTTCTGTGGGTTGTCCTAAAAGTGCACAGGGCCCTGTGGTTTGTATTGTAGATTGAATAAATGTTATTTCTGGCCTTATTTTAAAGCCAGCCTAATCTACGGGTTGTGTTTATCATTGAAAAGCCGTTGGGAAATTGTCTGGGTTTGGCCAGGCAGCTGCGACTTGGGCAGTATGTTAGACCTGAACTAGATTTTGGGTTATGAATGCAAAAGTCTGTGAAACATCTGAAAACAAGAATTCCACCAAGAGCAATTTAAATAGTGGACCAAATTTTATAATAAACCATGTAAAGTCTTCTCTTTGCTGGCAAATGTAATCGTATGGTTACGTATCTGTAACCATAATTGTGTTCATTTATATGACCAAAAATGTTTTACTCTTTATATGCATTACTTCCTTACATGCTTTTTTTTCCTCAGGTCTTGTGTGATTTGATGCTTTCATCCAAGAAAGACAATGCATTGCTGGTTGGTTTATGTACTTACTCTTGATGGAATTCTCCATTTGGTGTCTTCTCTTATTTGTTCAGTGCCTAAACATTCTATGCATTATACATGTTTTTAACATCTGTGCCAGATGCTTTTAACCAAATTCCTTTTGAAACTTTTCATCTTTTTAGTCATTCTTGTGGGACATGGTATTGGTTTTTTTAATAGAAACTTAGAGTAGTTTACTGCTGAATGTGAGTAAAGTTGGTCCTATACTTTTTGCATAAATACCATGTAAGTATTTCGAAACACATGTAGAAGGTCCCATAATCCCAACTTTTTCTCACTCAAATGCTTCCTTTTTCCCATCTCTTGAACAGGAAAGGCATCTAAGCATGAGCTAGATTTGATTATGGCTTGTCTTTTTGATACTTTATTTTGAATATCTTCGCCTCTTTCAGGAAAAGTTCTCTTCCCTCTTTTAATCTTTGTAACTGTGATATTTTAACCAGTCCTGTGATTGAGGTCCGTTTGATCMCTTATCTTCTGTGCGATTAGAAATGGTTGTGTTCTGCAAAACATCCTCTTCTTCATGAAAATAGCTACTGTTACCCATGACAAACAGATTGGAGTCCTTTTATAATGCAGATAATAGATCAGACTTCCAGTGTTTGGGATTAAGTACAACCGCCAGACTTTTGGATGAGGATCTGAGCAAGCTGGTCTTGTTGAAGATGTCCCTGCTCATTGCAGGGAGGTTGGACTGGATGGCCCTTAAAGGTCTCTTCCAACTCAAACTATTCTATGATCCTATGACAGCAGGTCCTTCCATTATTTCACTATCTTGTAGTTGACTGACATCGTAGCTGTCTTCAGCCGTGTATTTCTTGTTTGAACACCTAGTACATCATTGCTGAGACTTTGATCATATTTTGCTAAATTGTTTGTGACTAAAATCATGGAGACAAATGCTATCTCCTAGGAAATGCTGTAGCCAACCATGCTGTAAGAAATACTGAGATGTCAAAGATGTGAGATATGCTTCCCTTATCTAAAGAAACTCAGCATATCATGTCCTAGGGAAAAATTGTACTTTGTTGACTTGCTGGATCTGAAACACAGCCTGTATTTTTCTAATTTAAATCTGTTGTTTAATGTTTGCCTGCAAGAAATATGTGCATCTGTACCGTATTGGATATTGCAGCCTCTGGAATACAGAAATAGTTGTACTCTGTTTTCTGAAAATACGTAATTAATTTTGTTGCATTTTTGTTTGTCATAGGACAAGATTAGTAATTTCCAGTAATTATAATTAATATTTAATAGTATTTTCTACTAGTTTCTTATGTTTGCTTTTATTTCCATGAGACTGTGTGTCAGAGGTTCTGCATTTGTCTTCTGATACAGCTTAAATTATCTGTAGCCATGTGCCAGGAATGGTAGTCTGCATAATTACAAATGAAAACTGCAACTGGCTTTTTAGTGTCAGTTTTCAAGTTAGGTATATGTTGGTTTATTCTTTTAGAGTTTAAGTCAACAACTGGGAAGTAGCTGTCTATAACAAAACTTCTGGCTTCTTCCTATTCTCACCATTTCAGTGGAAATGTTACAATGTTCTTAGTCAGAACTTGGAGTTAAAGTGATACTGATGCATTTATCAGATATTGGTACAACGGTGAAATGTTTGTTGTTAATTTGTCTTTCTAGGAAGATGTATTTAAAAGCACCATATTTCCTTAAAACTAAGTTAAGGAATAAATGATTATTAGAGGTGTGAGAAGAAGTATGAAATTATTGTAACTGCCAGCTAAACAGATTAGAAAAAGCTTTGTTGACTTGGAAATACCAGTTTTAAAAGTCAACAAAATGCACTATGTTCTTTGTACATTATTATTAATTGCTATTAACTTCTTTTTCCCTAAGCTGTTCATGAATAAATTGCTCTTACAGGAATTTTTAATTGGGTCTTTTAAGTTCTTGTCATTCACTGGAATCAATACTCCTTTTGTTCCCCTTCATTCTGAATGTGTGGTGTATTATAGAATGAACATTGTTGGTTTAGTCCTTGTGGTACAAAATCAAGCCTATTTCTCTCAGAGCAGCTTTGTAAAGTGAATCTACAGCTTTGATTTGAGAAGATGAGAAAAAACTTCTTTAAAAATAATTTAGACTTGAAGTAGTTGTGAGCAAAGAAACAAGGAAAAGTATGATGTATTTCTTGCAGTTGAAGAAAAATAGTTACTTTAAAAGTTACGATTTGTTGTTTTTCTTTTGTCTAAATATTATTTATCTTGGAAGGCTTACTGCTGTTTTTAGAAAATGTCCATTCATATGTTTATAGATGTAAGGCACGATTATTTAATTTATCTCAATGTTTGGGTGCGTGTGTACATGTAGAGCTCTGAGTAGTTTGAAGTAGCTTTTTGGAGGGGGTGCAGCAATGACTGAGAGAGAGAGAGAACACACCCTTAAAAGCTGAGTTTATATTTAAGTAGTAAAGGATTTTTTTCTCATTCACAAAGACCTCGAGTAACTTGTCCTTAATACACCTGTGTTGTTCCTCTTTGTATTCAGGGAAGCAGTGTTTCTTAGTCCTGCGTCAGCAGCAGTTTAATATCCAGGCTCTTGTGGCTGTGGGACAGCATGCAAGCAAGCAGATGGTAAAGTTTGCTGCCAAGTAAGTAAGCAATTATATCCTGTTGTCAGAGTAAACAATGGTGGGAACCAGGACTCCCAGGGGTTGGGACCATTTTCACACATTAACATCAATGCTTCGTTTGTTTTAAAATGTAGTTATTTAAATTGTCAGCTCTCTATTGCATTGAATACATTATACTGACAAAAGATAAAATAGAGAACAGGCTTGAAATTCATTCTGAACTGCTGAAGCAGCATTCTCTCGCCATAGACAACCTACATTTTCTTCCAGGCTGGCTAACAAAAAGTCTGGCAAGCTGAGCTTAGTGGGACACTTCATTTTGTGTGTGGTGTTGGTGTGTGTCTGCACATGTTCAGGGGTTTTCTTCTACCAGACGTGAAGTGTAGTAATACATTTTGTAGTTAGAACTGATGTGGAGAAGTCCCATCTTGCAGGTGGCTTACTCAGTTGAAGAAATTAAAAGTAGCTTCTGTGCACTGGATTAGTCTTCTTTACACCTTATTTTTGGTACTAGAATGTTTAATGAGGGATAGAAAGTTAATTTTTAAAACATTTGGCAGGGATAATGGTTAGACTTGCCAATTGAAAAAGTGTTTATTGCAGCAGTTTGAATTCAGTTATTTGGTTTGTTTTGTTCCTAAAGATAAAAAATTGCCTTTGCCTTCTACTTACCTCAAGATTGTGCTTTCAGGTTGTCCTGTAATAAATATGCTTGTGTGATAAATGTGCTTTATAGTAGATCTTTTAATCATGTATATCTACTTGTTCACAAATAGAAATGTGGATCAGCTGGGTGCAGCTTATTCGGTGCAGAATATGTTTAGCATGTGGCACTTGAGTTGCTTCTGTGTAGTTCTTGGCACTACTCTCATGCCTGGGAAGGGAGCCCCCACTAATTAGCTGCAAAAGTGCTACAGCCTTCAACCTTCAATATGTCAAGGAGAGGAAGGATTCATTATAGTATAGACTTCCAGAAGCCAAGTTAAGAAGGTTGGGATAATGCTTCTGCTGATGAGGTTCAAGGCAACGGGAAAACAGAACCAGCAGTGTTTGTTGTTTGGCGGTGCTTAGTGCTGGCAGTGCCAGTGCAAAACATGCTGTTTACAGGTGTTTATGAGCCAAAGTGAAGTGTTCTGTTTCTTCATGAAATGATTTGTTCTCGCCAGTCCTTGGAATCTTTGAAAAGAATTAAGTGTAYAATTGTTCCCTAATTCATCTCCCTCTAAGCTCCCTACAGTCTGCCTGTACTCTCTCAACAAACCTGTGCTACAGAACAGTGGAACAACTCTTAAGAGTTGTGATGCACACTCTTCTATTCTCCAATTCTCTCCAATATCTCTCTTGTTCTGTTTTCTTCGTGATTCTTTGCTCCACAGTTGAATTTCTGCCACTTCATGATTGGTAGATCTTAGTGGTTAGGAGCTCATGAGAGGGAAGTTTGCCTTACTCTTCTTCCACATGCTGACTGCCACTTATAAACCTTCCGTGATGGTTTTTTCTGATTCACTAACCTTTTTTTACTCAATTAGTTTTCTGCCAGATTAGTGATTTAAATTAGGTCATAGAGGTCCAGAGCTAACAAGGAATGGTAAACAGTGGAAGAGGGTATCTGGAAATAGTAGAGGGTATGTCTCTTTTCTCTCCTGGCAGCAGTGAGCTGTTAAATCAGGCAGAACCTCATCCTTAGGTTCTTCCAACTCCCTGTCATGTCCCCACTTCTCTTGATAAGACAGACCTGAATTCGTCAGAGTAGCCAGACTGATGATGTTTGTACTGTTTTGACTTTTCATTCTGCTCCTTTTTTGGGATAGATTTGCTAGTGAATCCTGGTACTTCAGCTGTTCACTTACTTTATAGCATTCATGTTTTCCTCATTATTTGGTCTGCTGAAATGCTTGTATGCTCATTATCATGTTCTTTGAATGGTGTAACTGTCTCTGTTACAGCCTTCTGGATTTTCTTTTGGGGGTTTGCTTTTGGTTTTTTTAACACCATTAGTGCAGTCATCTTCTCAGGATTCCTTCCCACCAACAAACCTATTTTATTAATATCCTGCCACGCTCTCACTTTTTCCACTGTTCTATCTCCTACAATTCTGTCTGATGTTGCCGTTGCAGCTGCCTCTTGTCCTTCAGAGGCTGCTGCTGTTCCCTGCCTTGTGAGTGCACGTGGGGTCACTGTGTCAGCAGCACCTGAAGCAGAGCTGCAGTACGTGCCTGTCCTCAGTCACTTCCCTGCCGGCTTTCACCTGCTCTGCAATGATCCCATTATTTCTAGCAGATGAGGCTGGTCTTAGATGTCTAAAAATAACTATCCTGTTTCCCTGCCTTTCTCAGTGTCTTTTTTTATCATCTCATTTCCTACAYATTAAACGAGTAAATACACATTTTTTGAAGAAAACATTTAACTTAAATACCTTACATTTCAATTAAATTTTTAAACACTTTCACTAATAGTACCTAAACTATATTTTCCATGTGCTATTTTCTCATATGTTGATACTGTGTCCACAACTTTATTTAAAATAGTTTGTGAAATTCTGGATTTAGAATTTTTAGTGGCAGTTGATTAAATAATGAGCATATTTTGTACAAATTTTCATAAATGATAAACAAACCAGTTCCTCTTTTAGATATTGGCACATGAAAACCAAGAACTTTCATAATATTCTGTGGTCAGCAACATTCATACAGTAATTACCTCATTATCATTAGAATGTGAGTTCTTTTTAGTGAAAGGTAGTATAGTCTTACATAGAAATTTCTGTGAGTTTAACTATGGAAAGTTTCTAGTTGAATTTACAAAACGTACATAGCACAGAGCCCGTCGAGATACTGGATTGGCAGCTGTGGAATTGTTCTTAAGTCTTTTATCAGAAAAAGACAATTCAGACTGTCCTGCAAGGGATGCTGTGTAAGAGAAACAGTTAGTTGTCTTTCAGAAGGCAGAGGTGCCAAATGGTGCAGTTAGTAATTTATCAAGTATTGGGTGTGGCTGGTTTTGGTTTTCTTTCTCCTTTTCTTCGTCAGCATTGAGCCTTTCTCACCACCCCACTGCCAGAGCCATGTGAGATGTTATAGCAGTTGGGAGAGGCAGTTAACAGACTCAAATTTGCTACTCAAAAAATTTGCCCTTGCACAGGAAGTAACTTGATGGCTCTTTGTAGTAGGCTGGAGAGTAAAAATACAGGAAAGAGATTAAAAAYGGGGGGTGGGGGGGAGAAGGTAAACCTGTATGAAAATAATTCACAATGTAGAAAAATATATGTAAGTTCTAGCTAGATAAAYTGGTAATACCAGGAAGACTGCTGGATATTGCAGAATATTTTCTTTATCCATTTCTGTTTAATTTTTATMTCAGAGGTCTGGAAGAAAATGTCAAATTGCAGCTAAGTTTGCTGGTGACACAGAARTTGGACTGGTAAATAGGGACTCAGGAGTGTGTAGTAACCAGGGTTCATTTAGACTAATCACTTTAACTCCCTTCAGTGTGAATTTGTACCTTTGTGATCATTAGGTCAGATTTAGTGTGTGTTCRGGATTAGTGAGTGGGAAAGTACAGAGAGATATGTGAGATTGTGATGGGTAACTGACTTGTCAGGAGCCCATGCAGTTCTGTTACCTACTATGCTAGGAATCCCTTGAGTTTTGGAAAAGAGGAATAAAATGCCCATAGCGTGGTATGTACCTGCATTAGGCATTTTATCCAGGTTCAACCAAGTGTTAGAATGTTGGTGTAGGAAACTGATCATTATATTTTTAGAATGAAGAGAATAAGAATAGGTGTTTACCTGGCCTTCAAGTATACAATGTCACTCAACTTCCTTTCAGGGAGCTTCATGGGTACTTGCTGTATTTGTGCAGTCAGGATTACGGTTGCTCTTGTTGAATACAAAATGTTTATACTCTTAACTACTTACAAAATGCACTCATTTTTTGAAAGTAAACCTTCACTTTCACAGGAATTCACATAAAGGATCATTGATTATTATGTATTATGACAATCATTTCATATTTTTAATTTAATAAGGTATTAATATAATTTGTGCAGTCTGCTTCAGAAAGGTGTTGAAGAAAAAAAACAAGAAAAAGCCAGAATAAGTATAGATGCTATAGATGAAGTAAAACATTTTCTATTTAAAGTCTGTAAATAACCAAATTTCTTCCTATTCTTCAGACTTTTGGTCAAGAAAGTGTTGATTGTGATTCACTTTGGGAGGCCAGCATAGGGTTCAACTTGCAACATGAAGCTGTTGATGAAAGATGTTGTCATAAAGACTGCAAGAATGCAATCCTGTGGTTAAAAGAGAAAGTCTTGGCTAATAGACATGCAGCTAATTAAGAGAGACATAAGGCATCTAGTGGACACTTTAATAATTATAATCTTGATTTTTTTGAACATTACATGTAAAGTGATTTGCTGTACAGAGAAGCTTTTTATTGTTGGACTTCATGAATCTATATACTAAAATAGCTCCTTTTTCGATTAAACAATGTAAAGATGTCTTTTCTTAATGARAGTATTTTCTTAATTCCTCATGCATCCTAATTTAGTTTCTAGTTCTTCGTAATATTAATTACAGGTATAAACATTGTTGTTGTTAATGGAAATGGTGGTACTTTGGCATATTTTTCTGCTACTTGTTCACTTTTTTTGGTGTTTGGGGGTTTTTTTGTTACCCAGGGGAATTTTATCGAAAAATCACCTAAATGACTTATTCTGCTGCTGCGGAGAATGCTTTGTCGTAGTTACTGGCATTTTATTAAAACATCTTGTTTCTTGTTCCAACTTGAACTGAAATGACCATTTCAGTAACATCCTTGGAATTACCTGTTGGAATCAAAGCAGCACCTTCCCGGTTTCTGTACTTTATGTTTGATGCAGTGTTAGGGACTTCAGTCACTTCCAGTTCTAGGTCTTGCTGAGGATGGTTCAAACAGAACTCAAAATACGAGCTTTTATTTGCATACATAGATGTGTAGTTTGAATGAGCAAAAGCACATTTTTTAATTATCAAAGGAAAGTTTAGAGGAGATCATGAATATTACAAATACAAAGATGGTCACATGCAGTAGAAACCTTCCTAATGCATTTGTGTGCCCAGGCAATTACTTGCATATTTGGTTACAGGGATCTATGCAGTTAYGAACTCAGTTGAAGTACATCTTAAAATTATGGCAAATCTAATGGCTAGAGAATGTTACAGCTTTAAAGTATGTTCCAGACCAGGAAACACGTTTTAATTGCGACTCCAGTGTAGAGATAGATAGAGAGAAAGCTCATATTATTATACATGCAAAGTCTTAAAGTTGTTATGCAAGTTTGCAAAGCAATATTGCAGTTACAGTGATGTGAAAGTCTTCCTGTATTTTTAAACTGATACCATTTTGCATGTCTTGAATTCCTTGCATGTTCTGATCAAAGCTCAGTACAGTCTTCACTTACAGTTCTCATCCGTGAGATCACTGATTTATGAATCCATCACACAACACATTTATATTTAACTATTATTTTCTTTTTCACAGTGCAAAGAGTTTCCTTCAGTAAGTTTAAAACGTTATTTGCCCTTATTAGTGAGAGGGCTTTTATTCAGCAGATTAAAAACTGATATTTTCAATGAAGACACTGCTATTGATGTCATTAGTGGTGTTTTCTGGACATTTGCCAAAATGTTGAAATGGAAAAGAAAGCGGGGAAAACAGAGGAGAATTGTTTAGGGGAAAATGTTCGCATAAGAGTAAAACTTTAATTCTTTTAAACATTCACGCATTTGAAAAGCAAAGGGAATTTATAGTTACACCTAATACTGGTTTAGCATCACATATTCTCTGTGCATTTCTTATCATCACGTTCTCTTGCATCCAGAGTGCTGTATTGGTTCCACAGTCTCTAAGGAGTTTTAAACAGAACCATTTGTAGGAGGACGTTCTTAGAAGCACTTGGTGTCATTTCAATTATCCTTTCTCAAATTTGTTGCCTCTGCTAAAATAATGGACATGGAGGCTCACCCATAACTAAATGAATTCTTATCTAAAGCCTGCTCTCAACCTCTGCTTTGTACAAATTTAGTCATGATTTGAACAACTGTAGCTCTTTTAAAGTGTAAATGTACCAGAAGAACACACTATTCACAAATTTAATGCAGTATGTGGAATTACCTAATGGTTAAGCAAGTCAAGCATATGAAGCACCCTGGTCTCTATTAATTTTAGAGCAGCTGCCAATGAGTTCTATCACCTGGAAGTATTACCATCAAAGAAGTGGTGTAATCAGCTAAAATGCTCAAATTTGGCTTTTTTTGTTTTAGTTAATTGTGATTTACTTGTAGCGCCACCATTAGGTTTTGCKAATTTTGATCCTTGAATTTTCCACTGTTGCTTTAATATCATCAGATTTTTCAAGATTTTTACTCAAAATAAAAAAAGCACCAGTCTTGTAAAATTGAGGATTGTTACTGGCACTTTGCTTTGCTGATTTCAGCAGTGGCCAGCCTGTCTGATGTCATCCTCCCTCACCTCTTATTATTTGTAGTTAAATTGTGGGCCTGATACTTTCCTGCTGTCTAAGGGCTTAGGTGGTCAAGTGATGTACATAAAGTGCTTTTCAGCTTTCTCAAGTAGGCCTCACAAGTGAAAGATGAATTGTAGCATTAGTTTTCCTAAAAAGGAAAGAAAGATTTTCAGATATTTGGGCTTTTGTAAGCTAACAAAGAGACAGACTGAAAATATATTTCCAGTGAGGGTGAGATTATCTGTAGAAAATTACTGGTTTAAAGTCCAGTACCTTAAAATGCATAAATAAAAACTGCTCATACACATTTTTTTCTCACCTATGCCTCTTGAGGCTTTTGTTATTGTTTGCTTATAGCACACATACTTTATATCATATCTTTGGAAGAGTTTCAGGATGGTATGTGGTGTTTTAATGTACTATTAGTGACTGTTAGTGAAAGCAATTAGGATGTCCTGTCACAGAGAAATGAGTTAGCAGCATCTTGCATCTTTCAGTAACAAGTCATGTAGTTTAAACAAGCTGAATCAGTTTTGATTTTCCCCTTCAGTTCTAGGACTTCCCCTCAGTTTGTTGTTCTGCTGGTGAAGACACATCTTTCAGATAATTGCATCAGCTGACACATGAGGAGTGTCTGTAGCCTAGAAAAAGAGCTCTGCCGCTTGTCAGTTTATGTATATACACACACAGAATGGGCACTGAGCTTAATCATAATTCTTCCCCTCACGAATCTTCCATCTTGGTTTGAATTCATTGTGGCTGGGAATATTTCAGCAAAGTCCTTCATTACTCAGTTATTATATGTAAAAGTAACTTCACCTAGATCCTTAACTCTGTTCTGTTGTTCAGCAGTCCACACAGTACATGAACATCCTGCTGCTTGGTGCTGAGGCTGCTGCAGTGTGCAGTGGAACTTACTAAGCCTTCTGTCCTCTCTTTATTGCCAGCATCACCAAAGAGAGCATTGTGGAYATAGAAGGTGTTGTGAGGAAAGCACATCAGAAAATTGGAGGTTGTACCCAGCAAGACGTTGAGCTTCATGTTCAAAGGGTAAATTTTTAAGCAAATGGAGCACTGGTTAATTGTTTGATAGATTATCTGTTGAAACTGACTGTCTGTCTATATAAATAAACTTTGTCAGTAAGGAATCCCATGCCAGAAAAATAAACTGCTTTAAACTACAAATTTCAGTGTATCATATGTAAAAATTAAACACTTCTAGTTTTAAGATAYTTGGGGTTTATATTTTCGTATTTTTATCTGCTGTTTGAATTACAGTATCAAGTAAATAAAGTATCTCACTAGAACAATTTGTCTASGAAAGCTTGTAATTCTAGTTTTTGATTCTTAGCTGCGGTAGATACTGGAATAAAAAGTCTGCCACTTYTTAAGTGCAAGTCAGAAGTTTCTTCTTTATCAGAGTTACAGTCTTCCCCTCAATACAATGGACTGGAATACATAATTCTCACAGAAATAAACTCTCTCTGGCTTCCAGTATGGAAGCTTTTGAAATYCAAAGTTCCTGGAGCTTGTGCTGTAGGGGTGGAGGAAGTGCAACTTTATAATTTGTTTAAATAGAAAGCATATTTAAACCTTTATGTAATATCCTTTCCTTCTAAMGGTTTTTAACTAAAACTGTATGCCTACAATACTGCTGAAACCCAGTCAGGAGTAGAGCACAATGGCTATTATAGCAGTGAGGTAACTTTTAGCTAACAGCATGGGGGGAAATCTGCAGATTTTGAAGAAACATGTTTTAATATGTGTGCAGATTATCAAATTCACTGCTACCGGAGGAGCAATACTAGACTGTAAGGCACAGCAAGGTAGTTTTAATTCTCTGATTGTATTTTAGGTATCTCATAAAYTTTTGAATCTGAAATAGCTCTTTCAGCTATAATCAGATGATAAGTAAATAATACATTAACAAGGAAAAGAACGGAGTGATCTTTCTGGAATCAGAACCTAAAASTCAGTGAAATCTAGGAGATTCAGAGCTGGCATTCATGCCAAAAGGCTTGTCCCTCAGGCAGTATGAGCTTCCTCAATTTGGTACTTCCCAGAAGAAAAAAAGATACTTTAAATCTTTCAAAAGGAAAGCAAGAACTAAGCACTTCAGTATTGTCATGAGAATGCACCCGTGTATCTCAAGTACTTGAATAAAATCACAGCCTTGGAGCGAAGAGCCTATGAAGAGCCTATGCAAACACTGTTTCGAGTCTCTGCTAGAAATATCCTTTTGTAAATCACACCTCCCTTTGAGCAGAGCCTCGTGCTATTTCTGTTCTCTCTCAATTTCAGATCTATGTGATCAGTTCAGCTGAACCTCGACTGCCCTTACAGCTGGATGATGCTGTTCGACCAGAAGTGGAAGGAGAGGAGGTGAAAACTTTGCATCCTCAAATGCTTTTGATTGTCTTTGTAGCTGAACAAAAGCCCGAAAGCCAGACAACTTCCTTAATGCGGTGATTCTGGGGGTTTGTTAGGTTTGCATTTTACTTCCTTTATGCTATCCAGAACTGTGTTCAACATCTCTATAGCTTTGATGTCTGCTGAACTGCAGTAGAAGGTCAAAACCAGAGAGTTTCCAGTCTTGTGTGTGTGTCTGCTGCATCCTCATACTTGGGTTCTGCCTGTGACCTCTGGGAGAAGTTACACCTCAAGCTTTGCTGTGCTGCCAGTTTGYTGTATGTTCTTTCTAGAATGATCTAGAAATTCTGATGAATGTAGAAGTAATCCTTAGCTTTTAGCCYGAGGGTGGTTTTCTCCATTAATTTTGTTTGTTGAATTTTTGGTTTTGTTTATTTTTTGGATGTGTGTGTATTCACTGCGTGTTTTTGCACAACTGTTTAGGATGGAAGAGCTACTGTAAACCAAGATACAAGACTGGACAACAGAATCATTGATCTGAGGGTAAGGAACATGCAATGCTGCAGGCTTGCCTGCAAGTGCTTATTCTTCACATTTCTAATCCATAAAGCAATAGAAATCATGGATTTGATGGAATTGTATTGTTGGCCAGAAGTAAAATAAACAATATGTTTTTCTGGTTTTGCATGATATTGTAAAAGCACAGGATTTTTTAAGCCTAAATGTTCACCTTTACTGACATTAACTGAAGAACATATATTGGTAGTTCAAAGGTGAACATTGGTGATTTGACATGTGACCATGCACATCTGGGCTTTTTAGCTGCAAAAGTCAAAGGTGACTGAGTAGGGACAATTTAGAGACATTTTTTCTTGGATGTAGTCTTTGATACCCAAAACCTATAAAGAGCTCAGTTCTGAAGAATAAGATGGAAGTTCTGGGTTTAAGCATGCAGTTGAGGTGCTGTAATGCACATCTAGCCAGTGAAATTGTACCAGCCCACGGTACAAATCTCATTCACTTTGTTTCTTCCACAGCATTCATATATTTTCCTTTTTTTTTCTGAAACACCTTTCTTCATCTGGGTCTTGGAGACCCAGCCTTCTGTGAATTCATAGACCTCCCAAATATTTACCCTTTCTGATCAGCAGCAAAATACTATCTACTAAATTACTTACAGAACTTTGATTCTTTTTTAATGAAACAGCAGCTAACACTAAGTGTGTAAGTAACTAACCATTCTTACTGACATGAGGCATCCTGGCCTTTTCCCATTTTAGGCTCTTCACATTAAAATTTTAATCAACATTGAATGAAGACTGTGCTTAGCTCATTTTTTTGGTATACCTAGTACTACCTTCACAGTTCTGATTATGGCAGTTTCTCAGTAAATCAATCTCTGGACCTAGGAAATGAAACAAAAAAGTAATTTATTGGAAAAGTTGGAAGAGTTCTGGCATTGAGATACTTAAGGCATTTCAACATCTGATCTCTTTATTTCAGCAACTAAAACTACTTGTGCAAATTGTTTTACTTGTACCAAAGAATTGCTTTTCACTTCACCTTATGTACAGTATGAGTAACTTCAGTTTGTGATTACTTTTCAGGATACTCAGTATCTCATCATATTGGTCTCTTCATCTGTCTGAAATTAAGCCTTTAATGAAAAGAATTCTATAATAATGATTGAAAGTGAAAATCATTTAAAGGGTCATGAGCTTATGGTAGTACTAAGGCAGTGTGGTAAACTGAAGGGAGAAATCTGGGATTCTTGAAGTGCAAGTTTACTTGTACATCCGGTGATGAATAAAAATAACCAACAGCACTCCAAAGAAACCTAAGAAAATCCATTAAATTAAAGAAATACCTGTATAATGAACTGGAAGGAGCCACGAGCCCTAAAGAGAACAGAGAAATTATACAAAGGGAAATAACATTTAAAAATACTGGCTGAAAATTGCATGGAGGTATCCTTGGCTGTAATGCAGTTGAGGGCATCTGCAGAGCAAAGCCTAAGAAGGTAAATAGTAGTGGAAAAAGAAGGAAGACAAATGCCAGAATTAACGCAAGAGATGGAATAGAAAGGGGTAGACTAAAGTTCTTCTGTCCCTGTACACATCCAGTAGCCCAGCATGACCCTCCTAATACTTCTGAAATATCTTTGTTAGTACAGTGGTAAGACAGTAGTTGTCAGTATTCTACCTGGAGGCTGCAGCTGGTGAGCTAAGTGGGCGTTGCTGTAACCTCCTTTAACTGGTATGTCCCAACCATTGTTGGGTCACCATTTCTTCAGCAATGTTTGGCACCTTGTTTTGAGCTCAGAACCTGAACTCTACATTCAGAAGCTGTTTTTCTCCTTAGCTGTAACAGCTGCTGCAGTGTGGTGCTAAACAGATGTTTCATGCTGAACAGGAATTCAAGTTAGCTTTTCATGGAATTGAAGGAAGGATGAAATGGCTAAATCTCAGTACTTCAGTGTCTGTGTCTCATCCTCTGCATACACCTGTGGCTGGGTGTGATCTGGCCACAGCCTTCCCATGATTAGGCTTGGGTGTCTATCTTGCTTTCCTCCTCTGCACAGACAAAGTTTCTGTCTCAGACTGTGTCACGTTTCTRTGTGTCTTTTCTGCTGCACATTTCATTATTTGTTTCAGAACAAAAGCAGTTTATTTTGGAACAGTGGGCTCATGTCTACTCATAAGTTTGTTTTGTTTGTTCTGCAGGAGCTTTGCTTGTGCAAAAGAAGATTTAAATAATTAGAAAGTAGTAAGTGATTTTCAGTGATTTGGTTCCATAGACTGAAGCTACTGGAGTACATATGGAACTTCAAAGAGCCTTTAGTGTTTCAAATGCACAGCATAAATAGGYATGTCCTAAGGAGGACTGGAAAATACGATGTGTTATCTGAAACCATTGTTCCCATAGCTGTTCCTTCTAGAAAGACCAAATCATGGGCAAATCAGGGAAGAAATGTTAACAGAATAGTTCTAACAGAGATCCTRTGATGATCTGTTCCTACAAGTGTGGGAGGAAGTCCAGCCACAGATAAATGTATCATCTAGTTACGGTTTCCTGAGTGCCCCAGTTTTTTAAGGAAGAAGGAGGTCATTGAACATCAAAAATAGAGACACTGTTATTTTGAGAAAGATTTAACAAACTAAATTCATAGATCTTGGTTAGACTCAGACTAAAAAAAGTCCTTAGTATGGAACTAAAATTATTTTTGTCCATTTAAATGCAATATTTAAAGTAGTTAAGTGGTTAGCTAATTTTAAGTAGTGATTAAGGAAGGAGTCAATTGGATAGGGCCAAGTCACAATAAAGTGGAGCAGTGAAACTCAGTTGCTGCATGACTGAAAAAAACCTGGATTTCCCAAAATAGCATTGCTCTATCCAGCTATGATGTATACCAAGGAAGGTTTGATTATAATGCAAGACAAGGAGTGTAATTAATAATAAGGAAATTACATTAGTGGACGTGAAAGATGCAAAGTATGTTGCAAAGATTGCAAGACTTCCACTGTTGTGTACATGTGAAAATAGACTGGGTATTGCAGTGAATTATTAACAGTCTTGCATTTTGTTTGCTGAAAAAGATCTCTCAGAAGTGTCTGGTAGTTTGGGTTTTTTTAAGGTTAGGGATGGGAAGTACTTAAATGCCAAGATGCCAGGCTACTGCTATGTTGTTATTCTGATGTATGGAGAGAAAATGGTGATTAYTTAGGGTGGAGGGGTTTTGAAAATCATTTCCAAAGAATGATTACTGGGGAAGAATGAATCTGTTCCTGGTGGGTTAACTCATAAAATACAGATCACACACTTGGAGTAGAAAAGTTGGGGTTTTAGAGAAAAGAAACCTGGTAAGAAGAAAGAAAAGTCCTTGTATAGACTGAATTTTCTTTCGCATAACCACAGGTGACTGTGAGGAAACCACTGTTGACCTATGTATCTGTTTTTCACTATGGCTTAATGAAAGTCAAACCACTTGAACKTAGAGATGTTTGATTTACCATTCACTTATTGAAACAGTTAAAAAAGGCAAGTTAGAGCACTGACTGTGTTTTTAAATCTTTACTTTCCTGCTGTTAAGTTTAACTGAAGTATTT
Source organism: Amblyornis subalaris (assembly GCA_018881555.1). Taxonomy (NCBI): domain Eukaryota; kingdom Metazoa; phylum Chordata; class Aves; order Passeriformes; family Ptilonorhynchidae; genus Amblyornis; species Amblyornis subalaris. The sequence continues at coordinate 765,317 of JACAXG010000074.1, forward strand.
GGTGGTGTGTAGACTTTCCATGTCTGTAAAAAGACCTACAGAAACTAGATTTCCTGAAGTTCTGTGGTAGATGAAAAGCAATGAAGAAAAGACCAGTGAAACAGTGATTCTTGTAGTTTGCTTCTTGGTTTGTCTTGCTTTGAAGAAAATACCAATTGTGGTTCATCCACTTTTACATTGTTTTACAAATACAATGAAGAAAATACCAGTGAAAGAAACACTGATTCTTGGGTTTTGGTTCTTAGTTTTTCCTTCTCTGAAGAAAAAATCAATTGAGATTCATCTGGATTTACAATGAACCTGACTGATGTCCTTGCTCTGGCTTATTTTTTATGTTGAGCAGGACTTYTATCTTAACAAATGTGACTTGAATTATATGCCTTTTGCAGTCCTGCTGCTATAATTGTTTCTGCTAATGCACACTCATTGAGACCAAAGCAAAGCCTTTCTAGGGTCAATATTATCCTGTTTATACTGCTCAGGGTAGAGCATTAACATTAAACTGTATCTTTAGTAGTTTATGGATGTCAGACTATGTTATGTGATAATCCAGCTGTACACTGATCTTAATGCATGTTTTTTCAAAATTCTTGATTACTTCAAGCTTGATTTCATTGTATTGAATTCGGTTTACTCATTGCAAAAGCTGTGTTTTTCCTGACTGAATTCAAGCTGTCATGAACAAGCAAAGCTACAGTTTATTTTCTTGTGGGCAGTGATTTGGGTGTGAATACATACACAGTCCCACTCATTTAGACAACAAACTCCATGTTCATATATTCTTATACTATAGGAAATATTGAAATTTGAATAAAGGTTTAAAGGTTGACTTCAGTCACTTYGGGGTTAAAAAATTATTATTTAACATAAATTCTATTTCTTAACAAAACCTTCATTTGTCCTATATATAGTAGAGGAATTGCAAAATTATTTACATTATTTAAAATAATGTATATTTCTTAAAAGAATATGGATTGCATTATTTTCCCTTTTTATTTAACCAACTGGGTATTTAATGGTTGTTGCTGGTGGAAGATAGGTAGTTACCACAGGCAAACAGAAAAGCAAAACYGTGGTGAGAGCAGAACATATTCTACAGCTCATGTGAGAGTAAAAAGAAAGTTCACAAGTTTTCGTGTCTGTGCATTGGTCTCACCTCTCTGAGATATGATCATGTGAAGTATGAACTGCCCACAATTGTACTGAGACACATTTGGCAACATAGTGGCTGTTGTTCTGGCACTACAGCTTGTGCCAGATGAAAAGTGATGATTGTTTTTATAAGCTTACAGTGCTCAGTTTTATTATTAATATCTTCCTTTGTGGCATCTGAATAATAATGCCACAGGTGAAATTAGAGTGAGGTTATGATTGGAAGTTGTATTTCAGCGTTGTTCCCTGAACATTTCTTCTGCTGTCTGTAACAAAGGTGATTATGGAAAACAGTGAGTTTTTCTGTAAAATKAACTTTGCAGACTGAGTTAAAACATTAACACTGTTAACTGCAACAGCATTTAAGTGTCATGAGTTTGTTTCTGTTTCTCCTTAACTCCTGAAGGAATGTTTGCTATTTTTGCCATAGTCTCAGAGAAGATAGTTTGTCAATATGTATGTGGAAGAGTTCATATTGGAGTAAACACTACAGGAAAAGAATGCCATGGCAAAATCTTTTTTTAAGGCAAAGGTAAAAATCAATCAATTTTGACAGCTGTCTATAGTTTGCTGTATTTTACCTAAGTGTGGAAGCTCAAATTGTGACTGTTACTTACCGTTGTACCAAACATGTTGCTGTATATACCAGCATCTCAGTTGCTGAATTATTTTCTTCAAATGAATTTGTTCTCTTTTTGTTCTAAACATCATACCAGTGCAAAGAATGTTATTAACTCTGAAAAGCTTTTTCTCCATTTTTAAAATATTTGGAAATTGTAGTGGCATATAAAACTTTTGAGGTCATTGATTTGACTCCACTGCACATTGTCAAATGCAGTTCTTTAGGAGCTTATCTCAGATGTCTTGTTGGTCTGTTAAGTTCTTACAAGRAGGCTGCAGTATCACAAATTCCCAACAGTTATCCATGTTGGCAGTCTCTGAATGAATGGACACTGAAACTCAGCCACCTTTGGTGAAAGAAGAGTGGTCTTGTCAGATCTAATTTGAGGTATGGAGAATTGCTGCTTGTTCTTGGTGTGTAGTTAAATAAAAGCTTCAGTGCCCAGTTCTGTGGATTTGGCTGCTTTCATAAATTCTGTTTCTAAGCRTAATTTATCATTATAGATGACTTAGGAAGACAGAATCCTTGCCCTGCATCGTCACAAAAGACAGGAGGAGTTACTGCCTGATGAACCTTTGAGACTGGAGAGCTRTGTTAGGCATTGACTGGCTGTGTTTCTGTGCACAGTTTTAGGTCAAACCATGTAATTGCTTTCAGATTGGGTTTAGCAACAGGTTTTCTTTTTCCTAGGGCTGTCTGACTTAGGACTGCATKCTCACCTGCTCTGGCATGAAACTGGTGTTGGTTCACACCAAGGGTAGAAGAGGCATTGTTACTATCCTGCTTTATGGGAATGTTACACATCTTCTCTCTTAGTATTTTTAAACATGTGTTAAGTTCATCAAAAACTTTATTGGGAAACCCAAATATGACTGTTAAAGTTGCCTGCTCTTTGAAAATATATTTCACCTTCTAAGTAGGAGATAATTAAGAAAAAAAAATCCCTTTGCCTCCTCCTGGTGCTTGGGTGTAACACAGCCAAATTATGCCCATAACTCAGGCAGAGTCTTACCATATGTCTCATTCTGGGAGACCAATGTGAAAAAGGTGAAAAACTTTTAGGGTACTTTTGTAACTGTTGCTCAAAACCTCATTTCCTTCATTTTGAACATTGGGAGTAGCGGCTGTGGTTTATGCTATCAGACAGTGAGAACTGCTAGCTATTATTTACTAGTCTCAACCACTTACACGCCTGAAATATTTCATTGGTCAGCTAAAATGGCAAATAACTCCAAATAGCTACAGATCTGCAGTATTATTGCAGTTTTCTCTTTGGATTTGTCAGTGAAGGGATGTCTTTATCTTGCAGAGATGATGGATGTAGCTTTATTTCAGCGTTTCTAGTGACTGACTGTCTAAATTTGGCAGCTTATATAATTTGTTTTGGTTGGGGGTTTTTTGTTTTGTGGTTCGGTAGGAGTCACGTGAGAAAGCCCACAAGGCTTTTCTTACCCTAACTGAAAAGTTGGGTACTGTTCAGAAAGAGAAGTAAACAGTGCTCTGACGCAGGTTGTCGTAAAGAACCGTTCTCTTGGTCGTTTGCAGGAATTCGTTACTCTTTTTGTACACTTCTGGTTGCTCGCTGTCAGGGTTTAGATGCTGGAAGCACAAAATCAGATATGGGTTCGGTGCTGACGCCTTGCAGTCTTTGCAGCAATCACTGAAGTGTTTTTTTTATTCTTCATGCCACAAGTGTTACAGGAACATTTAGTGTAGGTATTTGCTAACCAGATAAGTAGCTCAGTTGTGTCACGTGCATAAACAAAAAGAAAATGATCAATTCAGCTAAGTCTGCTTCTGTTTTCAGCTAAATGTACTTTTAAAGTAAGGTGAAAAAAAGACAGAAGAACTGCAGTTCAAATGAACAGGTGTTCTGTGGACTGCTTAAATGTTGAGAGTCTAGACTTTGGTTTAGGGATCTTTTTGTGGCACCCTTGTGCATGATTAACATGTGGCTGTGTTTTTACATGAAAAATGTTGTATTTGGTAGCCTTTAACAGACAGACATTTCTACCTGATTGAAGTTATTGATGGCTTTGCTTTTATCATGCACTGTATATTTTGCAGCTGTTCTAGTTCAGTGTGCTGAAAGCTTTTTAATAGATTTAGTGCTTTTATTCAATTTCTTACTATAAAACCTTTATTTGCAGAAGCACATCTCATAAATCAGTCATTTTTTTAAAATGTAGAATTGACCATACTGCCTCGTTTATAACTGAATATGCTATAAATTGAAATTAATAATTTCTCTTGTTTCCTTTGCTGTTTCCTTTGTGTAATAAACAATTACTGATTTGCACTTTTCGCTGTTTAGGCAGATAAAATAATCAAGTATTCCTGAGGGAAGAGATTCATCCTTCCAGCTGTCCAGAAGTAATAAGAGTCAGAAAAAACTAACTTAGGATTCATTATTTTATCTTCTTCTTGTAGACCTCCACTAGTCAGGCAATCTTCTGCCTTCAGTCTGGTATTTGTCAGCTTTTCCGAGAAACTCTTATTCGCAAGGGATTTGTGGAAATTCAGACTCCCAAAATCATTTCAGGTATTGTATATGTGATCCAGCAGCTACAGGTGTGCTTCTTTTACTCTTGGTCAGTGTATCTATCTGCCAAAAATTTAGTAAGTTTTTATTTTAAAAACATAGTTTTCTTTCCAGTTTAGATGCAACATAGCAAACTTCTAGCAGGTGTTAGAGTTGTTCTTTACTTTTCCCCTAACATGGGCAGTAAAATATTATATATACCTGATTTATGTACTTTGCAATGCATATGAAGCTTTAATTCTGATCATATGCATTATTCTTCAAATCAGTGTTCTCAGTGTTCAGCACTGTCTGTTGCATTTTCAATATTAAAAAAAAACCCACTCTAATTTAAATTAAAAGCAGATCATAAAGATGTTACAACAAACATATCATGGTATAAAATATGATGCCACTATATACAATTTGTCACTTTAGCAATGAGCATGTGGTAGACATTTAGAAGGTGGTAGACATTTTTGGTTTTGGAAATGTGGCATAACATCGTCAGCCTGACTTAAAGTCTGGATGATTTGCTGTATTGTTTTCAAAAGTCAAATGGCTTAATTTACTCATGGATGTTTTTCTTCCATCTTATTGGTGCTGTGAGATTTTGTTGATGCCACTAAGATACATGACATGGAAAACTAAGGCAGAGCATTTGTGTTATTGTCATTGGGTGTACATTCATTCAGTGCATACATTTTGCTTACTGAATTTTATGCTTCTGTATTTATATTTTGGAAGACAGCTCTTGACTGAGATAAAAAATGAGCTTTTTAACAAAATACATGTAAGCAACTCTTCTTTCAACATGAAAAGTGTCATTGAACTAGAAGATTGGATCACTTTTTCCTGTGGAGAGAGTTACATGGTATGAAGTACTAAAAGGCTCCCAAATAGTTTATTTACGTAGGACCTTTGAGGAAGTGTGCTACTCTTACCGTGTAGTTTACCATTGAAAGCAAGCAAGCCAGCAAGTATCATTCTTTGGATGAGAYCATATTTTATAAAATTAACTAAGTTAAGTCAATGCAATCCTTAGTAAACTACAAATTTTCATATCATAACTGTTTTAAGATTTGAGGTTTGAAAAGTTTTCTGTGTTAGACCACTGTACCTCTCATGTCACACACTGGGAATTGGCAAGGTAAAGTGATGCAGTTTTGGTAGGTGGTTTGCAGTAAGGGATACAAATGCATGTGTTCTTCATTCCTCTGCTCTCAATCAAGGTAGCTGTCTATGAAACCTGCCTCAAACTGAGAAGAAGCTTTATACCTCTGGCTCATGCCCTCTGATAAATCTGGTTTTGGCTGTGAGAGATATTAATGCCTTCAGTTAGAGAGGATGGTCCTGGCAAAACAGGATATGCACTTTGGTCTCAGGCTCTGCAGTTAACCCCTGGCAGCCTGAGCCACTGGCAGAGATTGGTTTCCACAGAAATATTGGGTTGGTACAAACACGTATTCTCTGCTGTACTCTAAGGTGAGGGTCAGCTGGGAACAGGAACATTTTAAACTACCCCAACTAAATTTGCAGATTTGCAAGACAAGGTGTGACAGTCCTGAGCTGCAAAATTTCCCTTGGCATGAATGGACGCAAATATATCTTTTTCCTCTAATATGCTTTGAAGAAAAATCTCTTTCTGATCTCTAAATATAAGACCAATAATCTGTAATTCTACCTCTGATTTCTTTTTTACACTATCATTTTAATAATTGCTTAACTTTATTTTGATAATTACTTATAAAAGCATTTGCTCTTCAGCTGCCAGTGAAGGAGGAGCCAATGTGTTTACTGTATCCTACTTCAAAACCAGTGCCTACCTGGCTCAGTCCCCACAGCTGTACAAGCAGATGTGTATATGTGCTGACTTTGAAAAGGTTTTTTGCATCGGGCCAGGTAAGAAAAGCTTTGCTTTATGCAACGTGTGAAGTGTGCCCTGGTGGCTTTTAGCAGCTGTGGTACAAATAACACACGCACACACACACAGAAGCTTTGAATGGCTTCATGTGGTGTAGTTTCACTTACCAAACACAAATTTCGGTTGAGGTGACTGATAAYGTGGACAGAGAAGTTGCTGGAACAAAACTAAAATGCCAAAGTAAGGGTGGAACACTCTTCCCCAACACCTGCTGTTCTGTGAGGAGAAAGAATAGACTTGCATTGGACATTGAGAGTGAGATGAAGTTTGTAAAACATGAAACAACACAGTGATAACTGAAGCCGTAATTTCCTGTTCACCATACCCGGTAGTTGCTTTTAGTTGCCCAGGACTAACCAGTTAAAATAGACATACTAAGTTTGAGATGTCATTTTAGCATAGACTTTTCCCTTGCTTTTGTACATATACCAAACAACATTATTTAGAACATGCTTACTTTTAGCTGGGCTGTCAATAAATAATAAAATATTAGTAATTTCCAGTCCCACACTGTCTTTCTTAGAAGCTGATAGGACATGGCCTCTTCAGGTGGTAATACAACAATTTTTTTCTAAGACCTCAAATGGTTTAGAGCTACATGACCTGYAAGTGCTGGAAAACAAGTTAATAACAGTGTATAAAACAAAAACTAAGTTCCAAGTAATTCAGAAGATCTTAAATTTCTTGGTAATCACTAACAGATGAGTCATGGTTTATGGGAAGACGTGTTTATATTAGACTCACATACCCATCCCAGAAGACACACACGTGTACAAGTCCATTTCCTCTGAAAAAGGCAGTTTTCAAATCTGAAAGTTCTTGTGTGCTTCAAAGCTTGTCTGTTTTTTCCACTTGTGTCTGTTGGTCTAACTAGAGATCCTGCCTCTCTGTGGGTTGTGTCTGTCTTGTATCCTTTGAGCACCACAGCTACAGTAATGCTGTCACTGTTACAAATGATGCTCTGAGGCTGTTAGTTAGTGGGAATTTTCATGACTATCTAATCCAAATGCTGATGGTGATTGTTATTTTTCCAAATGGAATGATAATTTCAGGTTAGTTATAATTTCTCTTGTTTAATTTTACAGTATTTAGAGCTGAGGACTCCAATACACACAGACACCTGACTGAGTTYGTTGGTCTGGATATTGAAATGGCTTTTAATTATCACTATCATGAAGTGGTAGATGAGATTGCAGATACCTTGGTGCAGATATTCAAGGGGCTTCAGGAAAGGTAATAACAGCATTATCTTCTTTTAATGAGCAACTTCGTTTGACATCTCTCACTCTGTGGTATGAAGTGGGCAAGCATTTTATCCTCAGCTTGTCAGATAATCACTGGTAATCTGATATACAACACAACTTCAAAACAAACATTTTTACTTTGCTCTTAACTATTTCTTTGTGCCTGACTTTTAAAGTTCACTCAAGCCATAGGCCAGGCTAAACTACTTTTATCATCTCCTGGAGTATGCTGGCTTACACTAAGAAACTTGCTGTCTGCTGTTGAAAGGACTTCCTAAGAGAAATGATCCGTCATTAATTTTAAATGTCTTTCTTTTTGTGCCACTACTGGTAGATTGTGCTATTTCAAAAATGATTTTAATATTTACTATATAAGAAAGTTTTTTTGAATAAAAATTATTGTACCAACCTGCATTTGCTCCATGATATTAGCAAGGATTATTTTCCCTTATTCACAGTCTAACTCATTAAAAAGCCAGGCTAGAAGTTTAGGAAGTGGTTTTCATTTGCTTACAAATTAGACTGTCTTGCCAGCAGAAATGCAAATCTTCATCTGTCCAGAAGGAAATTTCTTGTTTATATTAGAATATTACTCAAATCAACAAAGGACCCAGGTAAAAACTACATATCATAGAGATGATTTCTCAATGTCTTCACTGTGAAAATTTGACCTAGTCGATTATTTCTCACACAAGGAATTAAACAGAAGTAATAGTAAATATTAACGTTATTGAAGCAGATGCAGTAACTCTGATGAAACCTTTCATTAGGATTGTACAGAATTTCTCCAGAAGTGGCTTTAATACAGTTTTTATGTTGCAAGAGGGACCTCTTGTGGCAAAATCGCAAAATCATTATTGGATGCAAGTTCTTGACTGTTTCGTATTTGGCTTCTGTTCTTGTTTCTTTGTCTGTAGATTCCAAACTGAAATTCAGACAGTGAGCAAACAGTTCCCATGTGAGCCATTTAAGTTTTTGGAGCCAACTCTGAGGCTGGAGTATCGTGAAGGTGTGGCCATGCTTCGAGAGGCTGGTGTTGAGATGGGTGATGAAGAGGATCTGAGGTACTTGGCAGTTCATAACTGTGTCAGTCTTGGGAAAGTGGTACTAAAGTGTCAGTTTTGTACTGTGCACCTGACAGCCCTCAATAAGGAACCACAGCTTTAGAGGAATAAGCAGTACTTACGTCCAGATCTCTTGACAAGTAAATGAGTGGATATGAAAATAGTTCTTTCTTTTAACGTAGACTATAGGTTCAAACTCTGAAATCTGACAGAAAATAACTGACAATATAAAGTGAGAGCAACTTGAACCTTCTAAGGGAAAGAAGTGTTTGTTTGTCTAATAATTGCAGTCCTTCATGTGAATTGTCACATGTTTTTGAATAGGATTAAACAAGAAGATTCTGCAGCCTTAAATAACACCTTTCCATTTCTTTCTTCCACCTCTCAGGAAAATAATTAAGCAATCTTGATGCATTCTCATTGATTTACTGAGAGATGGTTTAATTAGCTGTTTATATACAAATTTTTCTAAAGACACTTAATGAATTAAAACAGGTCTGTTCTTCTCCATGATATATCCAGTACTGTTAGGATAGTGTGTGATTTTACAGTTAAATGATCTGTGCACCAAATAAAGTTTCAGTCATAAGAATTTGATGGAAGAAAATAGTTCCCTCAGCAACTGCTTATGGTGTCTCTCACTGTGTCATGCACAAGATGTATGGCAGTAGGAAATAGAGTACACAGTTATATTAAGAGCAAGAATGTGTCTAGGTGTCAGTTAATTTTTGTGTGCACAATCCAAAACAGAAACAATTACTAGATTTTTTAAGGGTCAGAGTGCAGCAGATCTGTAGCTTGTATTCTCTCTGGCTTTATGAAGTATATAATCAGTACAAGTTTAAATCACTTCATTTTAATAACGATAATCTTTTTCAGCACACCTAATGAAAAGCTCCTGGGACGGCTGGTGAAGGAAAAGGTAACAATTATTTCAGAATTCGGGAAATTTAAAAAAAAAATTATTTCAAAGATTTACTGGTTCTGTCTTCCTCTTGTAATTTGTTCTTTATGTAGTTTTCTCTTGGACTAACTGTTTTAAATTACCTTCTTTCAGTACGACACAGACTTCTATATTCTTGATAAATATCCTCTTGCTGTGAGGCCTTTTTATACAATGCCAGATCCAGCCAACCCTGTAAGTAGAATTCCTTGTTGTTGTCAGTGGGTATTTTCTTTATTTAGTTTTTGTAGTTTAAATTATTCCATGTAAGGATAACTTGACAATATAGATAAAGTATATTTATATTTAAAGCGCCATAGAATCGTTGAACGGTTTAGGTTGAAGGGACCTTAAAGATCATCTGATTCCAGCCCTGCTATGATCTGCTATTATAATTAAAATTCTGATAAAAAGATCAGGTCAGGGTCACATGACTTGTAAAATGTTTTCAGTTACTTTTCACTGGTGAAAACATACCTGAAAGAAATTAACTAAAATTGAGAGAGTTTTATGAAGAGAKCTCTGTGGTCAAACACTGCTGCCATCATTGAAAAATGGCAAAAACATTCTTCCAGGGCAGCAGACAATTTAGCAGAAAACACACTTTTCTTACAACTTTGGCTATCATAAGCGAAGTTATTGAGAGGTGAATATTTGCAACATATGCAGTAACTGTAGGTAGGAAGTTAACTCATCTTTGTCTTTCCAGAAAACTTCTAACTCGTATGATATGTTCATGAGAGGGGAGGAGATCTTGTCTGGAGCTCAGAGAATTCACGACCCTCAGCTGCTGACAGAAAGAGCCAAGCATCATGGCATTGGTAACTGAGCAATTTAAAAGAACATAAATCATGATTGGATTTCTGTCCTTCAGAGGAAGAATTGGGGGCAGAATTTGTTATATGGTAGTAGTGGTAAAATCACAATTCTGTTTCGTTCATCATGTTAATCCATCTAGTTCTGTTTAAGCATCTAGAGTGGTGGTATTAAGAAGCTAGTTAGTTTTCAGCAACACCTTGTCGAATAGTTATTAACAAGATTACATAACAAAACTGTGACAGTCATAATTTCTGGATAGTCCTGGACAATTTTTATGTTCAATGAGTAAAACCCCACTGTTTGTAAATTTTTTGTTTTGTTTGTAGTCCTGCAGTCACTTGTATATTTGACTTGGGGTTCATTAAGCATGTGTGAAACTGATATTTTTTTCTTTCTAGATCTGGAGAAAATAAAGGCTTATATTGATTCCTTTCGGTTTGGTGCACCTCCACATGCAGGTGGTGGAATAGGTAAGTATCTATATTTTGTTTTATTCTAACCTAAGCCTGAGCTTAGGTTATGCTGCTCAGTCTCAAGCAGAGTTCAGTATAAAATTCAGAACAGTAGCCTTGTTAGGTAAATTTGTGGGGCTGTTCATCCTGGAGAATTTAAGGAGAGAAGCTCAAATGTAAGGATCATCATAAAATAAATAGGCAAAATATTAATGACACAGTCTGACAAGTTTAAAAAGCAGGTGACCACAAGAATGATGTGCCTGACTAGTGATGTGGCACCTTCTTTCAAATTTGACCAATGAGGAAAATTTAAGGAAGCAAGAAAATAGTATGGATTTGTCAAAGCTACCACCACACTAACAGACACTGGTCTCTGTGTATTTGATGAAGCTGTTTTGCAGTGAGGAGAAATAAGTGATTGCTACTTCTTCTACTTGGGAGCAGAGGAGATCCAACATTTGCAGGTGATCCAAAATAATTTAGGCCAGTCAGAACTGACATCAAGGAAGCTGAAGCTGCATCTTTTCTTCAGAGTAGACGGTCCTTGTGGCAAAGTACCAGACAAATAGGACGTGCCATGAGAATTAACACTGAGTCCAAGCTGTTCCATGTGGAAATCTTAACACAGGAGGTGTATGGAAAACCTAGTGTGCATCTGGGTTCCAGCCCAACATGGCCAGGGTGCTTATAGCCGCATGGATTAGGAAGTGCCTCCGTAATGGGAACACCTCAGGCTGTGCTCACACTGCTGTGTGAGGCTGGCTCCAGGTGGGAAGTACCTGCAGCTTCTCAGGGATTTTGAACGAAAGACTGACTGTATTGATGGGCTGTTTTCCTGTGTTGTAGGGCTGGAGAGAGTAACCATGCTGTACCTGGGGCTGCACAATGTTCGTCAGACCTCCATGTTCCCAAGGGATCCCAAACGCCTGACGCCCTGACAGGAGCTGCTGCTGAGAGTTTGGAATGGTCTGCCCTGCAAATACGAGCTGACTGCAGGCATATCACCTGCTCCTGATGAACGTGTATTGATTTGAGCATTACAATATGCAATTAAAAACAAAATTCTCCTTTATAAAGTGCCACAGTAATTTTTTTTATCCTTAGTTGTTTATTTAAAAGAAAATATTTTAACAGATCAAGACTCTTTGTATTGGCAACTGCACGTTTTTAATGAAAATGTGATACTTTGAATTAGTATTTTAGTCTCACATTAAATTGTATCATTTTTCTAAACATTTTAATAAATTATGCAATAACCATTTTGCATTTTTAACTTATGTCAGCAAGATTGAATATTCTGAAGTACTGGCTCYGAGACAAAGTGACTGAATGCTTGCAATTTAAAAATCTGGAGAGACCAGCCAATTGTTAATTTACATGAGTGTCAGGTAGGGAAGCAGGTGAGAAGAACATTCTTAACAAGAAGTCTTCATATGAAGTTGTTAAAAYAGGTTGAAATAAAGCTCTCAAAGTAAATTAGATGCAAATCTGTCTTRGTTTTTTTGCTTTGTATCCTCACAAGATAATAATGAATCAATAAGGCTTTTTTGGTTTGTTTTTTTTACTGATGTATAAACTTTAACTGCCTAAAGGTAAAATTTATTTTCCTTCTATCTTCTCCCCATTTTTTTTTGAAAGCTGTAGGCCTGTTCTTTATTTTATGTTATGTTTGAGAATGGTTGCAAGGTTACACATGCTCATGGAATAACAAGGGATATATCATATTCTCAGAAAATAAATGGGTGGTGAGTTAGAGAGCAGGTCATGTGTTTTCCTGCCTAACCCAGCCTCTGGGATAACAAACAAAACAAGGATTTCATGTACCTATTACCACGGAAAAAAMCCCAAATTATGTAAGCCAACCTATTTCAGGGGGTTTTTTTCATTTATAAATGCTGTGAACAGCCCAACTTTGTGCATTTAGAGAAATTGGGTGTTTCTGTAAGAGTACTTCTGAAATTCTTTCTAGACATACTTTTTCTCAAATTAATCACTTACTTGAACCYCCTCAATTTGCAGCAGTGCCAGTGCACAAAGCTACTTCTCATCGTCCTCCTCCTCCCAACCCAGAGGATGTTCCCTGCATTTGGAGAGGTACCAGTGTATCTGAATCTGCCTTTTGTGGACTACATCTGAGAGTTGGTTTTCAAATTTAAAACATTTTTGTAAGTGTTGATGCCAAAGAGCAAAGGATAACTACTCTAATATTCRTACGTATTTGTAATTCCTGACTTAATTTTTGTTTAACATTTTACATGATCAAGCTTTCAGTAGGTGGTACAGTTTAGATGATCTGTGTTACTGCTGCTACCTTGATTTTTAAATGTCAGGGAAGTCACATAYTGGTTTTGCTACAGAAAGGTCAGTGAGGCTCTGTATAAATTGTGTAGAGTTTCACAAAAGGGCAAATCATCTTTGCAGCTGCCATTGAACAAGACTTAATTTTAATGTCTTATGACAAGAGTTCTCCATTAGAAAACAATCATACTAAAGGTCAGTCAGGTAAAGTACTGGAAATGTAGAAGTTAAACTTTGTTTAGAAGTCGCACAATTCGAGGAATAGCACTTTGCAGCTTTGCTTATGAGTCTGTTGTAATTAATTTACTGTGGAATCTTCCCCAAATTATTAACTTGAAAATCTTACAGTGTACCCAGTTGTACTTTGCAAAGCTAAGTGCATTGTAAACACAGCTCATTGTCACAGCCTTATTACTGATGAATCCAAGTTTCAAAACAGTTGTTTATTCAGCTAAACCAACTGGAATGAATTTAATTTAATTACTTTTGTTCATACAGAACTGGTAATATATTCCACTTCAGATGTGCATCCTTCTAATCAGGAGCAAAATTACTGACTTTAATTTCCTGCCTACAAAAAAAAAATATTCTGGGTGCTGTTTCTTGCTCTAGATTTGGCAGCAAGTTTTGTGCATACATGCCTGTAACAACTGTGCTTGTACCAATTCTGTTAGGAGTTATTCAAGCTCGTGCTGTAACTTGATTTATTCACAGTAACTGCACAAGAACAAGAATTCGGATGGAGGCCCCTATTCCTTTGTATGCAGAATCCTTTCATGCGGCCTTTCTTAGCTAACAGAAAATAATTATGATCATAAATCAAAATGCAAAATGCACTTGTCCTGAATGTCATCTTAACAGGATACTTTAGTGGGAGCTGCACAGTGTTAGAACTTAGTTTGAAACCCTGCAAATAGTAAATCCAGACCTTTATGGTGTTTTGATAGGTAGCACCTTGGTTTAGTAGTTCTGGAAAAGTAAAGCCTGTAATGTCCTTTATTTCCAGTAACTTGCAGGAAGTTCAGCAGTTCACCAGGAGTCCACGTTGCTGCTGCCTCTCCACCAGGTAAAAGGGTTTTGTTAATATTTTCTTTCATGATGTACAGATGGTAACTACAGTAGTGCTATTTTTAAAACTAAGGAACTACAAAGAATATTGGTTAGGAATAGCCAGGGAGTCTGCTCAAAACAAACACAAAGCTTCAGTTTGTTTCTGAAGTTTAACTACAGTGTTTTCCTGTGAAAACCCATCTGTGTTCACTGATCTGTCTGGATCTGCCCAGTGGGAAAGAGGACTCAGGCTGTTCTTTTGGCAGCCAAGTGCAGGACTGGCTCCCCATGGCTGCCCACACCTGCTGGGATAACCCTAGTGGGCAGCACCACACAGCTGCTTCTCTCTGCCCAGTGGACCAGGGGAGGAGGAAGGGAAAAGCAGGAAAACTTTGTGCTTTCACCTGGTGCCTGTCAATTCCAGGCGTATCGGACACCCCTCCATGGGAAAGCAATGGATGGAGGAGAATGCCTTGACAATATCCATTGTGGAACACCACATGGCTGCCTTGGACTCCAGTTCATACTGGGCTTCCAGCAACTTGCCCAAACAGATTTTAGTTACTTACTATTTATTCTATTAGTAATTTCATTTTTTTTTCAGTACAGAGAAATTATCTAGGATGGATTATTTTTTTTAAAACAAGCCTCACAACCAACATATGCACATTTTTGCTAGTATGATCTCACAAAGCATGGCATTTACTCACTACAACTGTTTTAAAAATTACTGAGTTAGTTCTACTAGTTTCTTATTTTCTTTAGCATTTTGCAGTTAAGCCTCTGTTCACTATAAGGCAAGTGCACCATAACATGAACTAACACTGCTGCAGGAGGCTGGTGCTGCTGGCACTTCTTACAGGGTTTCAGAACTGAAAAAGAGCCCTTAGCTGCTTTAATTACAGCAAAATTCCCAGTTAAGGCAGAGATTAATGACTTTGCAGGTGGCAGAGCAATTCTAAGCAATTTTTCATAGATGTTGAAGCGGTTCCTGCTGGCAGGCGCCGTGTGCCAGCAGCTGCCATTCGGGAATGGCTGTCAGCCATGGCACCGCTTGGCAAATGTTGCCTTCCACCATCCTACAACATTGCCAGAGAGGAGCCAAGTGTCCAGACTATGGTCTGAGCCTCACCTGGCATAAGTCACAGCCTTTTCACCTGGGCCAGTTCTTCAAAAGCCAGGGCTGCACTACAGAGTGGTCTCCTCAGCCAGCAGCTGCCCGAGTGCCTCCTGCACACAGTGTGGGAATTCCCCGGCTCAGGGATTCCTCAACAGCGCCCTGGCCACACCAGAGGAGTTTTAACTCCAGTTACCATAGTTGATTTTTTCCCGAGGAAAACAGTGCCCTGTAGAAGCTTCACTGCAGCTGCTGTGCTGAAGCCCCCATGCCTATGTTGGTGTCCCCAGCATAAGAAGGACATGGAACTGTTGGAGCAAGTCTAGGGGGGGCCATGAAGTTGATAAAAGCAGTGGAGCACCTCCCCTACAAAGGTTGAGCAAGCTGGGGCTGTTCAGCCTGGAGAAGCGAAGGTTGCATAGAGACCTCATAGCAACCTTCCAGTATCTGAAGGGGCTACAGGGAAGCCGAAGAGGGACTCTTTGTCAAGAGCTGTAGTGATAGGACAAGGGAGAATAGGGACAAATTGAAAAAGGGGAAATTTAGGTGAGCTATTAGGAAGAAATTCTTTACTTTGAGCATGGTGAGACACTGGCACAGGTTGCTCAGGAAGGGTGTAGATTCCTCATCCCTGGCACTGTCCAAGGCCAGGTTGGATATGAGGCCCTGAGGAAGCTGGTCTAAAGGGAGGTGTCCCTGCACATGGCAGGGGCGTTGGGACTAGATGATCTTTAAGGTCCCTTACAAGTCCTTAACATTCTATGACTCTGTTTCTCTGTGGGACGCGCTGCTCTGGCACAACTCCGCAGCATGAACAACCTCGCTGCCAAAGCCACGAGCAGCCCCCGCTCGCTGTCCGCGGCAGTGCGGCACAGGGCGGGGCGTTGGTTCCCGGAGCCCGAGCGGAGCTGCCCCGGCCGCCCCCTCAGAGCCCCGCCCTCGGCCCCGCCCCATGCCTTTGGCGGGAACTCGACCGCGGGGGGCGGGCCTTTGCTGGATAGCGGCCGCCGATTGGCGGGCGCGGCGGGCGCGGACCCCACGTGGTGCGCGGCGTGGCGGGAACCGGCGCGGGGCCGGTCCGGGGTAGCGGCAGCGACCGGGATGGATCTGGCGGTGGCGGCAGCGGGGGGCGCGGGTGCGGCGCCGCAGCACCAGCAGATCCGCGATGAGGTGGCCGAGAAGTGCCAGAAGTTGTTTCTGGACTTCCTAGAGGAGTGAGTGCCGGGGACCGGGCCTGGCGGCGGGCGGGCAGCGCCGGCAGCGGGTGGCGGGCCGGCAGTGAGTCACAGAGGGGCCGCCATTTGGTGAGATCCTGTCAGGGTCTGGCGCCCCCGCCTTTTGGCTTTCGGTCGGAAAAGCTCTGCTGTGGTCTGAGGAACGGCTCTGCCGGGAGGGGCTTGTAGGAAGGGAGCACAGTGCTCCTTTGGTAGGCAAAACCCTTCCCAAAGACCTTTCGCGGGGACGTTGCCCAGAGAAGTTGCCGGTGTCCCATCGATGGAAGTGTCCAGGGCCAGGTTGGATGAGGCTTTTAGCAGCCTGGTCTAGTGGAAGGTGTCCCTGCCCATGGCAGGGGGTTGAAATGAGATGATCTTAAAATCTCTTCTAAACCAAACCACTCATTATTTTTTTAGGTGCATTTGCCGCTTCTAACAAAGTTTTGTTACAGCCATGTTGAAAACCCTTTCCACGGCGTAGGTGTTATGCATTAATACGTCTGGCTCTCTGCGTCTTGTTTCCTGAGGGGCCCATTTGCATCAAATAAGGAAACGATTAAGATCACCCTGAGGAAACAAAACCCTGTTTGCTGGCGCAGAGCCATTGTTAAATCATAAATAAAATTTTGTGTGGCACTGGGACAACCCTCCTGCTGTATGAAAAGCAAATCCGGTGCTTTTCTGGTCTGCTGAGGTGTGGATAGAGCAAATGTAGCAAGGGAGTGGAAGAAGAAATATTGTTGGAAAAGGGCTTTGCAAGGGACTGTGGGATGCCTTAATGTGAGTGATCCTTTTCTCTGCCTTCTCTCCTGAATTCAGAAGTACTGAGTTGCTGCCTGGTGTGTGAATGTGAAACGTTTTCTTGAATCACTTCCAGGTTCCAGAACAGCGATGGTGAGGTCAAGTACTTGCGCGATGCTGAAGAACTGATTCGGCCAGAGCGGAACACGTTGATCGTCAGCTTTGCAGACTTGGAGCAGTTCAATCAGCAGCTCTCTACCACCATTCAGGAGGAGTTTTACAGGTAAAGTGTAGAGTGGGTTTCTTTCAGTTAAAGCTGAGCTTTGCTGCAGTCTCAGGCCCGTGATGTCTTGCTTGTTATGTAAAAAAATGAGAGGTTTATCTTCTTTCTGCATCCTGAAAGCACTTATATTTAAGATTGGTTTTTTACTGGCTAAAAACATTTCTCAATGGATTCCTCTCTGGAAACCATGAGTTAACCAGGCAATTGCATTTACTGGGGTAAAGAAGTAGGTGGTCAGTATGAGAATACAGAATAAACAAAAATTTCATGCTCCGAAAATAGTTTATTGAGCCAGTTGCTTATTTTGAAGATCCACTTCTTGATATTAGGATAGTAATGTCATAAAATGAGACTTTAAAAAGTCTGTTATCAAACAATAATGTGAATGGTATTATTATGGAGTAATCTTACATTTAGCATATTTAGATTGGCTTTTTTGTGTTATAGCCTGGAAATCTGATACAAGCCTTTGATATAATCTAAAGCAGAGAAGCCATTTTGATGGCTTCTGTAAAATTTGAACTTTTTTTTCCATATTTCAGAGTTTATCCTTACCTCTGTCGAGCAACAAAGACTTTTGCTAGAGACCACGGGAATGTCCCTTCAAACAAGGACTTCTATGTTGCATTCCAAGACCTGCCGACCAGACACAAGTAAGATGATTATTAATTCCAGAAACTTGTGCATTTTTACTACTGGGCAAAAATGTGTCAAAGCACACTGAAAATGTTTTGGTTATGTAGTGTAAAATGTGCAGCTGGCCAGTGCAGTTGTGACGACGTTTTCTGATCTTGTGCAGGATATTTTTTGAAGCAATTTTTCTTTTGTGAATCATACTCAGATACTTAAATTCATCATATTTCACAAGCAAATGTAACTTCTCTAATTTAAAAAAAAAAATAGTACTTAGTGTGTGTTGCTTTTGAAGTACCAGTGAAGTTACTTTTGTATTGGTTTGACCTTTAGTGTTAATCTAAAAGTTTATGTAGAATTGTAAAATGAGACTATATTGTAGAATTTTGTTTCTTTTGTCTGTTAGAGCAGCTCTTTAGTCACAGACTGAATCAAACTATGTTGTATCTTAGTACCCTGGGCCTGGAATTGTCAACTCAGTAATTCAATCCTTGTGAATTTCTGTTTTAAACAGAATTCGAGAACTGACTTCAGCAAAAATTGGCTCCCTGCTGCGCATCAGTGGGCAGGTGGTTCGTACCCATCCAGTCCACCCAGAGCTGGTCAGTGGGACCTTCCTGTGCCTCGACTGCCAGACAGTGATCAAAGATGTGGAACAGCAGTTCAAATACACACAGCCAAATATCTGCAGAAACCCAGTCTGTGCCAATAGAAGGAGATTCCTGCTGGACACAAACAAATCAAGATTTGTTGATTTCCAAAAGGTATGAGGGTGATGTTGGGRGGTGATGACAACCAGTGATTTCTGTGGTAGTTGGAAGGTGTTGTTTGTACTGCTACAAGTTGAAGAGGGTTAATTTTTGTCTTGTCAACATCAAGAAAAGGCCTCAAGAAAAGGCACTGGAATTTCTGCAGAAAGTTTGTTTCTGTCTATGGAAGACTTACGTGTAAGAATGGGAAATTATTAATAGTGTCAGTTTTGTTGTGTGACATTTACTGTCTAAGTAATCCACTGAAACCCGACATATTCAAGCCACAGTTAGTCTCATGTTGCTGGTATATCATGTGTAGTTGTTTTATAGAAGGAAGAAAAGAGGTGTCTACTGGTATCTGCAGCGTTTTGCTCTTTCAGATTGATTTACTCTCCCAAATCCTCAGCACTTCACATCCCACAATAGTATTTTATGTCAGCCACGTTAACTGATGTTTTCAAGTTGCTTTTCAGAATTGTCACTGTGGCCCTTGTATATCCACTTTAAGTTTCTCCAAGACTCCATAGTGCTGATTGGTGAAGGGATTTTTGGTTGTTTGTCTTATTGTAAGAGGGATTTCATGGTTGACAAAGATGCAGCAATCAGGTGCTACTTAACACATCTACTAGCAGAGTAGCTTTTGAAGCAGTTTCAAATCTGGTGACATTTGCTAAGTGTTTAACCTTCTGTCCTGGCCAGGTTCGCATTCAGGAGACGCAGGGCGAGCTGCCGCGCGGCAGCATTCCGCGGAGCGTGGAGGTGATCCTGCGCGCAGAAGCCGTGGAATCCGCTCAGGCAGGTGACAAATGCGACTTCACCGGGTCGCTGATTGTCGTGCCTGATGTGTCCCAGCTCTCCACGCCAGGTTCGTTGCTACTCTGCTGACCTCCATGAGGTGTCCTTCCCGCTCGTTCTGGGAGCTCTGTCCTGACTCCCGCTCTGTCCGGCAGGGTTGCGTGCAGAAACCGGCTCGCGGGTGACAGGGACAGAGGGCTATGAAGCCGAAGGCATCCGGGGACTGCGCGCCCTTGGGGTCCGAGAGCTCTCATATAAGCTGGTCTTCCTGGCTTGTTACGTTGCACCAACAAATCCACGGGTGAGTCTGGAGAGAAAAGAGATTTAAAGGTGTTGATGATTTCTGCTCTGTGTGGTTTTCCCTCAAATTGGGGAGCAGGAATGGGTAAAGGTTTAACTATGTGTGTGTGCCACCTTCCGGTGTGCATTTGACTGTCTTTATATTCTGGTTGAATGTACATAGCAAGCTTCTTTTCTTGTCTTTGTTGTTCACAGCATTTTTCACAGATGTGATTATTTGCCAATGCTATCAATTTATTTGAAAGAGCTGACTGATCSATGTATTTCCATTCAGCCTTCATCCATTTCTGCAGCATTTCCTTTTCTTTCAGGAAACCCTATTGCTGCATTTTGTCACAGGAAAAACAGGGATCCTTGTTCTCTCTGGTTTATCACATGACATATTGGGATGTTATTACAACTTAATAAGTAATGCTGACTATGACTGGGCATTGGCATAGTGTGGTGATGTAATCTGTCATTCTGCTAACAGCTTCACCATCCCACAGCATAAAAATAGCATCTCTTATTTTCTGGCAGTAGAAGTTTTCAGCCCTGTTTCACAGTAGCAAAAGACCTTGGAAGTTCCTTAATGAAGAATGCTTACAAAGGCAATTTTAGTCAAAGGAAGCCACATTGGCTTACTCTTTTTTTATCTCTATGTAAGCAATTCACCTGGGATTTTCTCACTAACTGAAGTTACACCATTGATTTTGCCTGCTAGGAAATTGGCTATTGGTTTTTAAAGGTATAAGGTGATGAGCTTCCTTAGCYTRAGGGCAGCTTTTCTGACTGYGTTCCTCCCATCCAGCTTACAGAGCAAGTTTTTGTAACCTGTCTGCAGTACTCATATTTATTAGTGACYCTGTTATTACTTTTATTACTGTTTCATTTCTTTTGTTTAGTTTGGTGGAAAAGAGCTCCGAGATGAAGAACAAACCGCAGAAAGCATTAAAAACCAAATGTCTGTGAAAGAGTGGGAAAAGGTTTTTGAAATGAGTCAAGATAAGAACCTATACCATAATCTGTGCACCAGCCTCTTCCCCACTATCCATGGTGAGAATCCATGTGTGGCCTCAGAGAGGGAAGATTTCACTTGTGTAAATATTAATTCCTTTTGCTGTCCCCTAGTGCCATTTGGGGAAAGGTTGAAAGCCCTTTGTCAACTTCAACAGACTCTCTCCCTCAGCACTGGTTGTGCYAGAAAGAGAGAATCTGTTTCCTCAGTACTTGTGTGTTTAATCATGAAGGCTGCAGGGCCAGTCAGAAGAGTTGGGTTTAGTTTCGGGTGTTCCACTACTGAACCCTAGAGGTTTTGGTAGATATTTAGCAAATGGGTGAATTCTGACTGGATGTGCCCAAATGCTCTAAAATTCTAGTGGCCTGAAGTTTTTTTTAAATAGGAAGAGTGGRGTGTTTTCTTCAGATTTTTAGTTTAATGTCTTTTCTGGGACAGGTAATGATGAAGTGAAACGTGGGGTCCTGCTGATGCTTTTTGGAGGAGTTCCCAAGACCACTTCAGAAGGCACTTCATTGCGTGGGGACATCAATGTTTGTGTTGTTGGTGATCCAAGTACAGCCAAGAGTCAATTTTTAAAGTAAGATTAAAACTCAGTATTTAAATATTGTCCAGTGTGACTAGAGCTAAAAGTGTGTACTCTGTGTTAAACAAAGGAAAGGGAAGTAAAATATTTGAGAGTATTTTCCAGGGATTGTTTGGGTGTGGTTGAAGTATTTGAACAAGGCTGAAGCAAACTCARCATATGGATTTCCAAATATTTTCAAAAGGCATTGAATATTAAAAATACAAATTAATTGTACATCTTAAAATATCAGAGATAGATGAAATACTGAGATTCTTATTACTTCTTTCCACAGGCATGTGGATGAGTTCAGCCCCCGTGCTGTGTACACCAGTGGCAAAGCCTCCAGCGCCGCAGGTCTGACGGCAGCTGTGGTGAAAGATGAGGAGTCCCACGAATTTGTCATTGAAGCCGGAGCGCTGATGCTGGCAGATAATGTGAGTCTGGGACCTGGAGAGGTTCCTGTGTCCCTTGAATGGTTTTGATTAATGACAAAGAGCCCCAAATTGTCTTAATGATGCTTTTTTCCCCCCAAAGTCATTGAATCTGAGTCACGTACTGTTTTCATTCTTCCGCTGCAGGGGGTTTGTTGCATTGATGAATTTGACAAGATGGACGTGCGGGATCAAGTAGCCATTCATGAAGCAATGGAACAGCAGACAATATCCATTACTAAAGCTGGAGTAAAGGTAACTTGCACTACTCCTCTGTGTAGTCTGTAGGATCACCTTGCTGTTTTTTACCATCACCTCTCAAATTTTCATGTCAGCTCTGCAGTTGCCTCACTGTGGCAGGACAGAGATCACTTGCTGCTGTTTTTGTGCGATGTACCCAAAAAAGATCAGAAATGTTACTGAAAGAAAAAAGAGATAATAGTGGACAGGAAACAGAAAATGGAAAAAGCCTAACCTTGGAGTAACTCCCAAAAAAGTTATAGATTTGTGTGTGTTTGTAGAAGTGTGTATTTGCACTGTGAAAAACAGGATGTTGTGAAAAGYGGTTTTAAGGGCTTGTTTCAGTATTGTTGACAGGAGTGTGACTTTGTTAAAATACTCATCATCAAAACTGTGTCTGGGGGCAGAGACCTGGTTAGAAAGGGCTTGTTAGTAGAATTTGGGTGTTTTGAGGAGTGATTGTTGTAATTCCTCCATTAAACGCCATCTAAAAGATGACCCATTTGGATTGCAATGAGTTGGTTTAGGAAGATACCATTTTTTAAAATTTATTTTTCTCATACTGTCAGGCTACTCTGAATGCCAGGACCTCCATTTTGGCTGCAGCAAACCCAGTTGGTGGCCGCTATGACAGATCCAAGTCACTGAAACAGAATATAAACCTGTCAGCTCCCATCATGTCCCGCTTCGATCTCTTCTTCGTCCTTGTGGATGAATGTAATGAGGTATTTTTAAGGAATTATAGAATAATTTGTGTCAGAAAAGATCTCTGGAGGTCTCTARTCTAACCTTGAGCTCAAACTGATCATTGATGACAGTTTGCCAAGCCTTGACCTGGTGAGTTTGGAKTATCTTCAAGGATGGAGATTCTGCAATTTCTCCAGGCCCCTGCAATGTTCGATAACTCTCATGTGTTCAAAAAATAATAACTTTTATATCTAATCAGAATTTCTCATGGTTCAGTTTGTGTTGGTTGCCTCTTATCTAAGAGCTATTTGGCTCCATCACATTTATACATCAATGAAGCAATTGCTTTCCTTTCAAGTTGAACAGACCCAGGTCTTTTGGCCTCTCATACATMATGTACTCCTGCTGTCTGACCATCTTGGTGGCCCTCTGCAATTTTAGGTGAAGCAAATCTCATGAGAGTGTCTTGCATCTGCTTTTCTGCTCTGTCTGCACAGCTGAAAGCTGGCAGTACAAATTTGAACATGCTCTGCTGAATACAAGGACACTGCCTTTTCATCCTGTAGTTGTTTGACCTGCAAACTTAACACCATTAGTCATGTTTACAAATGGCTGATCACCAAGGCTGAGACTGSTACCACCTGTCTATGTGGCATTTGCCTTGGGAACGCATGAAATCCAGAGATTAATGTTGGTTCAGTCACTGTTCTGCTCAGAGTGATTATCTAATTGAGAAGGGAGTGGTGAGAGAGAGTAGGCTGAAAAGGAAGAAAGCAGTTCCCACGCTGCAAAGTGCTGCTTTCTGCCTGTTCTGTGGCTAACTTGTAACCCAGGAATGTTCCAAGAGGTTATAAATCCTAAAACTGCCTTTTATCCCTGCTCTGTGTGTTTCCTTGTATTAAAACCCCCCAGGGCATTCTCGCGGACCTCCGGGCAGAGAGCTTGGCTTCTAGGAAGACTAGCTCTGCCATGAGGATTGCAAGTGAGCAAGGGAAATGGGAAGGAAGAATAGAACTGTTGTCTTGCTCTTTGGCTGATGCTGTGTAAGTGATCTGACACAGCCCCCAATATCCCAGGTGACAGATTACGCCATTGCCAGACGCATCGTGGATCTGCATTCCAGAGTGGAAGAGTCTGTTGATCGTGTCTATTCCTTGGATGATATCCGAAGGTACCTGCTGTTTGCAAGACAGTTTAAACCAAAGGTAATTGTACTTTTTAAGTAAACCGTGTAACAGTTGTCCTGTCTGAGGAGGTCCAAACGAACAGTCATTCTGCAGTAGGCTTTTCTCCAGGAAATGCCAAGACACTTAGTGTAGGATTCTTTCAAGGAAGGAGCCATAAACTCAAGTTAGTATCTCAAAACGTATCTAGAGCATGTCTTGGAGCCAGGTACTCTTGAACTTCAGAAACCCAGCCAGCCCAGCTGAGATAATCAGTGGCGGTTCTTAGCCTCTATCTAGAACTATTTCCTTGCTTTTTGCTAAAATACAGGACATGGGAAACTGCTCTAAGTACAGATTTTTTGGGGTCTGTCCAAGTAGCAGCTTGGTTGGGCTGTGTGTTAGATTTTTCAGAAGTCTGTAAACATAGAACAACCTAGTAGGGACAAACATGAATTATGCCTGGAAACAAGTCAGTGGAACAGAAAAATAAAAATTATTTTAAAACTCTGCTGTAAAAAAATTAATGCAGCAGTATGCATATTGTAATATCATCATCAGTAAGTGTAATCATTACTACAATACAATTTTAGCATATGATTGTCATTATACGTCCATAGAGTGTGTGTATAGCATACAACATTTCAGAGAAAAGCAGTAGGCAGTAGAGGGAAGTCTGTGAACTGCCAATCTAATGAGGGAAGAAAAAATTTTAATACTCTGTACATTGAAACTACTGTCACACTGTTTGATGTCACACAGATATCCAAGGAGTCCGAGGACTTTATAGTGGAGCAGTACAAACGGCTGCGGCAGCGCGACGGCTCTGGAGTGACCAAGTCATCCTGGAGGATCACTGTGAGGCAGCTGGAGAGCATGATCCGCCTGTCTGAGGCCATGGCTCGTATGCACTGCTGTGATGAGGTATCAGGGCTTTGATGGAAGTTTGTATAAATGTTTCTGGAAATGTGTGGGAGCTCTGGCTTTGCTGTTTARCTGTGATACTGGACGTAGTCCTGTGGGTGAGGAGGAGAGCTTGGGTCATGGTTTTTCTTGTGGTCATACTCAGTCTGAGTGGTTATGCCAGAAGCACTGGTCTTAAGGTATGACTTGTAAAACTGAGGTCAGCTGGTCCAGACTGAGAACATGCATGATTTTGCATTACAGTTGTGTCAGTACTCTCAGCCTCTTACCCATCAAATCATGACAAATGGGAAGAACAGTCATCTCCTACTATCAGCCAGGGCTGTTGGCAGTGTCTTTCCTGATCTTTCAAAGCTTGTAAGCTCTCAGCTCCCTTCCATCTGCAATCTAAAAAGCCAAAGTTCATTGAAGTATCTGAACCTCCCCAAGAGTACCTGTATGTGTGATTTGAGCTCCTTCTCACATCAACCAGTGTGATGAACACGTTGTGTTYAGGTTATTAACTGTAGTAAAACTGCTGCCCATCTAGTCCTGCTTTAAAACCCAGCAGGCCTTTTGAAATGTTGATTAGAGGGAGGTGACACAGACGGTGATGGAACCTTGCTCACTGGTTGTGTAAGAAGGACACCTATGGAGTCCTTTTAAATTAAATTCAGCTTATAAAGAAACAGCTAGTTTTCAGCTTCTGGTTCTGCTAGAGATGATTTTTCCAGTTCTWGCTTTTCAGTTCAGGAGGAGAGTATCATTAATTGCATGTCTCTTTTTTTTCATACTGTCTCTGTTCAGACCCATTTCTTCCATGTTTCTTGCTCCACTGATCTGTCTTCCAAATGTTCTTGGCTTTAGTAAAAATTTTATTGACTCTACATGATTGCTAAACCCTGAAAGATTAATCAGGCCACTTTTCCCTCCATAACCTTGCATGACCTTGGAGTTCTTTTAGTGGGACATACATAATTTAACTTGCAGAGCCTTTAGTGCTTTAGGATTAATCAGGTGAGTCTTGTAGAAAAGCCTTTTGATGGACTCAGAGATGAGTTTCTGGAGCTGTTGGAAAACCAGAAGAACCACTGTRCCTATTTAATACATGTTTTTTCAAATCTTCCTCAGGTTCACCCAAAACATGTGAAGGAAGCTTTCAGGCTTTTAAATAAGTCCATCATTAGAGTTGAAACTCCTGACATCAATTTAGACCAAGATGATGAACAGCAAATGGAGGATCAAGAGGAGCAAGATGGAGTCAATGGTAAATGACTTACAGAGAATTTTTTCAAAGGGGAAAGTCTTTCCAGCCTTTACAGCTTACCTTSTTTGAGCATGTGCTTCTCTTCAGTTTCTCACCTGTTTCTCATCTAATGAACTCTGGAAATCTTTAGTTCTGCTCTTAACYCTCTTGTTTCTTCAGCCTCCTTCACCAACTCACCTGGTTGGTCAATGCAATGCTTTTCAGTGGCTCAGAGTATGAAGTAGCTGAAAGATGGTACAGCTTTAAACCTGGGCATGTGTCCAAACAGGTGAGGCAGAAGCTCCAGCTGGGGTCAATGGTCTCGTGAATGGGATCAATGGCCATTCTGAGGATGTGAACAAGGATGCTGCACCCAAAGCTTCTCTCAGACTGGGCTTCTCCGAGTACCGCCGGATTTCTAATCTCCTGGTGCTGCACCTCAGGAAAGCAGAGGAAGGTAAGAATTTGTTTATTAAAAAGATGGCAGACCCCGAGCTCAGGGAGCAATTGTTACTGCATCTCATAGTGTTCCACGTGGGATTTTCACTCCTCTTGAGACAACAAACTTGTCAGGTCGGGTGTGTGGACCTGTGCTCATGTGACAATACTACATCTGGTGATACAAATATGACTCCTTGCAGTTTCTAGCTCTGTTATCTTAGTCATTTGTCAAAACCCATGAAGTCAAGGAGCATGTCAACAGAGCAGAGCCAGAAAAGGATTTGTAGCACACAATGGTGTAGCCAAGCTAGAAGAGTCTGTAGCAATGAAAACTGGAGCAAAAGCTTTAATGCATGCCAGCAACCACAGCTTGGCATACTTAACCAGATTGGCTGGATTGGTTCTTCAGAAGGTTAAATATTGAAGTTGCAATGAGCCTACTCCTGTAATGAACTGCAGCAGTTGTCTCAGCATATACTAAAGCTACATACAAAGTTTTTGGAAGGGTGTGGAGATTACAGTGTCTATTCAATGCTGAATACATGTGGAAGAAGGACTCCTCTGGCTTTGTGTGATTTTCTTTAGCCCTTATTTAGAGGAAAGGTGTGAGTCCTTGCAACTGGTTTTTCTTGAAGCTGAACGCTGATGGGATTTGGAAGCCACTTGGGTGCATAGAACTGAAAGCCTCGATTCTCAACCTGATTCTCTCCAGTTAAACCATGGTACAAGAGCTTCCTGTGCAAAATATGATGCTTTGAGAAAAAAACCCTAAAGTCTGGTCTTTCCTAAACATCCTAAAAAGCACATTTCCCTCTTCAGCATTGTAAATGTTAATGTATAAATCCTTTTCTGTTACAGTTTGAATGGTACCTTACTGCTGCTGAGTTTATGCAAATTATTTTCTTTGCAGAAGAGGACGATGCATCATTAAAGAGGAGTGAGCTTATTAATTGGTATCTAAAGGAAATCGAATCTGAAATCGAATCTGAAGAAGAACTAATAAATAAAAAGAAGATCATAGAGAGAGTCATTCACCGGCTTACACATTATGTATGTATAGAGATGTATGGATAGTGGAAAGGTTTTAATTTACATAGGGCAATGTTTCATTTTTTATAGAATACATTCCTATTTGGAGAAATCGATTTTGTTCTTCCATAGTATTGACTGATGCAGTATAAATGCCTTCTTTGTTTAACCCTGTTACAACAATTATAGAGAAAACAGTGAAATAAATTAGAGATGTGTATAAGTTCCAAGTGCTATCCTATGTCACTGTAGAAGTGTGATTCTTTTCTGTATTTCTGTAGTTTTAGTTATACRTTAGGATACAGAAATACAATTAACGCTTGCATTCAATGGACAGCCTTAAGTCAYGGGGGTACTAGGGCATTTTGGAGGAAAAAGTATGAAAATAGAAACTACTTTTCACTTTTAAAGGCACAAACCCACTAGATTGGACAGCACTAGGCTGAAAAGTTCCCAGAAAGAATACAACATGTAAGAGATTCTCCCTGAATGCAATTGTTAAGATTAAGAATCTGTTAGAGGGAGTTCACAATTAAAAGGGTTAAGTGATGAATAAGAGGTTTCACCAGTATAAAAAGATGCCTTTCAAAGAGTACAAGCAAACCTCTCTGCCCTTGTTTTCACACAAATCTTTTTCTGTTGCAGGACCACATTCTGATAGAATTGTCTCAGTCAGGACTGAGAGGATCCAGAGAAGAGGAGACTTTTGATGATGATCCATACCTGGTTGTCAACCCAAACTATCTGCTGGAAGACTGAGAGCTGAGAACTGGGTTGTAGAGCTGACTGCTTACAAGCTGCAAAATGCATTCTTTTCTTGCAGGAGTTGCTATATGGCTAATTCCTTAAACTGCTGTGAAAGTGCCAGAGTGTGGTCAGTCATATATGATTGCTCATTTCCACTGAGCACACTTTGGAAGATTTTAAAGACACACTTTATTAGTTTCACTATTAACTCTGAATTTCAGTGCCATCATCCAATAGCTTTTTTCATCATCAAGCTATGTAGATGCTTCTGTTTTAAATGAGATTCGTTTTACATTGTTCTTCTGTTGTGTTTAGTAGATGTTTTATGCTATAGGTTTTCACTGTTTTTCTTACTAAAGTAAATAAAAGCTTGTTAATTGTTTGGAGATGTGGGGGGAGTGGATTTGTTGTTACTCACATGTGGGATTGCTGTTTTCTATGCCTGTACTTTGAGGCTGAAAAAAGTAGTGATCTAAATGTTTAATGTCTTAAAAAAGATGAAGTTTCCTGGGTGACAGATGCTCTATTTTAAGATCCATCATTAAGATAATGAGAAACTGATTCTTCTGTTTCTTTTTAGATGGACTAAAGATGTGCACACTCCTGTTGCATATGTAAAGTAGAAAATTGCAAACAGCCAAGCACAARGCAAGGCTTTAAGTCAGCAGGGCAGAAACGCCCACCTTGATGAATGTCTTGACCAGTAAGTGAATCGAAAACTGCCCCCGTTTGKGAGGGATTTTTAAGACTATATTTGCAAACTGGTTTGTAGATTTTTCTGTCAGAAAACTTCACTTAAATTTCTGTTGTTCTCACTTTTATACTGTAAACTATGGGATTATTAAATAATCTATTAAGAATTAAAAATACCTGAATATTTGTCTTGTCAACTTGATACCAGCACCTAAGAAACATTTGGAATAGCATGAAAGATACCAAAGCTATCTATTTTAATTAGAAATAGTGTGAAATAACTGTTTCTGAAAGAGGTTGAGGAATGGAACTAGTTTGTAAGACAGTCATCTTTCTCCTGGTAGTYTCTGCCAGCTTTGGAGAGATACAGCTTGGTCTAACTAAGCACATCATTAAAGGTAACAGTTCTATTTAAAGAGTGGAGGGAATCACAAATATTTGTTATCAACAAACACTACCCCATCACCGGGCACTGACTCCAACTGCACTAACTTCTCCACTCGTTTCTTTCATAAACCACATTTTGGTAAATGCTACATTTCATTAGAAACAGCCACCCACCTGCAACAAGGTTTGTGTTATTCTATATTGTTCCTTTGCTTTGAAAACAGAGATAGGAAGATGTTAGTACTTCATTAGGTGTTTCTCCCTCCCTTCCTTTCAATCTTTGTTTGATAATAGATATTCTTCRTGTAGGAGAAGGTATTTTTTCTGCTTCTTTCCCCAGTTCTGTAGGCTGGGAGGGATGTTCTCTCTGAGTTAACACAGCTGTACTGAAAAATAAGCACCAGGTGGTGCTATAAAGTTACTGTTCAAACATTCAGCCATCAGAGCAGAGGGAAGTTGTTCAGAACAGTAAGCACAGTGTTAAAGCAAGCTCTTCAGGGCTTCCTGAAAAAAATCATCTGGGAATCAAACGGGGTCAAAGTCCACAAATTACAATCCCTGTATAAGATTTGACTAACAGCGAATGTTGAGAGGTGTTTCTTGCTGTACCTTAAAGATAAGATTGCTTGACACAGCAATAACTTGCTCAGGTGATTCCAGCTATCTTTTAGACAAAATTCTGGTTATTAAAGGAAATGAACTCTGAGCTGGACCTGACATTTCACTATAGGTATGTAGAATTTTGTGTTTAGTTGGTTTAAAAATGTTCTCAGCTCTTCRGTTTTGCTGTGTTTGAATGTAGAAGAGCTGATGTGTCCACCCTGCTGGGACAGCACATGTTTTCAGGGCTGAAGGAGGGAGTATTTTGGAAAGCAATGAAATGATGCTCAGATTCCTGGATGTTATTGGGCATGAGGAGGCACACTGTTGCTTCTGCCTGAATTCATTTAAGAGCCACTTTTCCAGCTGGGTGAGGTGCCACATCTCAGATTTCCTYTACYCACCCAGGATTAGAGCACARAGGTGCCTCCTGCTGYCCTGCACACCCTGAGCCGTGGTGGACCCAGCCCCAGCAATGCAGATAACTCTGCTTTTGTTGTTTTCTGCATCCAGAGCTGTGCTGGGATTCTTCTAAAGCCAAAAAAGGCCAAAAGGAGAGGGAAAGTTTATCTTGCTTACTTCACCTTCCTCTAAATGGGAGGCAGTATCAGCAAATGTCAACTGATCTTCAAGCCTAAAGGGGAACATAAGCATCTCAGAAAATGTTTTCACGTGACTTTTCTCCAGCTGACTGCTGCACTGGTTTTTGTGTTCATCCACTTGTTTATCTACTGAGTGAAAGTCCTGATCTGCTATCATTCCAGTGTCAGCTGTTTATGGGAACATTGATCTATGGAAATGATCCTTTCAGTTAAATATTACTTCTACTAGAGTATAAGTAGTGTGGAGTAAGTATTTCTGAAGCAAGGTTCAGAAATGGAGCTGATTTGGAAGACAGTCATCTTCTTTCTGTTAGTTTCTCTCAGCCTTGGCTTAGATGGGGAATTTGCTCAGAATTTTATCTCCCTTGCTGGGCCTCTACCCAGCGAGCTGGCAAAGAGACTGGGTCTGCAGGACCAGGTCCTGCCTGAGGAACACCAGGGCCCTGCCGTGGCTGAAGCACAGGGTTACCTGTGCCAACAAGATCTCGTGGCTTCTGAGCTGCCCCAGTACTTCTCCCGCCTCGGTGAGATCGGGGTGACGCATTACAAAGTCTTCCTGCCGTGGGCACGCATTCTTCCCGACGGGAATGCCGGGAAGCCTGATGAAGCTCAGGTGCAGTGCTACCGGCGGCTGCTGGAGTCCCTGCTTGCTGCAGGCCTCAGACCCGTGCTGGTTCTGCACCACCGGCGCGTCCCCGGTGCTGTGGCTGTGCGGGTCAGCGGGAGGAAAGCCAGTGCCTTTGCTGAGCTTTTTGTGGAATATGCAGAGTTCAGCTTCCGTGCCTTTGGGGACCTGGTGGATGCGTGGCTCTCCTTCAGYGACCTGCCAGAGGTCCTTCAAAGCCTGCCCTACCCTGAGCCCCAGGAACGAGCCCGTGCCGTGGCTGCTGCTCATGAAGGATTTTACACCACCTACCACAAGACACTCTCACTGTCGGGTAAGGGGAGCAGGGAGAAGGGCTGTTCCAATATGGCTCACAAATATTTTGCAATGGGATTAAATGGCAACTGCTACATGCAGTCTCTATGTGAGTATTTTTGTGTACCTCCTCCTGATCCATGGAGGAAAGAATACAAACTTCCTGACATGTACCTGAAACCAAGAAAAAACAAGGCACAAGAAGTCTCCTGTGCGATAATAACTGTGAGAATTTTGCAGTGTCCTTTGTTGGACTTTCCTTGTTGCAGACACTGGGTTTTACAGCAGTTAAATCCAAAATCTCCCTGTATTACACAGAGCAACAGAATTTCAATTCTTTCATGATGGATGAAAATTGAAGATATTAATTCTAATTAATGCAGAGTGGAGGGGCAGAATTTATTGACAAAGACTTCTTGAACTCTGCCTTTGAATTTCTACYTTCTTTCCTCAGCTCTCCTTTGAAATCACTGTGGCTGTTCTGAAATCAGCTACCTCGGGCAGTGTCTAGTGTTCTACTGCTTCAAAAATTTAAAACTGGTTTTAAAATAACTGCAGTAAACTGACATTTTTAGTTGTCCATAATATGTTCCTAACAGACTGCCTCTTTTTATCTCAAGGTGGAAAGCTGTCCATTGCTTTAGAAGTGGGTCATGTCTTGGACAGTGCTTCATCAGAATTGCTTTCAATTTCTCTTCAGGTAACACCTTAAGAGAAATATTTCCAATATTTCCAATATATCTATACATTTCCTTTGATTTAGCTATTGTTTTATGTATGGGATCAAATGACTTGTTGCAAGTTAAGATTTTAGCAGGTTGACCAATTGACCAGTTTGGTAAGCTTTACTTATTTGATTAGTCTGATTATGTGAAGCTTGCTGATTTAAAAAATTGCTTTGGCATCCTTTCTTGGCTAGTAGGCACTGATTAAGCTACATGGAGACACGTTTGCTCTCATAATTGGCAATTTTAACAATGTACTTGCTAAATGACAAGGTGTCTCTGAAAAGTGTACCTGTTACCATTTTCTTTGCAGGTCTGCTTAATGCACCCCCAAAGATATAGATACTTTATTTTAAATAACTGCTATTTTAAAAATCTGCTAATTATGTTAAAACATAGACCGGGCTGTGCTAAAAATGATGTAGTTGCACAGGTATGGCACAACATGAGGAGAACTTAATCTCTCCAAAGGCAATGACATCCTTTCTTAAAAATCAAGTTCCCTGTTTGTAGTTGTCTTCACCAGAGGATGTTGATGTAGGTTATAGTACACAAAGGACAGTGCAGGTTTTTTTGCTGAATTCATAATCCTTCAAAACCAGTTCAAGCAGTGTTGTAGGTGTGACATTGCAAGGATTTAAGGAAGGTGTGGTTTGAAGGGAGAGCAAAGAAGTTGTTTTAGATGAGCTGACTAAACTGGAAGAGAACCTTGGACTGAAAAATGAACTGAAAGCTTATGAGTTTTCTTCCAGCTTCGTCCGCTGGTTTAATAAGAAAATCTAATCTGTTCCCCTGAGCTCAATGTCTTCTAGGGGGATAACGCTTGTGGGTTTGGAACGATTAGATATTTCTGAAGTGGACTTTCCCCAAAGGGTTATTGATAAGGCCTACCTGAACCACATAGTTGTAAAGGTTTCTCTGATTAATCATAGATAGTCTTACTAATTAAGAAATTAACTGTAAATCATTAATATAAAATCTATAAAATATACGTAGCATTTAATTTAGCTGTTTAAATTTTACTTTGTTTAGGAGGAGACCTACAGAACACATCTTCCCATTCAGTATCCAGTTTGTGCTCATTACATTGTCCAGGGCTCCACACAGCTGTATGGCTCCTTATTCCTGCAATATGTTTTTTGTCAAACCTTACACAATTTTATGTATTTTTAAAGTAACGCCTGCAAAAAAAAACCCCATTTTCCTCCAGGATGATTCTTTTCCTTTTCTTGTTTCCAGGATTCAGTAGACTTTGTGTCTCTTAGCCTTCAGTACCATTGTGGAAATGAAACAGATTTCTACAAGAAATTGAATGAATTCCAGGTAACATGATACACAGGGTTAAAATGACAGCAGACAATAGACCATAAATAGGAGCAGAATTTCATGTTCTGTGATGCATATCTAAACAGTTCTTATTTTCTGTGAGAGCTCAGATAGCAACTATGCTAGGAAGCACCTGCAAAGTGCTCACTTACTTCTCTGTTGTTATTCTGACTTAAAAACTGTTGTTGGAAAGTACTGGAAAGGATCATCTGGGTCAATGCTTATTACTGATGCCTGAATGATCAGAATGGCAGAGTTCTTTTGTCTGGGACTGGAAAACCTTCTCTCTTACATCCTAAGTGTTTGGTAACCTGTTAGGCCTCTACCTATACACTGAAAGATATTATTAAAGTCTAGCATAGGCTCTACAAAGATGCTCCCAAACTTCACATTCCTCGCCAGCAAAGGCGGTGCTGGAAATGTTACTGAGGGGGAGTTTGTGAAGGGATTAGATCGCATGGCAGCAACAACATCAGTGATGCTGTAGGCTGGTACCTGATATTAAACCTCTGGCAGTGAACTGCATTCTTAAAATCCGTCAGACAAGAGTCATCCAGCATCTGGGTAGCAGGCTATGGAGCTGCCCATGGAAAAGGCAAAAAATGCCAAGAGGATGGCTTTACTAGCTGGCTGGTTTTACTAGCTGGCTGATGCTTCCTTTCATACTAGTGTCTGACTTTTGATTTTGCAGAGTGTCTGGAAGGACAAAGACATCTTGGTTTTTAGTCTGAAGTTCCTTGATTGTGTTTCCATGGAAGAGAATCCTTTCATACAAGTAGCTGCCATTGTCACAGGTGAGTGACATTTCAAGAAAGAGGAGAGTTTTTTAGTTAAGCTCTGCATGCTGAATGATAGGGGAAATTCAAAATTGTCCAATCTAGGCTGCTGCTATTAGATGGAATAACTTTATGGTTTTTTTATGGTCTTCTTGGAAAGTTAAGGGTGGATGGTGAGTGCTGAGGGAGGGGAAACAGGAAATCTTCCCCAAATCTTTTTGTCATTTTTATCAGCCTCAAGTTGCAGTAGGGGAGGTTTAGGTCGGATAATAGGAAAAATTTCTTTCAAGGTGTAATTGTTTGTACAAGCAGTGTCATGCAGTCCATGGCACCTGAGTTATGACTACATCCATCACTTACCGTTTGTTTGTTTCCAGCTATTACTAGAGAAGAAACACATACGATTGGGTGTGACATTAATGAGTTCTTGGACTACTTACCTCATGTTTTAAGGTACTGTAATAAAATACTGTGATACTGTATAATACTAACATAAGATACAGTAATAAAACTGCATCCTCTAGAAACCTATGTGCAGAGAGAAGGGAGAGACAAGACAGTTTTAGTGGTAAAGTCTGCTGTTAGTTGCTGAAAAGGCTGGAAAGGGCTGTCTTTGTGCTGAGCCCAGTCTCTTCCAATTACAGGCAATCCTCTATCCTGCTACTAATCCTATAATGTAATCCTCTTCCACTCTCTCATCCTTGGTTACCCAAAYTGCACCTTCAAGCCAATAATAACAAGTACATTTTTCAAGCCTTCTGCTCTTTTCAAGAGCAAAATAGTAACAAATAAACAAAYCCAGTAGAGGCTTTCCTAGGGGAGAAGCCAACTGAGCTTATGYGAACATCGGAGATGTCATTGTGCGGGGAGATGCTACGGATTACAGTAGCAGGATTGATCAGTTTTCGTTTATCTTGTGGAAACTCATGAAGCAGTTGTAGCAGGGGAAATTCCTGCCCACTGCACGGATTTTGTTTGCCCCTCTGACCTAACTGTAATGAATTATGAGACTMTACCTGCAAAGAACTGCATTAGAGATCTGGCACCTGAACTGCTCTGCAGTTGCCCCACTGCCCTCCACGTTCATCTCCCAGCTGGGAGACAGCAGGTTGCATTGATCAGATGTCAAAGGCTTATGTGACCTGAATGGGAAGCAAACAATTCCTTTATGCTCCACGTTTGCAAGTTCTGTGGCACTGGCATCCACCTTGCAGATTTTAACTTCTATTTATTCTATTTCCAGTGAAACAAATACTCTACAGGAAAACYCGGGTGCTGTTCTTGCCCCTCGGTCCTCCTATCAAACAGTTTGGGAAATGTTTGCTGAACAGTCTGAATTGGAGAGGGATTCTTTTCTGCAAGATGTTTTCCCCAGCGGTTTCCTCTGGGGCGTATCCACAGGTGCCTTTAACATCGAAGGAGCTTGGGCAGAGGATGGGAAAGGAGAGAGCATCTGGGATCAGTTTGGGCATGCAGGCCATGTCCACATGAACCAAACAGCAGACGTGGCATGTGACAGCTACTATAAAACCAGCCATGACATTTACCTGCTTAGGGGTCTCCACCCCCAGCTGTACAAATTTTCTGTATCCTGGCCTCGAATCTTCCCTGCTGGCACCAACGAGGCCATCAGTTCCAAGGGTGTTGATTACTACAACCGATTAATTGACCAATTGTTAGACTCTAACATTGAGCCCATGGTGACTCTGTTCCACTGGGACCTGCCACAGGCTCTGCAGGCTCTTGGTGGTTGGCAGAATGAAAGTATCATAGACGCTTTTGTGAACTACGCAGACTTCTGCTTTTCCACTTTCGGGGATCGGGTCAAGTTCTGGATTACATTCCATGAGCCCTGGGTTATCAGCTACGCTGGCTATGGCACCGGAGAGCATCCTCCAGGAATCACTGACCCAGGARTAGCATCTTACAAGGTAGGGGCACAGAAATAATTAAGATCCTGTAGCTGAACTCTGTTCAAGCCTAATGTGACCTCTGAGACAAAAGCTGGCTTGTTGGATTCATGATACTTGTTAAAAATGGGTTATTTAGCAGGGGCTAGGTGTTGTTATTTTAGTTTTCTATTCTGAAAGCTGGTATTGATGGAAAGTCAGATTCTTTTCCTTATTCCAAAACCTACTACACTCTTTGTCTATGCTGATTTGTTTTTGTCAAGATGTTTTCTTTYGGATGGCGAGGACATTTTCACATGGCAATAAGCTCAAGGCTTAAGAGTTTCTGTGGTATATTTTCCTCTACTTTCTTTTCCCAGGTTGCTCACACAATTCTCAAGGCTCATGCCGAGGTCTGGCACCTGTATAATGACAAATACCGTTCTCAGCAGCTGGGAAAGGTGGGGCTGGTGCTGAACTCAGACTGGGCTGAACCCCAGACTCCAACCAGCTCCGAGGATGTGAGGGCATCTGAGAGGTACCTGCAGTTCATGCTTGGCTGGTTTGCYCACCCCATATTTGTTAATGGTGATTACCCAGATATCCTGAAGGCTCAGATCCAGGAAGTGAACCAGCAGTGCTCCACAACAGTTGCACAGCTGCCTGTGTTTACAGAGGAGGAGAAGTCCTGGGTGAAAGGGACTGCAGATTTCTTTGGTCTTTCCCATTACACTTCCCGCCTGGTCAGTGCCGGAACTAACGGGACCTGCAYGCCAGGCTACGAGAGCATTGGGAACTTCTCCTTGCATGTAGATCCTTCCTGGCCACAGGCTGCCTCTTCCTGGATCCATGYGGTCCCTTGGGGATTAAGAAGGCTGCTGAAGTTTGTATCCCAGGAATACACAGGGACAACAAAGGTCCCAATATACATAGCAGGAAATGGTGTACCGACAGGAGACGCCGGGGATCTTATCAATGACACTCTGCGAGTGGATTATTTCCGCCAGTACATCGATGAGGCCCTGAAAGGTATGCAGAAATCAAATTACTATGTTTTTTTGAATCACGGCAACTCCTTATTCTATCCCTTCCATGGTGGTTAACTTTAAAACATCACCACTTGCATAGTGATATGAGGTCAGCTGCCTAATGTGTAGGTAGTGAGTGTGACCTCATATACTTCAGCCTATCTGATGTCCAGATCTGGAGTTCTCCATTCTCTTTAGATATTGGAATGCATTTTTCATGTATATGGKTTAATGTACGCTGGACCCTAAGATCACTCCCTCTGTGGGGACACTGTTTATATACCCCAGCTCCCCTAAAGATGATTTGCCTGCAGGCTSTTTCCCATGGAGATCTCCTAAATCAGGGCTGAACAGCCTTTACTGATTAATCAGATTTAACTGGCAGCAACCTGCAGCACTTCAGGCTGGAAATATCTCCCTAAAATTTCTATCTCAATCATTTTGAGAATGTTCAAGTTATGCCTGTAGAATGTTATGCTTGTATCTCTGCARGCTGTGTATCATTTGACATAAAGATAGTATTAGTAGCAGGTTCTTGACAGGTATAGAGAATTGAGCTTTCAAATAGAGATTTGACTGATGCTCTYTAGATAGACTAAACAATACTGTCAGGAAAACATTAAATATGCTGTATTAAATATGTTGCTGATCAGCGTGTACAGCATTTGATCTTCTTGACCTAGTTCTCAACATACCTCTGGAAGTGTTCAAAGAGCTACAGAAAACACAATTTAGTGGTGTTGTTATGCCTCAGCAGAAGTAAAGAAGATGGACTGTACATGGGAGTGAACTTTTTTTGCATGAGAGGTTTAGTGCTTTTTTGTAGGCAATGTGAGGAGAGATGCTGGACTTGCCTCTGCTGGTATTGGATACACTGTTCTGCTAAAAGAARCTCTCCTGTGCTCAGGGAATATAGGCAAGCACTAAATACATGTCATGTTTCAGTTTAACCATAGAGTTAAATCTAAAAGTGCACCATATACCTAAATTGATGAGATCTGCTTGAATACAAGAACACTGGGAAAGGGATAGCAGTGGCACAAGYGTCCTGTACTCAGATATCTCTTGGCGAATACTTCTTTTCTCACACATTTTTATCACTAAGCATTTCACCAGCTCCTATTAGAATGCTGACTGCTTTTCTTGCCAGACACCCTTAATTGTCTGGGAGTTTTTTAGCCTTTAAAACCATGTGTAAGTGTTTGRTTTGTCACACATATGCTTGGCTTTGGTGCTTCTGTCATGCTGAGCTGTGTCCAGGAAACGTTCAGATGGGTGACAGTGTCTCGTGTTGTTTCTGTGGCAGCGGTGAAACAGGACGCCGTGGATGTTCAGTCCTACATTGCTCGGTCCCTGGTGGATGGCTTTGAAGGCCCCGTGGGGTACAGCCTAAAATTTGGGCTCCATCACGTGAACTTTGAAGATAGCAACAGACCAAGGACTCCCAAGGCTTCTGCTTATTTCTATTCCAGTGTTATTGAAAAAAACGGTTTTCCATCCCAGGCCTTGGGCAGATCTTCTACACCAGTGGTGTTTGACCAACCGGTGCCATCAAAGTTGCCAAATTTACCAGCATCAGAAGTTCCCTCCGAGGCAAAGGTTGTCTGGCAGAAGTTTTCATCTCAGACTGACTTTGAAAGAGACAYGTACTTTTATGGGACATTCCCAGAAGACTTTACGTGGGGTGTGTCTTCCTCTGCCTACCAGGTAGAGGGAGGTTGGGATGCCGATGGCAAAGGACCCAGCATTTGGGATAACTTCACCCATGTCCCAGGGAATACACAGAATAATGATAATGGAGATGTAGCTTGTGATAGCTACAACAAGGTGGAGGAAGATATTTACCTGCTGAGAGCCTTAGGGGTAAAGAACTATCGTTTCTCCCTGTCCTGGTCTCGAATTTTCCCCACTGGAAGGAATAACTCAATCAACAGCCATGGAGTTGACTACTACCACCGTCTCATTGACGGACTGGTTGCAAACAACATCACTCCCATTGTCACTCTGCACCACTGGGACCTGCCACAAGCTCTCCAGGACATTGGTGGCTGGGAGAGCGATGAGCTGATCGACCTGTTTGACAGTTTTGCGGACTTCTGTTTCCAGACCTTTGGGGACAGGGTGAAGTTCTGGATTACGTTCAATGAACCCCAAGTCATTGCCTGGATGGGCTATGGCCTGGGGGCATTCCCACCCAATGTCCAGGACCCTGGCAGTGCTCCCTACAGGGTTGCCCACATCCTACTGAAAGCTCACGCCAGGGTCTACCACACCTACGATGACAAATACAGAGCAAGTCAGGGAGGGGTCATTGCCCTGTGCCCCAACATTGACTGGGCTGAGCCAAAGACACCGAGTAACCCCAGGGACATTGAAGCTGCTGACAGGTACCTGCAGTTTTTGGTGGGGTGGTTTACACACCCGATTTTCAAAAACGGGGACTACCCTGAGGTCATGAAGTGGAAAGTTGGGAACAGGAGTGAGCTCCAGAACCTGCCGTCATCGCGCCTGCCGGTTTTCACAGCAGAGGAGCGTGACTACATCCGGGGCACGGCAGATGTCTTCTGCTTCAACACCTACACTTCCAAAATTGTAACCCATTCAACAACACGTCTGAGTCCCTTCTCTTATGAGTATGACCAGGAAGTTTCAACAACAGTTGACAGCTCCTGGCCTTCCTCAGCTCTCACTGACCATCGGGCTGTGGCCTGGGGTCTGAGGAGGTTACTGAACTGGATCAAAGAGGAATACGGAAATCCCCCAATATATATCCTCGAGAATGGGGTGGGGATAAAGACCGAATCGGATGTTAATGACAATGCCAGGATATTCTACTACAAAACATACATTGATGAAGCTTTAAAAGGTAACAGAGTTGGCTTTTGTTCTCTTGGTGTTCTGTGTCTCCTCTCTAGATTGCTGGTTACTTTACTTGTCTGAAGAGTACTTTTTAAATGTGATGGATATCAGTCTTTGACTAGTCCAAACACAATATAAACATAGTGTTTGTTTTTATGATGTCATTTGCAAGGCTGTACTTTGTTTCCTCCAATCATGTAGAGTCCCTTAATGAGCAGTGCCAGCTGGATGAAACTGGGAGCCCGTGTGTGCTTGCATGTGAATTCCTTAGGATTCGTTTAATGTGTGATTATGCCACTGATGCTCTTCCATTTGTTTCTGGTTTTTCAGCTTACAGGTTAGATGGTGTGAATCTGAAAGGATACAACGCTCGGTCTTTTTTGGATAGCTTTGAATGGTTGAATGGTTATGATCCAAGATTTGGGTTGCACCAGGTTGATTTTGACAACCCCAACAGGCCAAGAACACCGAGGCGCTCTGCTGTGTACTATGCAGAAATCATCCGCAATAACGGTATCCCACTGCCCAAGGAAGATGAGTTTTTATATGGAGAGTTTCCAGAGAACTTTTCGTGGAGTGTAGCAACTGCAGCTTACCAGGTCAGGAAACAGAGATGGACTCCTGAAGGATCTGTGGACAGTTAATTCATTGTGTGGCACTGCAAAGACTAAGAGGCTGAATTCTTTGCTAGGCCAACATCTAAATTTAGGGTTTACTAACAATTTCTCCCCCATTTTCAATTACAGATTGAGGGAGGGTGGAGAGCAGATGGGAAAGGACTTAGCATTTGGGACAAATATGCTCACACTCCCTTGAGAATCGGCAATGATGAGACGGGAGATGTAGCTTGTGACAGCTACCACAAGATTGAGGAGGATGTGGAAATGCTGAAAAGCCTCAAGGTGTCTCACTATCGCTTTTCAGTCTCCTGGTCCCGTGTTCTCCCAGATGGGACCACCAGATACATCAATGAAATGGGACTGAACTACTATGAAAGGCTGATCGATGCCCTTCTGGCAGCCAACATTACGCCTCAGGTAACTAAACACAGTAACTTTCAGGTAACTAAAAAGTAGCAACCCCCAAATCTGATGCTCAGATGTGTTTCCATCCATGCCCTCCTTCACACAGAAATTGTTTTTCATGTTTTTTCATTTCATTCTGTGAAGAAATATGGGGTATTGCATAAGCTAATGAACGTGGAATATAGGGGTATGTTGAAATTACTACCCAGAAAGATCACAGTAACCTTATTGTTGGCTGTTTCCGATTACCTTCTCGTCCCTCGTGTGCTTGGAAATAGATTCCACAAGGACCTATGCAGGGATCTTTCCAGACASTGAGGTGACGCTGACTAACGTGGTTCCCAGGATGTTCCTTCTTGCCTTTCTYGGAGACAGATGTAACTTTGTTCTTTTCCCAGGAGTCAGGAAGCTCCACTGGTCAGTGTGGTTTGTCACACACAGTGGACAGTCACCTCACCCCCGCATCAGTCAGCTCTTTCAGCACTGTTGAGTGGCTCTGATCTGTCCTCATACCCTGTACCAGCTCACATAGGTGTTCTAGTGAACTGTATTTCACCTGAGAGTTAGTGTAGGTGCAGGAGTTCTTCACTGAGGAGTTCTTGTTGTCACAAGGTGTTTTTTAGTAAAAGCTTCCTCTTCACCATTAGGCAGTCTCTAAAGTAAGTRAGACACGGACAAAAAGGTATTTCGTTGAGTGCATGAGTGATCACTACAACGTCAAACACTGTTAGGAACAGGTAACTGCAGATCAAAGCAGAGTTTATTTGTGTTCATAAATGACTCTGGATTACTGTAAGAGTGACTGGCTGAGTCGTTTGTCTTGCTCTCTTTCCCCACAGGTAACTCTGTATCACTGGGACCTCCCACAGGCACTGCARGACGTCGGTGGGTGGGAGAATGATACTATAGTTCAGAGGTTTAAGGAATATGCTGAGGTCCTTTTCCAGAGGCTGGGAGATAAAGTGAAATTTTGGATAACCCTCAATGAACCCTACAACACCGCATATGTTGGCTATGGCGTTGGCACAGCTGCTCCAGGTAAGACTGCTGGGCATAACCCCTGGGCCTTCACAGCACTGTCAGCACGATTGTTTTATGCTTCACCAGAATAGTTGCTTGGGACTTGCAAAGGTAGAACAAGGAAGAATGGTGTGGTGTAGATAGATGGGTTTGGATTGGTGTGGTGTGCCGAACAGGTTCTTCTTTTACTCTGCCTGTCACCTCCAAGTCTGGATTACACTTGCTGCCTGGAGCAAACCGCATTTCCATAGCAGCTCCAGGGACTGCGGAGAAGGGTTGGAGCTGGAGGAGGACCCAGCTCAGCTGCAGGGTAGAAGCACGGGAAGAGGAGATGTGAGCTGGCCTGAACACAGAGCCTTCTGCTCTCCATAGTGTCAGCAGCAGCCTGTTGCCAGGGCTGGCAGTCCATGCCCTGCTCCCGAGGGAGGAGGAGGCAATGCAGGGTCCTGCACAGCCTTCCCACAGCAGCTGCTCCTTCAGCTGCCTTTGCCAAGCACTGATTGCAGCCCAGGGCTGGGCTCAGGGCACTAGGTGCTGCACRTTTATTCCTTTCT
This sequence comes from Amblyornis subalaris, assembly GCA_018881555.1. Lineage (NCBI taxonomy): Eukaryota > Metazoa > Chordata > Aves > Passeriformes > Ptilonorhynchidae > Amblyornis > Amblyornis subalaris. Next base: position 808,099 of record JACAXG010000074.1, read on the forward strand.
AAGGGGCAGTTCTGGCTGTCCTGGGGGTTGTGGTAGCCTGGGAAGCATCCATGAGAGGGCTGGGAAGTGCTGCTCCACTGCCTGTGCTGTCACTGTCCCTGCAGGCATCTCCATTCGGCCAGGGCGCGCTCCCTATGTGGTTGGACACAACCTGATAAAGGCCCACGCGGAGGTCTGGCACCTCTACAACGAGACCTACAGGGCTAAGCAGGGAGGGCTCATCTCCATCACCATCAACTCTGACTGGGCAGAACCACGGAACCCACACAACCAGGAGGACGTTGAAGCTGCCAGACGATTCATGCAGGTACAGGGACCCCTGGTCACAGCTCTCCCTGCTGCTCCTGGGCTTGTTCCTGGTGACAGCCCCTCTCTGGGTGCTGGACGTGCCCAGAGCCCAGATCAGCATTGCGCTGAAAGAGGATGAGGCAGAGACATCACTGCAAGGAAATGTATCACCCTCTTGTGGGGGCTGATCAAGTATGCAACAGAAATGAGACAAAATACGGTTGCAGTGACAAAAGCTTATTACATTTACTGCCGTTGTATGGGCATCCCTGTGTATCTCCATGTGCCTGTTTGTTATAAATTCAGGTATCACCTATAAAGCAGCACATGACAGAAATGGATAAATCCCATGTTTTGATGTGTGATTTATCCTCTCATTTCCTGGTTTAGTTTTTTCTAGGTTGGTTTGCTCATCCCATTTTCAAAAATGGTGATTACAAYGAAGTGATGAAAAAAAGGATTGAGGAACGAAGTCTGGCTCAGGGTCTGAGCAAGTCCCGGTAAGAGCCCAGGCACACACCTGCTTTTGTTTCACTTGCTGTGCTGAAACCTGCTTTTCTGATAGAAATGATACATTTCAATGATTCTATTGCAATGCTACTGTAAAAAGCTTATYGTATCCTCACAGAAAARTTCTAGTGTACATTTTCRTGGAATCACAGAATGGTTCAGTTGGACAGGAATTTGAAGATCACTTAGTTCCAATCTAGGCAGGGGGGCTTTGCCTGTTCCCTGTCTTTACCTCTCTTGCAAATTTACTAAATTTACTAATATAWCATATCTTTGGGATAATAAATTGTCAGCTCAGTGACACGGTAAATGCCCTTCATTAGACACAGTACTTTACCTGAAGCCTGTGGTAAATTTGTTTAACTTTTCTTAAAACAATGTACTGGACTCATTGGTCCCTCTCAATTACATTTCTTATTTTCCATTCCTAATTTTCCGTTCCTAGTTCCCAGTTTCTCCCCTTGTGCTTGTGGTGCTGGTACCAGGGATACCAGCATCACCCATGAAGTGCGTGCAAAGTGTATTCTCTGTTTTCTCTTGCAGACTTCCAGAATTTACTGAAAGTGAGAAACAAAGAATTAAAGGCACATATGACTACTTTGGTCTCAATCATTATACCACAGTTTTAACATACAACCTAAACTATCCTAAGGTTGTTATGTCATATGACTCTGATAGGTAAGAAATGAATGTAAATTAGTGGTCAAGTAAAATCTGCACACTCTGACGAGTGTGAATTGATAGCAAATAAAGCTATCAAAGTGAGATAGGTGTTTTAAGCTGTTATAACCAATACTAGGGAAAATATCACCAAGGAGTACCAGTGGTGCTGTTATTTTCACAAAAGTCCAGCAATAGCCCTTGTTTTTTACAGACATGACATGATAAACATCAATCTTTAAAAGAGAACAAAGAAAATGAAAGGATTTACTAAGGGAAGGAATCTGCACTTGTGAGYTTCCCAATGCTTTGGGATTAGCTGTAAACAGTATTTATCATATTTTCTGCCTCCAATCTGCAGTTTGAGCAGTAAGGTGTTATCCAGTGTTACAGATACTGCTCCATTTGCTGTTAAACAGTTTTAGATCCCTCACTGCATTGGACAAATGTCAGTTCAAAGCCTAAATCACTTCATGGTTAAGTATACGTAAATCAAGATTTTTTATTTAAATACTAAATTCATTCCCCAGCTTCAAAAGGTAAACAATAGGAGCTTGCTAGTTTTTCTAATGAGAATTCAGATAATGGTGGGACCACACATGGGGGTGAAATCTTCTGCTTTCCAAAATGTTTCCACAGGGAACAGCTGAAATTGTTATAACTTTCCTTTGCTTCTACATCCCAGCCTCTTACGGGTTAGCCCTGTAGGACACTGGGCTCAGTCTTGCAATCCTGTATGTAGATGTAAAAAGCAATTTTGTGTGCACAAGCACTGCATTTTACATTGAAAAGTAGAAACGGTGTTGTAGTATACAAAGATTTGGAACCAACATCACATCCTCAGTTGTAGCTGATTTACACAAAGTATTTTTGTAAAGCAAAATTATGAGAGATGTTTTCTATAAAATGCATTTGTGAGTGTTTTTTAAGCTTGTGATCACCAGCAGCACCTCAGCCCTGAGCACGGAGGTGCCTGGCAGGTGGGACTGGTCCTGAGCAGTGTCCTCCTCCACAGGGGCGTAGCCACAGTGACCGACCGCAGCTGGCTGAACTCTGGTTCCGTCTGGCTGAAGGTGACCCCCTTTGGATTCCGAAAGATCCTGAGGTGGATAAAGGAAGAGTACAACAACCCTCCCATTTATGTGACCGAAAATGGGGTCTCAGAAAGGGGAGCCTTTAACTTCAATGACACTCCACGAATGCATTACTATCGGGCCTACATTAATGAGGCACTGAAAGGTAAGAGTGATTACTGACATCTGCTCATCCAAAGCTCTAGAGAGCAGCAGTGGCTTTGCCACAAGAGTGATGTGCATAAAGCAAGTTGTGAAGAGCTGAAAGACTGCTGCTATCACATTTGCAAGACACACAGTCACAKGGGTTTACTGAATCCACTTCCAAGAGCCTTTGGGTTGACCCAAAACTGTCCATGGATAGTCACAACTATGCCAGGAAAGGTGATCTAAAGGAAGAACAAACCCTGGGTTTAGTAGGGTAACTTGCAGATTCCTTGGTTCGCTGCATCTGGCAAGAGAAGGTACTACCACCTGACAAACCCCTATTTTGGCTTCTGGTTTGACTACTGCTGTGTCTGAAAACCTGCATCTTTTTAAAAACAACAGTAGAAACCCAACCCCCAAACTGGTTTCAATTACAGCAGTGGTCAAGCAACTTCAGGAAAGGGCTCTTTCGGTTTGCYTTTCTGATATACTGGGAACTGCCAGCCAGCTGTTCAGGAAGTGCTCATTTACTGCCTCATAGCAGCAAGGCCCCACAAATGCTGGTTTAACCCATGGGTGCATTTTGATGGCCTTTTTTCTCTATTCCAAAACCTTTGTTTCTCAGACAAAAGCTTTGGTTTTTGGAGCAGAGAAAGCAATATCCAGTCCTGGGCACTGACTGAACTACCCTGGCTGCTTGTTGGCTGTAAGTTGGCAGCTGAGCTAAGTCAACACAGGAGAGAAGTGGGAAGGGGGAGACAGAAACCAATGAGGCCAAAGTGGCAATAACCTCCCTGTGATGTTGTGCCAAGTGTGGATGTTCTGAAGCACCTTCMTGCCATGGGTGGCTAAGGGTGACCCCTGACCTGTTCTCTCTGGTCCTGCCACCAGCTCTTGTGCTTGATGGTGTCGACTTACGGGGCTACACTGCGTGGACACTGATGGACAACYTCGAGTGGGCTGTGGGCTTTGATGAAAGGTTTGGGCTCTACCACGTGAATTTCACAGACCCCACCTTGCCACGGCACCCCAAGGCCTCAGCCCAGTATTACTCACAGATCATTAACTGCAATGGCTTTCCAGACCCAGCAACAGGCCCACATCCCTGTCTGGAACAGGAGCCAGAAGGTAAGTGATGCAGCAGAAATGGTGCTCATGTGTTTGCAGCTGATTCTAATCCCAAGAGTGCCACGATCTTTAGAAACAACACCATTTTCTGCAATATTCTTTTTAAGGACTCCACTCAATGTCACTTCTCTATGCAAAACCAGACTAACAACTAAATCTTGTGCAAGATGCACCTCAACACACGCCTGTCTCCAAAATAYAACAAAAGAAATTCCATTAGATTTTTCTCTAATAAAACCGCCCAAGATGTTTTCCAAGCCACACACATTTAATACTCCCATAACATGTTTTCTAACCAATTTGAGTACTTTAYACAAAGCAGTGTTTTGGGTAAGCCTTTGGAAATACTGATTCTTTTGTGATTTGTGTTTCCTCAACTAGAGGAGTACAAGGAACAGCAACCACTGTTAGTGTGGGGTGTTGGGAATGAGAATACTCACCTGTCCTATCAGSATTGCACTATCAGCCTCAGCTCTGCCTTTACTCTGAGCTACAATTGTGTCAATGCCTGATGCCCCAGAATTACGGCTACTGCCCRAGTATTGAACAGCACTGTTGAAAGCCTTGTGGGGGCAGGAAGCAGCAGAGCCCACACCTGCATGGGACAGTTCCCCCAGGCTCTGTACTAACACTTTCTTATTGTTTTCCCATTCAGTGACACCAACAGACCCCACTCCAGGAGCAGCTGGCAGCGTGCGCTTTTTGGGATTAGATTTAACATCCCAGAGTGCAGAAATAGCACTGTATGTGCTTTTTGCTCTCTCTGGAGTTGGAGCATTGGGCTTGGCTCTTTTTGCATGCACGTACGGAAAATTATCCAAAAGATCCCACAAACAACCACACATGGAACTTAGAAGTAAACTGTAACATTTCCACCTGYTAAAATGTTTGTTTGTTTGTTTGTTTTAAAAATCTATAGCAGCAGGAAGAGAAACTACTTCTTGCACYACTGCAGCTTTCTATCTTGCCTCAGAAATGGCTCCCCAGCATTTTCTTGTTTGCTTTCCAACTTTAAAAAGGGGAGGAAAATTATTTTKCTATGTTAGCTGTCTCTTTTCTCCATGGGCATTAGGGATTTGATTTCTTCAAGACTGAAGTAAAATTGCTTGTTCCTACCTGCATATAAGCATTCTGAACKTCAGCTGGCATCTGTTTTTGTTTCATCATCATCAACAGTTCTGAGAGGAGCCCCTGGAAGTTCTCCTGCTTCTTAGTGTTTTAAGACAAGTTAGTGTCTCTACTGGCAAAAACGGTTCTCRTGCAGCTACAGTACAGATTGGATTTTCACCCCCCTTTTCCTTTATTTAATGTACATTAAGGTCACTTAAACAAGAACAAAATGTTTGTCTGCTGTATTTTAAATTTCAGTGCATGACCCTGCTTGCTTCCTTGTGACACAAGAACGTCAGAGGAACTTCACGAGACAGTTACATTTTCTGGAAAATAGTTTATTGAGTGCTTAGGGAATTAAAAACTACAAGGTTTWGCTTGCAGTTGCAGAAGCAAGAAAAAAGTTAAACATAAATTAGTTACCTGATTTGCTACCTATAGTGCTTCTGAAACCCTTATTTGAATCAGTCCTTGTCTACCATGACATTTATATTAATATATCTGGCCCTTAAATTGATGTAGCAGAATATTTATAGATTAAAAAGTGCCTTTCTATGGCAGAGGGCAATATTTACGAAAGCTGATGGGAGATTTTCAGTCTTTTTACACTCACTTGATTTTTCTGACATAGGTGACTTTATTCCATAATCCACCACAGGAATAAGAATTAAGTCAGTGTAAAATAAGCCCCACTTGTCCAGAACCTTTAGTTGACTTAAATCAAACAAGAGAAGGAAAAAAAAAGCAGCAAGATAGGAACTGCAGTTACTCAAAACTACATTTGTTGTGTAGAATTTCCATTCCAAGTATTGTTTTCATCTTCTCCATCATCTTGAGTCCTCAATCTATATATTTTGCCTTCTTTTTTGAAGTCTTCCCCCCGCTTTTCCACTACTCGTTTCCTGACTGCTTGCCTAGGGCACAAAGAACAGTGAGGTTTGACAGTTTCCCCACTAATAATTACACAAGAGAAGCAGCAAATGCAATAAACACAAATCATGSATCCTTCTCTTATCCTCAATAATAGTTTTCTTCAGCTCTTCGTTTCCTTGGGAAGCAATACCCAGGTGAAAATTTGTCACTTAGTCAGACAAAGTGGCAGACTCACTTTCCCTGTCACTGAAGCAAGATGTRGCTGCTTCACCCAAAACAGCCGGGCAGCTCTCCTGGTACACAGGAGATCTCATTCTCTAGGCAATACAAAGCCTGTCAAARTCAGACTTCAGCCGCTTGTGTTTCTTGTACAACCATACCATAACAGTTAGATATCTCATTTTCAACATTCTTATCTTCCAAACACTATCAGCTGAAGTGAAGCTCATCTTTGTAGTTACTGCTAATTCCCTATTCATAATGACTGCAAGACAATGCTATTTCTACTCTGTAATTGGAAATTGAGTTCCCCACTACAAGATTAAAACAATTCCAGCAAGTATCTGGAGACACAGGTGCCTTAAGCAGTTTGGCTTACCTGCTTTGCTCGATGCTGCTCGACGTTGAGGGGCTTGAATGGTCTTGCTGATGAGCTGATCTCCCAGAGGGCTGTGAGGGGGGTGGACTCGTAAACAGAAAGTTGCTGATGAATCTCCAAACCGCTAAAAGGGGGTAAAGTATTGTGCCCAAGAACTTCCACAGGTCACTGCCTGAAGCCTGAACAACWGAAGTAGCAGGTCTTCCCGCCTGGTCATGAACACACAAAGCAAACTTGTTAGATTAACCTCATGCTCTTGTAAACAGAGTGTTTCACACATCATTTTGAAGTAGCTCAGCAGACACAGAAGAACTACTTTGGTTACACATTAGAGAAATATCTGTGCCACCATTTATCTGCTTCAGATAAACTTCTTCAAATCAGTCCTGACAAAGACTAAAGTACTTTTGCAACCTGTTTAGACACAGAAACTCCCAGAATTCAACCCAAATATTATCATGGCTGACTAAGAGCAAATATCCAGCTACAGTACTGCTGTTTGCAATACAATGAATAACCTAACACACCAAAACCCAACACCTACCGGCAGCAACACTACTGAAGCACTGGGTGCTAACTCGAGTTCCAGTAACTTCTTCCCATAATCTTCTTTGGTAAACTCCCTCCTGGGAAACATGGTCGCCAGTGAAAAATTGCCGTAAGTGTTACCAACCGTCTGTGAAATACATAAAGAAAACATTTTATTTRTAACTGTTCATTTTCAAACAACTGCAGATTTGCTAATTGAGTATACCTTAACAAGAGTTCTATGTCAAACTATCATTCATCTTCAGTGTAGGATATGAAAAATCCTTCATTTCTCTGTATCTCTTMCTAGCGATACACTGCAGCAATACAAAGTTAGCTGGTGGCACTGGAGAACGCTGCTACCAAAACTCCCTTCAAGCACACAACAAGGAAAGGAGTTGATGACAACTCCACCACAATCAACAACTAGGTGATGCTCACTAAGTCATAATCAGCACGTAGCCGAGAAACAAAATGTCCATTTACCTGTGCAGCAAACTGCCTGGCTTCTTCTAGCCGTGCTTCAGAGGGGAATTGGTTAGTGAAAGAAGATCCATCTGGGAGGCGGAACTGAATCCTGGCTATTGCACTGCAGGACAGGCACTGGAGTCAGTCAGCATAYGAACAGTTACAGACAAAGGCTCCTGGGCCTTTAGCTTGGTAGTATTGCAATGTGGGACAGAGGGACATTCATCCTACTTATGGCAGTGTAGATGGGTTGTAAGATTGAGCTCACAGTAGATAACCACCTGCTTATCTCTCACAATGCATCTCTTCTATAATTCTATATAAGGTCTCCGTAGGTTAGAATAATTCTTAAACCAGCAGTGCTGGGCAAAGCAGGAGACAGCTCTGACATGGGCAGCTGATGGCCCCAACCAAGCCTTGCTGAATCCAAGCCATCCACACACACAGCCCAGCAGCTGGATCAGCTCCCCRGCAGCGCTGACATTATCGAGTCATTTTGTCCAGTCAATATCTTTCACATTCTCACCTTATCTAGTCTCCCACCAAACCCCATTATACTGGTATTCAAATCAAGATCAGATAGAAAATGCTCTTATCTAGCTAAAATAACACACAAGAAAAGGTAGATAGTGTTTCATGATCAGGAATGTCAAAAGGATGAAAGTTATCAGAGAACATAATGTTCATGTAAACAGCTACTTTTAATGTCACTATTTAAACAGGTCATCATGGCAACRTGGTGTCAAGAGATTAGGATATATATTAAATCTGTTAAAAAGTTTCTTTACCTCTCTCCCCCAAAATACACAGTTGTACCTCTACAGCAACTCACCTTCGCTCCCTTTGAGCTGCTTCTCTTCTGGCCTCTATTTCAGCCTGTTTAGCCTGAAGAGCTGCAGCTTTTGCAGCTTCTGCTTCTTCCTTCGATTTTGCAAAGCGAGCTGCTCTCTCAGCACGATCCTGTGGAAGGATCAAAGAGAAGCCTTAATTTTTAACATAAATTGTTGCTTAACAATCATTAGAACAGACACCTATGATCTGTACCCATGAACCAACTGCACAGACACAAGCAAACCATATGGAGAAAAGACAGTAGTGCTGCAAAGAATTATTCACTGCCAAACTGCACAATCTCGTGTCATTAGCCAAGATGACACTTCTCACTGAGTCACTTCCCACAACCAGTTGTTAATAGATGATCTTCCCATGCAAGCTTAACACTCCAGGGAAGATAAAGGCAAAAATCTTATGACAAGTTACAAGATTGCAATTCTAAGCGTTCTACACCAAAACCTAATAATAATGAGGAAGAATTTCAGTTGTTATGAACTGTTTACATCCATATATGCACACATCCATATATTGCACACGCAAACTTAGAAAATAATTCTCCTCACCATTTTGAGACCAGTGTTCTTGTGTATGTTCTACAGTTAAATATTCCCTGTGCTTCTCTTTCAATACCATGCTTAAATTTCAATTATATTTATGTTTATGTGATAATTCTCCACTAGGCTCAAGCAATATGACAGAAAAGTTAATATTTTTGTTCAGATAGAAAAGATCTTCATGACTAYGAAAGCAGAAGTTTCATTTTATACACAGGAAATGCTACATAAACCCCAAACACAGACACTGTTACTATACAAGGCCACAGGATTGCAAATGGAAAAATGAACARTCTTTGAAAGCTTCATCAAATAAGAAAATGTATCATTTTACTACACTGGTGGCCCTTGYGAGAGAGATAAGCAGCAAGCCCTCTTCTAAAATGCAGAATTTACCATTGCAATCTGTTGCCTTATGCGCTCTCTAGCAGCCTTCTCTTCTGCCTTTTCTCTGTTCCTTTCTTCCAACATACGTTTGGTCAGTTCTTCTTCCTGTCGTCTTTTGTACTCCAACATTTCTTTACCAGTTTTTCTTCTTTCAATTTCTTTCTTAATTTCTTTCTGAATAGAGAGACATAAAAACTGGACCACAAAATTGCCTTGGACAAGACAAAAGACTGAAGCACATTTCTTTAAGAAGGAACTAAACATTAATTCAAATAAGGATATAAAAAAAACCTGCAAAGGAGTTTTACATTTTTGTGTTACCTGTTCTTCTTCTTTCCTTCTCTCTTCTCGTCTTTCTTCGAGCTTTTTTGTTAACCTAAATTTAAGAATAAAGTGAAAAGTCTTATCATTGCATTATTTTAAAATGTTAATAAAGCATTTGCAAAGCCAGGAGAAGAGAACACATCAAAATGAGCTGTAGCACAGTGCTGTTACCTCGTGTAACAGCAATGATTCATTCACATGCAAAGGGAGGTGGTAATTTCACCACCTCCTTTCCAACTTTTAGAGGAGTTCTAACGTATCCCTTTTGTCCTTTTCTACTCAGTAAATGAAGAACCCTACATATTCTTACTGTTGAACCAACTTCTGAATGCATACAAGAAGCAAATACTATTTATGATCTTTGGTAACAGAAACACTAAATCTCAATCTCTTCTTAGTTATTTAAGCCATCTGGTTTCTTCTGCACATCACTTCCTAAAATGGAACACAAGTAATATTTAGCCCTGACATAGATGCACATGCATCTGTCTCAGCTATCCAGAAAAATGCCTCAGAATAAGGATTGACTTAAAAAAACATAGTACATTTGTCAGTACGGATAAAAACCCAACATATTTTAAGTCTGGGGGAAGGGCAGGCATGACCAAATGTGAAAAGTCAGATAATCACAAAAATGTTTGTATGGCAGCTGTTTTCTTAAAAAGAAGTGGTAATTACCACAGAGCTTGGCCTCTTTTTCCCCCCTGAAGAAAATGCTGTAGATAAATTATGCCAGATTTGTATGTAAGATTAATGCATTTTTAGAAAAGGAACATTGATACTTATATAAAAATATTGACTGCATTGTCTTATCAGTGGTAAGGAAAAATTATCCCTCTTGTCCAACAACTTYGGAAGAAAACTGAAATTAAGCATGAAAAAACTTTATAATATATTTTAGCAGTATAAGTATTCCTATTTTCTAAATATGTGTTACTAGTTTTAGGCAGGGTATTTCAAATAGTATCAGGCTTACTAAAAACAAGCTTACACACAACCTCCTGCATTTAAAAACAATGAMTGTAATGAATGAACCATGTTTTGAACCAGGTGTTTGTGATCACCATACTTCAAAATACTAAAACCAACTCATTACTGTTCACTGATCACAGCATGAGTCTCAGAATACGATTCCACGGACTTTTTCAATATCCCTAAACTACAAACTGTCATCAAGAWGAAGAAATAAAATGACATCTCTGTACAAAACTTAGCATTTTATTACACCAGTTTCCAAGGCTTTCAGTTCAATGTTTTAATTCATTCAAGAATTTGCAGCAAACTTATCATCTGTATTAAAGTTACATAAAAGGTGAACATTCATAGTTTTTCAGATTACTTCTTTCTTTCTAAGTACATGAAAAATGAGACGAATTTAAAACCTGTTTTATTATCAGCCCCAGTATTGTCACAGACATCTAATAAAAAATAAACCCACATAAATGTTTGCCAGATGACAACAGATTAAGCACCAAAATCCTGTAATTAAGTCTGTTCATTAAAATAAAAAAAAAMMCAACCCAAACCCCAACAAAACTGCCTCCTGAGAAACAAATACAACACATTAGGAAGTCTGCAAAAGAAGACTAACCTTTCTACTTTGAGTGTAAGATCATCCTCAGGCTGAGCATCATTCACTTGCTCATCTGCAAAATTAGTTGCTTCCTGGCTTGCTTGACCTGAATTTGCTCCATCTTCAAGGGATTTACAAGAAAGTAGTGCATAAGAAAAAAAGAAAAGGTATATTTCWTATCATAAGAATTATTAGGCTCATTGTTAGTCACAGTTTGCAGCAACTGGGATATCTCGAGGAGATATGAGGTTCTGCTGCTTAGACTCCCCCCGCTCAACAATTTGGTTTCAGGTTACTAACCCAAAAAAACTTTTTCACTGAATTCTTTTTCACRAAAGCATACACAATTTTTATTGTGTTATAAACCATAGATTCCTCACTTACTAAAACTAACCAGAATGACAAGTTATTCTTCCCTCTAGACTTGCACAAAGCGTTCTGGAATACCTAAGTTCTTCCTCAGTGAGTCTGCTCAGTATATTGCCTTTTATGTACCATCATGTAACAACTTAAGAAAAACCATTTCCAAAGCAAATGAGGTGGCATTCGTGTCAAAACACTAACCATTACCAGCAGAAGATGTTATTGTCTCAGGCATAGCAGACTCCGGAGAGTCACAAACGCCTGCTGCTGTGGATTGTGCACTCTCTGGAGCGCCAGCAGACTGAGAGGAGGGACAGGGAGCAGATGACTGACTGCCGTTCTCCAAAGGCCGCCCTTTCCCTGTGTGCATCTAAGAAATTGGGGGAAAAAAAGAATGGAGGCTATGAAAGTTCAAATATTGTTCACAGATTCAAAGGTTAAATCTGAATTATTATTAAAGAATCAGCCCTATTGAAAATATAAAATCTACAATTACCCCATATTTTTGAGTATGGTACAATCATGCATTTTGTAGTTTTTCTAATTTTAGTCTTGCACTAGAAATCAAGGTGGTAAAGCTAACTACACTTATACATAATCTTATAAATCCATATTACAGAATAATATTACAAAGCCACATACAAGCCGAAGAGTAATCCCCTTAAAGATGAGTTGTCACATTTTCTCATTCCAGTTTAGAGTTCTTGACACACTTCTTCAATACTGTAAGTTTATACACATGATCTAAACCAATCTGTGAAACAAAAATTAATGCAGCACTCGTGCATAGTGCTTGCAACCTGTGTACTGAATTCAAGGTTGCAGATTTTATTGTTGGAAGGACACACAACTAGTAGYTCACACTTCCCAATGGGCCAGGGCCATCACTGTCCTAAGCACACCCAACTCCATCTGGAAGGTCCAGCTGTCAGTAAGTGTTACCTGTTTAACTTTATGGATTCTGGTAACAAGCTCTTCCACAGAAACACTGCCAGCAATGACTTCCAAAGGGATCCCATTGTCCCCTATAAAAAAACTGGATGGAACGCACACTACGGGATCTGCACAGCAACAGTTAAGGGCAATGAATGACAAAAGTTGATAATRAAGTAACTTTACAGGGCAAAGCAGACATCCTTCCTGCAGCAGCTTCCAGCCCAATACTTCTATCTCCAACTGSTCACCAGTAGCCAGGGCCAAGAGAGAAAGAAAAAAAAAGAAGCTGACAAACATTACATACAACTGGTAAGTATTTCTTCTTTTCTTTGTACTGGTTTAAGCCAAAATATTTTTCTCCAACTTTTGAGGCAACTGATTATGCTTTGTTTTAGTGTCAGACAACATCTTAAGTAAACAATAMTGAAATCTCTACAGCACTAAGGAAATCCAAGTTCAGGTATCAAATTCCCAGCATCACACAGAATTCATGAATCACAAGCAGTGACCTACTTAAGGCAGGCAGGTATTTACCTGACTTCACACCTGTGGATGTGACAGAACCCAGCGCACTGCTTGTTCTTCCTCCTCTACACCTCTGAGTGCCAGCTCATCATTTAAAGCATTGCTTGTTTGTTTTCTAATGCTGATTAGTAGGACCAATGGGTTATTTTGATTACATAAAGCTTTAGATAATTTTCTATTTAGAGAATTACATAGGATTAACGTAAAAAAAMCCCCAATTTGTTCACTTTCTTTAAGAACTGACAGTAAGCTAACACACAGATGGCATCTATTAACTACACAGATTATTGCATAGTTTTGTGCCATAATAAGTATTTTTAATAACATTGCTTGTAAGTATTTGTCTTAAGAATAGTATTAACTTGTAAAGAGAAATTATCTGTAATCATAATGTAGCATCTAAACTGATCTCAAAGGATACAAATTTGAGAAAACTGCAGGCATGCTTCACTGTTTAAAAGAAAAGATTCATTTAGGAAGAGCAATCACTTCAACACAACAACCTCAGATTAAGTCTCATCATAAAAATAACTGTCCTACAAAACTATTTAAATACTTGAGAGAACGCTAAAAACAAATTTGCATTGCATCTTATCATTAACATTCTGCAAAAGTGTTGACATGGTGACAATCCCTGGTTATCACAGTTGACTACATAAGAATTAGGAAAGCAGCGCTAAGACACAATTCAGGAAAAAGAAATCTAGTCTATTGAGCACAAATAATATAGTAAATCTAATAAAATGTCTATAGAGCATTTCAAAATAACACCATTTTGGGAAATGTCAATGCACTTTGTGCACATGGACTGGAACACAAACATAACAAAGAYAGTTGAGTAATTTACMCACAAACTTAAATGCTTCTTCATTCTATGTGTTACAATGGAGACAAACACATTTTCTCTGGGGCTTTACAGATTTCYATCTTTCTGAATTCATGAAAGATTTTTAACTCATTATGTAACTTGGCAAATCAAGAACTGCCGCTAGCACTTGCATTTTTATTCCAGCATTTTTAATAGCACTTTTGTGTCTCTTCCTGTTGAGAAAGGGCAACTTCAAGCATTCTTTTATTGGTACTGRAATACAGTCTGAAATACACAACGAGTATCTGCAGAACACAGCAGTAAATTTTGACATTTTCTCAAGCTCTAGTGGCTCCAGGAGTACTGAATTCACTTCTGCTSTGGAACCCTGTATTTAGACTATCTCCTAATCAGGGTGAGGACTTCAAAAGCCTCTTACTCTTATCATCATCAATGAAAGAYTGTATAAGAGACAGAATTAGAATAGGCTCAAACCTTTTGGTGTCAATTTTAATAGCAACAAAACCATCGGATGCAGCTTCAGTCACCTTCTCATCTTCCCACCTTGCAGCCATCTCAGCAGATTGTTCATCTTCACCTGCAAGACACAGCACACACGTGACTTAAACCCATCACAAACTGCTATTTGTGCTCTGATTTTAGCTTTGCATCAATCACTTGGAATCACCTTTGTAAGACACTCTRGGGATTATTTTCAAGTCAGTTTATAATTTTTTTTGATAATCTGGARACAATTCACTCCAGCTGATTCACCTTGCTAGCATGTCACAACAAGCCTAATACACCACAAATCCTTCCGAGCCAGCAAACCAGACAGTGGAGCTTTCTCAGGTGTGTAATTGCACAGTRAGCTGGTCCAGGGGAGCAGAAGGGACTGGACCACACAGATGGAGCAGAGATAGAGGAACTGGAGGTGACACAGGTCCAGAGACCTTGCTTGGCTGCATCATGAAATCACACAAGTACTGAAGGACTTCATCTCCATGTTACAGGGAGCACACGTCAGCTTCAGTATTTTGCTCCAGATTATTCTGATAATATGCATAAAGAGAGATTTCACAGCACAGAGGGAATCACTGCTTCTCCCTGATATTAAGCTTGACTTCCTAACATACCAAAACTATCCTCTGTTTGCCCCTCATTATAAATTTAATTACATATTGGTATATCAGCTGCTAGTAGGTAAAACTATGTTCTCCACTCCCTGTAAACACACAATTCAGCAGATAAAGTTTCACAGTGTTAAAAAAAATCCCCAAAGCAAGAAATATTTATTTGCAGGATTATTTGTAACTTAGTTTTGTATTTCAGTTCCTGACATGAACAGTAACAGTAGGAGGGGAGAAAAAGGAGTGAGGAGCACAAAGGAACAAGAATAACAAGAGCAGGGGAGCTACTCAGGTAAGAGAAACTGAAAASGTGTTCTGGGGCCACAGATTCAGATGTGTTATTTTAATTGGATGAAACATGTCAATCATATATTTATCTTCCAAAGCACCAGCTTAGTGAGGATGTGGGCTAATAAATAGATTCTGATGAATATTAACCATCTTTCAASAAGTAAACTGGCCTGCAACCATTTCTTTATCTTCAATCTGTATTACTTCCTAGCAGCTTGGAATGGACTGCAGTCTTGATGAAGAATCTGAGTCACAAGTATAGAAGTATAGTAGTCCATTATTCAGTGACAACAACAAACCACTTGTTTGTTTCATCCCAGCTGCCATTCCATGCAATATTTTTGAGTTGTTAAAGATCAGGAGTTACACGTGGAATCTCCCAGTGAAGTGCTGCTGTCTGGTCACARGGCAACTCAGAGGGACATGTATCAAAAACACAATAATTTTGAARAAGTGGTTTTCAACCATATGTATCGATATTCCCCTGGATGTATTGGATCAAGTAAGAAAGTATCCACCTCTATTACTATTATTCTGCATAAGCAAGCAAATATTTACGCTATTTTACGTAGGAACTTTTCCTCTTGCTTTAAGTGCAGTGCTTTCAAGCGTGGTCAATGGATGCAGCTGTTCTGCCGGGAGCGGCTTGGCCTCCTCTCCTGTTTCCAAATGCTCAGGGGCAGACAGCTGCTTCACTACACACTTTTTCAAAGGGACATGTGCTCATCCGATTAGGCTACTAAAAATATCTAAATACTTGCCTAACACTAACTTTTCCACACAAACAACTGCTGAGAAGAAAGCATGCTGAAAGACACAAACAGGTCAGAGACCGTTCACAGTACAGTCTGAGAGACGACTGAATGAAAATGCTGATAACTCACATTTTATAAAGCTCTATGCCATGATGCATTGATTAATACTGTGACTACCCACTGAACAGTTGCTTATTCTCATACATCTTTTTGTTTTGATAACCCTTTCTCATTTGGGGGTTAGGGTTCATTTATTACAGTTTTGTAGTAGTAATTATATCCTGAAATCAAAACTGCCAGGTCACAGGAAAAACGTCAGAAAAGTCAAGAGGTCAAGCTCCACAGAACTTGACATAATTCATAATTCTGCTAAACACTGAGCCAGCACACCTGCCTCAGAATTCTAGTACCCAAGACTCTCAGATTTCTGATTAAAAGTAATTAAAAGCATCACTTTATTTCACTTAGTGGAATGATCTGTACACAATTCACAATCACACTTCATCATCTCAAATTTGATCAGGTAAATCTACACAGGGAAAATATCTATCATTTCTCAAGTGATTCAGATAACTAGACAAGACTCTTTTTCTGCAACAATTTATTTCCTGTACTAAGAACTTACTCCAAACCATCACAGGTTGTCAGAAGACTTTAATTCCCCCATTCCTCAGCACGCAATCATCAGGGGCAAGTGTTTTCATTTCAGAAGGAGAGAGATAAATCCAATTGACTTTTCCATGTCCAACATTTCATAACCACTCAGTAAGAGTAAGGACTGCCACTCTGGAAATGCCAGGAAGCCAGGACATCAAACTGTTCACCTCCTCCTCCTCCTTTGCATCATTTCACTTATTTAACTGAAAAGTGCTTTGATACATCTTGGCTACAAATAATTAACAAATAGCTTATGAGTGCAAATCATCATTTTGTAAAAAAAATCTATCAAAAAATAAAGCTATGAACAAAGGGAAGAGGATTTCTACAAATGTTATTAAAAAGAAATAACCATTTCAGCTTGAAGCTTTTTATTTTCACACACACACAAGCCCCCTTCATTTTTTCACTCTGAAAAGCACTTTTTATGAGTGGCCTGGGATTTTCATGATCAGAATACGTCTAACTTTTGGAAAAAATAATCTTAAACATCTCAGAGCAGAGGAGGTTCTGTATCAAATTAACTATTAACTTCACATTAATAACTCGAGGAATTAAAGGCTTTTTTTAGCTCTGTAGGCTACAAAATCACCTACAGAACAGCTACCAACAAGATACCAGAGATGTTCATAGGATCACAGCATATCCTGAGCTGGAAGGGAACCACAAGGATCATTGAAGTCCAACTCCTGGCCCTGCACACGACACCCCAAAAATCCCACCACATGCCTGAGAGTGTTGTCCAAACGCTCCTCGAGCAATGGCAGCCTTGGTTCTTCCCTGAGGAGCTTGTTCCAGTGCCAAACACCCTTTGGGGAAGAACCTTTTCCTGATATCCAACCTAAACCTCCCCTGACACAACTTCACACCATTCCCTGGGGCATCTGGGTTCCCAGACCTGTTTAACTACCAGGAATACAGTTTCCCTGTGCAGCAGCAGATGGAAATTGCTTGTGGCAATTAATTGATGCCACAAAGTAACTTATGTGTTCCCCAAACACAGTTCCCTCCCCTGGTGTGTAAAGAAGCCTGTTAACATCTCACCTTAATATTTACAATCAGTTTCCTAAGGCAGACAGATGTCACCTCAGGCTCTCTGGAGAGGATGAAGCAACCAGCCCCTTTTATTGCAACAACTTCCCGTGAGTTCAACAGGATCTTTAATACACTTATATCATCCTGTCACCACAATGTGCCATGAAGGTTTTAAACACTGAGGTCAAAAACGTTGAAATTATAGCTGCAAACAAAAACATTTAAGGAGAAACCAGGTTGCACAATGTGCACTTGCAGTCACAAACACCACCTAATTTTTAAGATAAATAATCACATTATTCCTTACTTGACTGGAAAACATTCTGGAAGCAGAAAGAATAATCCACTTCTTCATTTTCTAGAGAAAACATATGAGAAGTAGTGCAAAGGAGAGGGAGAGAGGGAAAGCAGATGGCGGCAGAAACCAAACACAGATGGATGCATGAGAAGCTCCTAATTTTTGTCAAGACTGTATCTAATAGCTATCCTCCACAGTGGCCACCCCTAAATGATAGTTAACTTATATTTTCAATTTCTCTCAGTAATTTTTTTCCTTTATTAATTTTTTGTTCTATAGATATTATTGGATGAAGTGTACAAAACCAAACAGGAACACTGAACACTGCTGAAAGCCTGTTTTCCAGCTCAGAAAGCTGCTTTCAAATGCCTGTCTCCACTGGAAAGTGTGTAGTGTAAAGGCTCCAAGTTACCATCTCTGTGCAGTTTGAAACATGTTTCTACCCAAACAACAAACCCAATCCCTGCTAACACAAACCCAGACTATTCTTTCAGCACTCCACATCCTTCAAACACAGCTGCTTCCACACACGGTGAGAAAGTAAATTCTTGGACTTCCCAACTGCCTTTCCCAGCATGTGTAAGAGAACTGCCTCATGATCAGCTCTGGCACAGGTCAGCTGCCCTGATCCCACAGTGCCCAGGGCGGACCAGATGTTGGCAGAACTCTCCAACTCTTTCATTCCAGAGATATGGCTGGCTGAAGTAACACTCTCCCTTTTCCAGGGCTCATAAGAACAAACAAAACAAATCCTTACAGCACACCACAATGACAAAACTAGGTTACATCCCTGCAACCATAAATTTATCTCCCCTGTAGATCTACATATTCCCACATCCACCTGGTCAACATCAGCGTCTAATAGGTTCCATTTTGTGTACAATTGCTGTTTCACAAAAATACTGGACATAAGTTACAACATGCACTTCTCAACCCCTGATATGTATCAAGTTGAAAATACTCAGAGGCCCACCAAAGTCCCTCTGCCACTGCCCTCCTCAGCGGGGCAGGAGAAAGTAAAGGAAGGCTCATGGGAAGAGATAAGGGCAGGGTGAGATCACTCACCTGTTACCATCGCAGGCAAAACAGAACTGACTTGGGGAAAAATTTATTTAACTTACTACTAACCAAAAGCCAGAGTAGAATCATCTGAAAAAAACCCCAAATCTTCTCCCCACCCTTCCTGCAGTCAGTTCCTCACACCTTGTCTGCTGCTCCTTCCTCCTCAGAGGCTGGACTCCTCACACTCTTTCCCTGCTCCAGCGTGGAGTCCCTCCCAACTTCTGCAACGTGAGTCTCTCCCAGGGTTCCTCACGAACTGCTCCACCCCATCCCTTACTCAAACACCAACACAACCCAATCTGTGGTCTGAGAAGACCTTGATTTCTATCAGTATGTTTAGTATCCAGCAGAAAACGCTGTTCTCCAAGTACACGGAGTTGTGTCAACAAAGACTTAACTGCATTTTTCTGTTCTCATTCCCTTTGGGAGTGAACTTGGAGCCACTCGAGTACCACGGTTCAACAGTTCTTAAGGGAACAACACTAAGCCACACATTTAACATAGTTAAACATTGTTGTTCAGATGCCATGAGGTATCCAAAAAGCTTCAAGCCTTGAGCACTTAAGGCAACAGTAAACCTAACGAAACAACACAGAGAGATACGGAAGAACCCAAGAACTTAAAGAGCCTGTCTAATGACGGGATATCCCAGAATCAATCGTGTTGGAAAAGGCCTCTGAGATCATCGAGTCCAACCTATGAACAAACACCACGATGTCAACCAGACCACCGCACTGAGTGCCACGTCCAGGCTTTCCTTAAACACCTCCAGGGACTTCACCACCTCCCTGGGCAGCCCGTTCCAATGTCTAATCACCCGTTCTGGGACGCAATTCCTCCCAATGTGCAACCTACACCTCCCCTGGCTCAGCTTAAGACGATGTCCTCCTTCCCATTTTTTTTCAGATAGAAAGGCAGCGCACACAAGACGATGTGAGTTCCTACAGGTCCCAATCACATTGTTAGGAAACACGCACTGTCGGTACAAGGAAAGGAAACAAAACACAACAAATGGCCCGGAGAGCTGCAGCGGCGAGAACGGAATGCAGACGGGCAGAACGAAGGGGAAAGCGAACATCGGACGGGCGATTCCGCCGCACGACACCGGCGGGCGGGGGCCGGACACGGACACGGCGGGCTGGGGCTGACACAGCACAAATCCCGGTCGGCGGGAGGGGCGGCGGGCGGGACACAGCTGGGAAGGCGCTGCTGGGCCCTGCCGGCGGGGGCAGCGGGCGGCCCCGGCACGTACCGTACCTGCCACGAACACGACGAAGACGGAGCTGCGCTCCTTGGCGGCGGCGATGGCGGCGGGGACGGAGCCGCCGAACCACATCGTGGGACCGCCGGGACCCGCCGCCCTCACCGACAGCGACACCGCGCCTGCGCCGCCGCGCACCAACCGCCCCCCGCGCGCCTGCGCTCGCGCCCCGGCGCCACCGCCTCCTGATTGGCGGCCGCGGGCGGCACGCGCCCCGCCCACCTTTCCCCTCTCCGAGCGCGCGAGGCGGGTGGCGGCGGGTCCCGCCTTCTCTCAGCGTCTCAGCCGGGCGCCATCTTGGTGCCTTAGCAAAGGCGGTGCGTGCTTGCGTAGCGGGGCATCGCCTCCGGGCATCGCCTCCTGCGCTATCCCGCTGGGAAGCGGGCTCGGGGCGTCGGGAGAGGCTGCGGGAGCTGCGCCTAGAGAGAGGCTGAGAGGACATCTCGTTAATACAAGTGCTAGGAGGAGCGGCAGGGGGGCGCAAAGCCTGGAGAAAAGAATGTTCAGGGGGGACCTTCTCGCTCTCTACGACTCCCTGACAGGAGGGTGGAGCCAGGTTTGGATCGGGCTCTTCTCCCACGGAACGTGCGACAGAACGATAGGACATAGTGTTAAGCTGCTCCAGGGCAGATTTAGGTTTGACATCAGGAAAAATTTCTTCACAGAAAGAGTGACTAGGTATTGGAACAGGCTGCCCAGGGTGGTTGTGGAGTCTCCCCCTGTGGAGACATTCCAAACCCACGTTTGGGTTGGATGCATAACTGTGTCACCTGCTCCAGGTGACCCTGCCTTGAAGGGGGCTTGGACTGGGGGATCTCCACAGGTCCCGTCCAGCCCTAATAATGCGATGATTCTGTGGGGCAGCTGTGCAGAAAGGGGCACACACCCATGTGAGGACAGATGGCCACAGCCACCGCTGCCCCGGCGTCCACCCTGGGGGAGGCAAGAGTGTAACTGAGGGGAAAAGCGATGGAGGAAATGACAGAAATCCATGTTAAATAGGACGAAAATGGAGTGTGATGGGCAAAGATCCTCTGTGAGAGGCAGGAGGTGAGGCCAGGACATGCTCTGTGCTTCCAGGCTTTGTGAGGGACTGGGAGAGCACAACCAGCAAGGCAGAAAGACTTCTTGATAGCCATTTCACAGGAACAAGGACAGGACAGTTTATTTCAAGTGCTCTGATGATAACATTTTAGACAAAACACTGCACTTCAGCTTTTCTGAAACACCATTAGGACTGTGACTGCATGTACTGGGTAACTTGGTAAGGCAGATACTCAAACATTGCAAGGCCAAAAAACACACAGTCTCTTAGCCTGGAAAGCTGTTCACTGTTGTACCTTGTGTAACTGGACAATGACAACGAAAAAACCCTACAAACTTCAAGTGAAAAAGAGGCACATCAGTGTTGACAACAGTGTACAAAAATTGTTTTACCTTTCTCAAGATGTGGAAAACCATGGCATGTGGAAACTGTCGCAGTAACCCTAACCCTGCTCACTGGGTAAGCTTTGCATGTGTGTTGTGCCTCTGCAAGTGTCTTAAAGAAATACCATCAGAACATGGTTCTGAGATGGATTTTTTTTTCTAATTTTGTGTATTTTTGTATTTTTTTTGTTCATGGTACAAAACAGATTTAAGGGCAATGCCAAAGGTTGGATAGTATCAAACTATACATTTGTTTTTGGAGCTGAACAAAGACACATCTCTGTTACGCATGTGCATGTAGAGGAGGAGGTTAGGTTGTAAGGTGTATCTCAAACTCTGTGATAAATTTGGATGTGTTGCACTGATTCTCTTGGCATTTCCAGCAACTGTAGCTTGCATTCACTGCATCTGATTTGGAGTCCAAAGTTGGAAGCCGAGTTGCACGAGAATGGTGAGTGAAGTGTATGTTTTGAAAATTGTTTTGCAAATCCTGTTTTCAAACTTTTTGACACCACTTGAAACAAGGAAGAAAAAGAAAAGCTTACTGTTGGCTGGATACGTAATTTTTATGAAGGTGTACAATCTTTTACATCTTCAGGAACAATTTATATTACATTCTCAAATAATTAAAACTTTAAAAGTGTAATTCTCTAACTGTAGGGTCACTGATTTGCTGCTGTTGGATGTGCCTTTGCTGATAATGATAGCCTTTAGCACAGGTGTCCCTGGAAACAGCAGAAGTCTGCAATTTGTAGGCTAGGAAAAGGGAGGGTAACTAACTAGTAAGTAGCAAGTTTTATTGAGAAATAAGAAAAAGTAATGTGATAGCTGGAGCATTACCTGGGATTCAGTTCTTCGAGGGGAGTTGTCTGTGTTTTCAGTTATTGGCATGGGAAACAACTCAAGACAGTAGTTCTCATTCTAAGAGATTAACTTTTTCTCCCCAAAACCAGCACAGATCCTTTTGGATTAAAATGGAAAATATCTTTATTAGGGAATTCCTGATTTAAATTGCATTTTTGCTTCACCCTAAATCAATGGTTCATTAACAAATCAAAGTATCAGTTTAAGCCGAGTAAAAAGTCAACAAATTTGAGCAACTGTGGAGTCAAGGTCTGGTGTATTTCCCAGATTGTATAAACCAATGTAATAGACTATCAGAGCACACTTAATAATGATGTTTCTTAGAGTACCTTAATTAAAAAGTCTAAAGAAGGGCAAAGCTAATTAACCCTACAACTAGRGCAAAAGTTAGGATGTTAGAAAAAAGCAGAATGCCAGTGTTTCCCCTCTCAAGTTCAAACTGAGGCCTCTGTAATTCAAGTATGATGTGCAGTATTGCTTGTAAGTATTCTTTTTGAACTGTCAAGTAATTTTTGGAGATCAAATGTAACAGATCCCTTAGTGTTGCATTCAGTCCATACCACAGCCAGTGTCGAGCGTGCTTWCCAGCTCTGTTCACCTTCGTCTGAAAAATTCCACTGCTGTCAGCACGGTGCATCATCATCAATCCCCAGGCTAATTCAGATTCCCACTTAACTGGGGCACAGGAACTGAATTAAGAACAAACCTCACTGTTAAGCATTATCCACAGCAACACAGTTTATTTTTATAACTTATTCCAGTTTTAAAAGCATACAACTCCCAGCAACACACAGGTTGTCCTCTATAGCTCTTTGGTTTACAGCAGGCTTATCTGACATTCAGGTTTCTCTTCCCAAGTGCAGGCACAGTCCATTACAGTTGCATGCATCCCATAGAAAAACTTGGCTCATGAGCTTTACCAGTGAGACTGGAAAGTGAAAAAATAGCAGCAAACACTGAAGGGTTTGTGTCCTGGACCAAGTTTTAATGCTTAATCATCTCTTCAGCAAGATCCACTTTCAACCTGATAAATTTGGACAAACATTGCAAAACATCAAGTAGTTGCGAGCAGGATAAAAAATAAACCTTGCAGTAAGGGGCTGCCAARCTGAGCCAAACTCCAGCCCTACAAGTCTGAATACACAAGGCAGACTGAAGTAAAAGGAGGCTCATACACGTTGTGATAAGACCATAATTGCACACATTTTCAAGTCATCCAAGAGGCAACTTAATTTACACTGAAGTTTTCAGATGTGAATGGTGACTTTGGTCTTAGGTTCCAGAATAAGATAACTTTACAGGGACTTAATTTTCAGAATGTTCTGGAAATCAGGCTCTTTTAAGGGCTCTGGTCTACACCCAAGAAATGAGGCTTCCAAAATGAAGTCACATTGACATTGTGCACTTTAAGGTTATATTTACTGACATCAATAGCCAAAAATACCCAAAACATTTTAAATGTGAATAGGAGTAGGACATTGAGTAGAGGCAGTGCTTCATGAAGACCAAGCTGTAGAAACATTGAAGGGATTGAAATAAGTCCTTTCATAGATAGAAATATATAAAAATTCCAGCTACAATAATTTTTCATGACCTGTAACATAAAAGTGTTTTGGTCAGTTTTCTCCAAATCTTCATCTAAACATTCCTTGCTTCATGGCTAAATACAGGAACTTAAAGCCTACACTGACTTTCTATGGAAAAAAATGTATCATGGAGCTAAATAGTATTTACAAGTAAAATGTGAAGTTTTAAGGCACAAATGAGTGTCATAGTATGAGAATATAACTATTTACTCCATTTTGAGAGGGAACTGCCTTGCAGTAATAGATGGGAAATGGGTATGGAGCTGTTTGACTAACGCAAGGAAAGAAAAGGTCTTCTTGTGGAAGGCATATTGTGTATCCAAGTACCTTATTTGATTCATGGAGCTACACAGTTCTTGTGCTTTGATAAAACCAAACTCCCATCTATGAACAGCTGTCCTGTACCACCCGGATCTTGAAACAAAATGTGTCCTGCAAAAGCGTTAAGGGTGGTTGCAGGTAGAGACACCCAAACACTACAGTCTGCATACACCACGGTGCAGGGTTTCTTTCTTCATAGATATTCTGCTCTTCTTTTTATGTCATTTTTCTAAGTGTATGTGCATGAGTGAAAGAAAAATATTTTATATTATAATAGGTCACGTTTGCTCAGGGAGGAATCTCAGGGCAGATGCAAGAGGCTTGTTCCCAACCAATCCTGCCTTACTGAAACACACCAGCTGCAGCCTGGCAGGCACCTGCAGGCTGCAAGGACATTCTAGGATGTGCTGTAACGATCTACCCCATTCCAACATCAGGTCCATGTGGTTTGGAGAGTCCTCTAAGTATGGAACTTAAGAAAATAAATTTAATTTTTAATTATCTTTTTGAATGTAATATCACAAATTATATTAAACATTCAGTTCAGGGAGGCATTTTACAATATAACTCTGTTAATTAAAAATTAAAATTAAGAAATAGTAGCTTTCGGTGGAGTAGGTAATAGCTGGATTTGTTCAGCTTTTCTGCTTATTCTTCCGGTGCTTTTCCTTAGTTCTAAAAGTTATGACATGCTCCCAGTAAAATGAAAYATATTGCTGTACTGTAAGTCCCCACTTAATGCTTCTTGCCAGTATTTGCTTTAAAAATGGTTTTAATGATGAGAGGAAGCTCGAATAGACTGGAGTACTAGATTTGTTGAGAGCACTTGAGAATGCATTTTACATACATCTGTTTCATGCATAAAGTGCATTTATTTGCTTTCTAGACCACGATCCAAATCTGTGGAACAAATGCAGTTCCAGGGGTTTTGCACATCATTCCTAGGCTTGTGTGGTTTAAGGAACCAAAAGGGGCAAAAGGGTAAAAGCCAGGAATGTATAAACTGTCGTGGTTAGATGAGTTTACATCCTGTTGCTTACTAGGTAAAGTATGAAATAGCACAAAACCAGGAATAAACACAACTGTAAAGTGGAAATATTCGAATTCTGTGCCCACTGTAGGCATCAGAAGTCTTCGACACTGCCGAAGTCCTGTTAATGGTATCTGTGTGGCTCATCTTAGCATGTCCAGATTAAAAAAAAAATGTAACTGTCTCTGTTTAACACAGAATAAAACATACTCAGAAAGGATGACCAGCTTTTAGTAATTCAAAAGGATCAGGTTCTGGATTAGAATACAACTGGCTTATTAAGGGTTCTAATTTTTTCTTCTAGGGCAGTTTGCATTCAAGTTTACAACTTACTCAATAAAAATTAAATCTTTTCTGGGCCTTGTTCCTAATCAGTGTATCTCTGGACTGCATTCTCCCTGCTTACCTTGCATTACCTGTTCTTCTCTGTTTATTATGAGGAAAGTTTATGAAATGCAGCAAGCCATGGAACATCCTTGGGAAAGAGTTCTGCCTTGCTGGGCTGAGACACCTGTCACTACAGACCTGTAATCTCAGCTCTTTTACAGGATGAAACCATAATCTTAAACTAGCATGGAAATCAGCAAGAGGCAGCGACAGAATGCAGGCATTAGTCATGTTACCTCTAGGCTATTCAGATGGGGGTGATTGATAAGCTGGGGCTCTTAACACCGTTGGGTTTGGGTGCAGTAAACTACAGCAGTCCAACACAAGGAGGAGCAAGAAATACATCCCCTCAGTCAAGGAGAACAACTCGAATGCTGAGTACCATCCTTTTAGAAAAGCAGACAGAAATAAGTAGATTTGTCTTTTATCTAGGGACTTGAAGCTGAACATTCTCCCCTTTGTTTTAGGGGAGCATCTGAGTGTAAGTTTACCTTTAGTCATGTAAATAAATACCTGTTGCTACAGCATTTCACAGAATCAAGTCCCATAAACCCTCATTTATTAGGCTACATTATTCCCACACAGGTCAGTTTTCTTAGTTTTCCTGTAAGTACTTCATCACATGAAGAATTTAAGAGTTGAACATGCATAGGACTGTTCTTGCCACTTCATGATTGTTTGTTCAGGGACAGGATCTTTTGTATAAACGATGAAAATTAATGCTGGTTTAGGCACCTTACTTCTTTACCTTTACCCCCCCCCGTAAAATGTTTTTAAACACAACCTTTACCTTGAGTTTCCATTACCAGAAGTTACAAGTACACCTTTTACAAATGGATAGCCTTAAGAATGACCAAGTAGTTACTTGTCTACACAGCAGATCAGTTCCTGAGCTAAAAATATATCAGGAGCAGTCCCTTACAGCATCTGACTAATTTTTCTTTTTTACTTATATAGGGAAACATTTAAAAATATTAAGGGCAGGATAACATAAATGCCAGAGGAGGAGGAGCAGGTGGTTTTTTAAAAGGTTCTAAGATTTGTGGTTTTAAGTTCTTTTTCACATTTGAAGGGATCCCAACCATTAATATGAGTTCATCCAGGTTTCAGAAGACTCCTAGAAACTTAAACAAGTGCACTGAAAAAGTTTGTGTTTGTAAACATTTATTCTTTTGAACTGAAAAAGGCTTGCATCAGCACACATTGTACAGACTTGCAAATTACACAAGTTGAAAAAAGTTTTGTTTCATTTATGTGCAATGAATCTTTAATGTCCAGTGAGCATCTGCAAATGATGAAAACTTAAACCATTAAAAAGGTTTCCAGCACTTATCAAACACAATTATCTTAGCGTGAAAAGGAAGAGAAAGAGATCCATACTGGTGGGAACACAATTAAAGTGCAAACATTTTGTTGCCTGTGAAGATACATTTTAGTTTCTTCACACTTTTGCTAAAAGCAATATTAAAATGTGATTCAGTGAACATTCTTTGTAACCTATTCATTTTACCCTTTAAGTAATTATTAAACTTGCTGGATCAGAAGCAAATCCTTCAAGGGTACAAACTTGTAATTTCTTTTGACATTTTTTGAATGTATTGCAAAAGAAAATGACCGCTTAAGGAGTTAGTTACTAAAATTATATTCTTTTTTTCTTGAAAAAAGAAAAGGAAACAAAAAAAGAAAAAAGGAAAACCACAAGGGACAAAGAACAGGTTAACTTGAAGATCTGGGGTAGTTTGCTAGAAAATTAATATAATTCCTTGAAAATGGTTCTCTTTTCCCCTCCACCAATCCTCAGGTTCCTGCCTTGGAATGGACAGCTGTGTGCTGGCTGTGAAAAGGGATTATAAAATACAAATCTGCATATGGATTTTTATGAACATCTGCTGTACAATAGAACTTTGGATCTGATACAAGATTTCAAAAATATAAAACAAAACTACTATAAAAGTAGGGGGCATTTCAACAGCATTCCTTATAGAAAGCTGTTTGTCGCAAAGACGATTCCTTGCTATTGTCTGGGATTAACTCTGCAATTTTTTTTCTTCATCTTGCTGGATTCACTGGGTTATTTATTCTTCAATGGCAAATGTCACGTGACAAAACATCCCAGGAGTCTCTATGAAGAGAACAGAAACCCCATGACATCAAACCAATCAAGGAGGGGAGGACGTGGAAGTAGTAAAGGCTGAGTGTCCACCGATGGAACTGCTACTGAGAACTCGCCCTTTCCAGAACATGGAAGTCGTAGTGCTTCTTGCTYGTTCTCAGCCTGAACTTGCTCACTGAGGTACTGCTTTGTTTCTTCAACGCGTTCTGAGCCGCCGACACGGTGGGGAAGGTGGCCAGAACCGTGTAGGCGGAAGCCAAGTCACTGGGCTTGGATGGCTCCGTGCTGCCGCTGCCGTCCCCGCTGCCGCAGAACCGCCGCTGCTGCGTCTGCAGACCCTGGGAATCCCTCAGCCACCGGATCTTGGCACCAACTTTGAAAAGTTCTCCAAAGAGTTTTTCCGCTTCCATACGAGTTATGCCTTCTGGCAGTTCAGTAATTTCTAGAACTTTGCCCACAACTGAAAGAAGAAAAACACTCTAAATTGGTAATTGCACTTAATGAGACAAGACGCACAATGGAAAATGTCTTATTTCGTACTTGTATCTCCAGTTGGCTGATACCAAATACACAGGCTATGCATTCCTGGTATTSTAGAGGGCCTTTTGGTCTCACATTTTGCACCGCTTACAAATACAATTTGCTTATTTGTATAAGCATACAAATGAAAACTGGGAATACAGAGAGGGGAAAATAATAAAATCATCAACAATTCATTTTGCAGCAGGTTTCAGAACTCACTGCAGCATCTCACTGGCTTTGCTGGTAACTCTTCACACATCACCATGCCAAAAAACCAGTCTGTCATCTCCCAAAAACATCCTCTTCAGTAAATTGTTAGAAAAAAAATTATTTATCTGTAACACTTGCAGCAAAAATTATTTCCAGTAAAGGTATGAAGGTAGATGCTGTCAGATTTTATTTGGATGACATCTTTACCAACTCCAAGGGGCTAATCCATGTCCCCCTAGTCCATGTGATTATTTATATTAAAAAGGGGAAAACTAAAAAAAAAAGAAAAAGCACAAACTATTTGTGGTTTATGTCTGATTTCACGTGTTATGCCAGTAAAAGGAAGCAGGGGTACAAATAATTAATATTTTATGTTACAATGTAATAGAACTTAGATCCAGTAAACTGACAAACTTGCTTTTTCTTTTAGTACTCTCCAATCCTGAACTTCTGGTTTTTTCTCCAGCCTTCAAAACTACACTTTTCCCATTTAACCTCCCTCTTCCCTCTCTCCAAATCATGTCTTCCTCTCCATCCTTATGTTTCCAGTGTTTGCCATGTTCATTTCTGTCCAGTTACTCTTTACTCTGGCCCTTTTCTCACCTGTGCTTTTCTTAGTACATTCCCAGCCCATCACCATAATTCATTTTTCTGGAGGACTGTGTCAGTCAGCAATTCTATACCTGGTTCTCCTGCACCAAGATCTGCTGAAGCAGCCTTCTTTGCTGGTTTCTTTCCCCTGTTTCCATGTCTGTTTCCAGGCTGACACTGGGAAGAGTGACATAAATGGTGTACTTTAATGACAATCCATCAGTACCTTCAAATTTCTAGTCAGCTCAGTGAAAAGCAGTGCAGAGGAATGTCTGGAAAATAACCTCTACCACCATGGTACAGAGAAGATTTTCACATCCAATTTTAGTTACTGAGTTTTGTAATCCCACAGTCAGGCACATTCAATCCTTCACTTCAGAAAAAAAGGGAGGAAATGATGGGGGGAAAAAAAATCACCTTAAATTGTCTTGGAAGAACACTCCCCTGCCCCAGCCATCACATTCTCTAGCTGGCATTGGGTAGAACTGAGCAAGGTGGAGGCAAGGGGTCTGCGTGTTCCAAAAATTAAGTAGATGGAAAGACTTTTTAACTTTGCTAACACTAATATTTTGTTTGTTTCTTGTAAGAAAAACAAACCCACTCTTTGTTTAGAAATTACCACATGTATTTTTATTTTTTTTTTTTTTAGAAATGGTTATTTGAATAAAAGAAAATCCTTTTAGCAAAGGGTCCCCTTTAGATTTTTGGAATTAGCTAGTGAATTGCTTAAAAGCAAAAAAAATCCATAATTTACACCGTGCCTAAAAGCCAAATTTCAGATAAATGTTTCTCACTTTTTTTAATACAACAAAAAAGAACAATGGGGAATACTGACACCAAATAAAACTGTTATTGCAAAGCAAGCACCTTCCACTCAATTACTTTGCTAGTGCAATAACACATTCCCCTATTCAAGGTGGTTACAATGGTACTCCTGAATTGGTTTTTTTTTCATTGTTGCCAGGAGATTGTTCTCTTTTAATACCTGTTGGCTTGTTACTTGTCCTCGTAATAAAGATGGATTGTATTGCAGGGGTTGGCCAAGCAATGGGTATCTGGCATCTCCTTAAAGAGAAAGGTAATTAGAAGGGTTTTTCTGTTACAGGAAATCTTCCTCCAAGTTCCTCTCACGCTGTATATGTTAAACAAAAGGGAAAGCAGAATCTCTATGCACAAAGCTGAGCATTTGGCTGGGGTAACAAACTCAGAACTGCCCTGATTAAATCAGTGTCAGGCAGTCACATCCTCATCCCAAGGTGAAAAGGTACAAGCTTTCTAGTATTTAGGGATTACACTGAAAGTTTTCCTTCACTGCAGTCTTATCTAAGTCCTTTCATTTCAAAATAAGCTTAATAAGTCTAAAGCTCCTCTCAGCATGCTAATTTAGTCATTTTCATGGTTCTATCCCTGATTAGAGCCAGGTACATCTTCACATTGCTATTTGTTGCAAGGATCCACAAAGACAACGCACTAGAAATTTTTAGTAATCACAGCAGATTAAGGGAGCTAAGAATGCTTCAAACAGGCCACCTGGAATTTTTACAACATTGGAATACAAAGCAATGACAAAGATCATGCAACAGATAAGACAAAGGCAAGAAAATAAGGTTTTCTTTATCAATAAGGGAGACATACAGAATTTTCTGTAAGTTTTGCTTTAAAATCAATCTTTCTGTAAAACAGACCTGTTGGGTTTGAGTTTGGGCATTGTACCAGGGTGCTTTTGCTCACTGACAAAGCAGTTTTTTATCATTTGTTTTTTAAACATTATGAACTATCCCATCTCAGTGAAAACTCCCTATTTTCTGTTTTTCTGTTGACATGGCAGCAGAGGATTGAAATTCTTCTACAAGGAATTTTTTGTGTCTTTGCGTGGGTACTATCTGAAATACTGAGGTAGCAACAGTCCTGCTAGAGGCTCTATCCCATCATGCTAGTTGTTCTACAGAGGAGTGAAAAATACATGCTCAGGCATGATTTAGTGCATCATCAACTAATGATTTATGGCTAAAACTTGAAGTTAAATTCTAGCAAACATTTTATTAATATTTTCAATGCTTAAATGGGAAATTTCACAATATGAGAAAGCCAGTGTGTCACAGAAGCTCAYGCTAGTAAGGGGATGAAAAGCCTTTGAGGATATGGGGGACAGTATCAGTGCAGAGTGATAAGATGAAGTTTTAAATGATGCTTGAGTAAATAATTCTGGTGATTGTGTTTCAATAGCAATACTATGAAAGTGAGCCACAGCTCATCAGAAAATCCTCATATAGCTTGTATTTTAGAACAATTTGAATAGAAATCATACACACGTTTTAGTTAACTAAAAATATACCTTGTCCGGGGACAAAAGGTCTAGAAAACTGGGGTACAATAGAAAGAGGTGTTAATGTGGGACGGATGTTCTTCATGTTGGATAGCTGAGCTGGTGCTGGTGATTGGGCCGGTGAGGTGACAGGACTACCTAGTTGAGGACTATGCTGCAACTGAAATAAACAACATGTTAGTGTTTTAAAAAGTACCTACTTGAACAAGCTAAACAGCACCTACAGCCTTCAAAGACTTCAGTGAAGTTAAAATAGCTCTATTAAGTGTAATCAGAGGAGATTTTTATTCCCCAAAAAGAACTTAAAAAAAAATGCAAAGATGCAATTTATACATATTTTAAGTCATCCTGGAAAACCAAACCAAGCCCTCGTACCTGTGCAGCACCGTCTAAAGTGCTGAGTTCTGTGGCCTTGTGCCCGCGGGGGTGATCACAGTAGTACTTGCTGGGTTTCCTCTGCGGAGGCGACGGGTTCCGAGGCGCGGCACTGCCGGGGATGTTGAGCTGCATCATCACCACCCCCCCGCCCGGTGGTGGCGCTACGGCTGCAACACAAGGAGCCACACGGCACAGTCAGCACATGCTGCAGCTTTCGTTTGAGCACAGCACACAGGAATTACCAAAAAAAAAAAGGGGAAATAACATAAGRAACGCTTTGGTAAAGTAGCTGCTGAATTCTAGAAAACTAGAGCAGTATCTTCTGTACAATTACATTTCCACTATCAGATACATCTGCAATAGTTAACTTAGAGAGGGCTTCCCAGAACGTGAGATAGTGGAACCACTGAAACTCATTGCTGAGGACATTTCTGAAAGAAATCACTCTATTTAATAGTAGCTGACAGTATATTCAACATTCACTGCAGTTTCTGTCAGAGCAATGTGTTGCAGAATGTGATATTAAGCGAAAATATG
Source organism: Amblyornis subalaris (assembly GCA_018881555.1). Lineage (NCBI taxonomy): Eukaryota > Metazoa > Chordata > Aves > Passeriformes > Ptilonorhynchidae > Amblyornis > Amblyornis subalaris. The sequence goes on from JACAXG010000074.1 coordinate 840,568, forward strand.
CTTCATTTAAAAAYAGAAGTTTTGTAGTTGGTTTTACATGATGTACAGCAATGCAGACTCAAAATGTTTTCTCTGATAGCGTGGCATATATCAGAAAGATCCGGGATCAACCTTTAGTCTAGGCAAGCTTACCCTCACTTACAAGATCTCTCTAGGAATGCTTTTCTGGGCAGATACTGCAAATTGATGCCTACATCCTGTACCTCTGTAGGTACTGTGGTACCTACACCAGAATCAGGGGAGAACACCTGAACATCCAGCACTGTTCCATAAGGTTTCACACCAGGACCTGTGAGGAGAGGCTGTCCAAGAGACAAACCATCATCATCCCCCTCTGACCCAGCTCTGCCTCAGGTAATTTATATAATGTCCTTTTTATTTGTAAATGGTTGTTTGCAATTTCTTTCTCTGCTCTACCCACTGTGTGCAGCGTTTCTCAGAAACCAAAATTAAAATACACGGTTTAAACATAATTTAATCATCCATCTTTAAAGCAGGATTCTGCAGTCTTCTCAATTTACTGCCTACATCATAGCATCAGTTAGGAACAGTCACATACAGATGATAAAATGGATTCATCTGGGATTTTTTAAATGGGCTATTGTTTTCACTACCCCTGGGGCTCCACAAAAAGAAACAGACTTCTTTAAAAATCAAACCAAACAATGTAGAATAATGAACTCATCATAACGTGAAAACTACATTAGCTTTTGCAAATTGTATTTGAAAATATTTATTATATGGGTAACTGAATTATCAATGTTTTGACATCTGTACGTTCTTTTTAATGGCAAGAAGTTCTACCCACATGTTACAGACTGAAATCAAAGTATCAGATACCTGGCCAGCTTTAGAAGAGGATATAAATTTAAGAACCCCTGCAAGCGCCACATTGTGAATATTTCTATTTTGTTGCACAGCAGAATAAAATACAACTCTGTTGATGACTGCTACATAATCAGAATAATATATAACACAACAGTTTTCCAGCGGTAAAGCCACAAACTTATATAGTCCCTATATGTAAACCTGAGATGTACCAAACACCTATATACACATGACATTTAACACAGAAAAATGGATTTCATTTTAATATTCTGTGCATATATTTATAAGTATTATAAATGATAGTAATTTGCATCKTACTGTTTTATAGTACAGTATTTCATTCTGCAACACCTGCTGACTGATCTCTGTTTTGTGAGACTGGAACACCCAAGAAAAGCATCTACAGCACTATCTCTAAAAGAGTGGCACAATCTGAAATGCAATTTAAACTGAAAAAAAAACTTTATACATTCAGAAAATCTTGGTTTTTCTTCTGCTTCTAGTTCCCCAGCATTTTGGTAAATGAAAAATGGAATTCTTTTCCTAAACAAACATCCTGACAAAATGAAGTGTCACACAATGCATAAGTCAGTTTGCAGACACTTTATGACCTGTCAAATCCCATAAGAAGGGAAACCCAGAAATCCTTCAAAGCCACCTCAGATTTACAGTCTGGTCCCCTGTAACACAACTCTGCTGCTTGTCTGTGTACCTGCTCATTGTCCCTTCCTCAGAGGCCTTGCTTCAGCATCTCAATGTCTTCACTTACAAGTTTTGATTTATTCTCTCAAAATTTGCTCTCCTTCCCCCACAGAGGGCTTCCTCCTTCCTGAAACTTCCTTAAACCACAGTTTACAGCTCTGAACCAGGCAATCCAAACTGCACAAAACCAGAAYTTCCAGGATAGATTAGGAAGGCAGAAAAACGAAGTAGTGGAAGGCCCCTTTAGACATTCTGAAATTATAATCTTCCAGAATTAAAGCCAAACAAACTTGAAGCAAAATGGAAACAAAACCAAACCTGCCCATAAACTGCTAATCCAGCTATCCTGTCACTTAACTGCATGTTCTCTATTTACTAATAACCAGGTTCTAAAAATATCTTAAGTGKTTGTAAGAAACACATCTGCAGCAGAATCTAGGTCATTGATCTAGGGTTGTTTAATCTATTGCTTGCTTCCAAAATACTGAGATAGCAGAATTTGAGATTATCCCTTTTTTACCAGCCAAGCCTCTAATGTATCAAATTCCCTACTGGTAAAATAAAGACACTGCCACTATGATCACAGGATCAGTCTGTAACCTCCTGTTTGGAGGCTAACCCTAGTGCTCTTATTTTCYTGACCAGTCCATCAGTTTTGGACTTCAGAGTTGGAACTTCAGAGTTTTAAGTGTTTGGATATTAACATTTATAAAGGTTTCATGGATTGAGAAGCTCTATGTCACCACTGCTTTCAAACACATTGAGTCTGCTACTTACACACCTTCTAAAAATTACCCAAGTAATTACCCTGACATAAGTGTTTCTGCTGAGTAACATTTACCTGCTGAAGGCAGCCTCCAGGCTGCCCCCATGCAGCCACTGTTTCATTTAGGTTCCAAGTTATAATTTTAAAAGTTACAATAATAGCAATTCAGATGAAGAATTAAAAAAAAAATAAAATAAAATCAGAGCTGGCACTCAAGTTGCAGTTGTTCTAGCATTTAGCCATGAAACCAATCTGAAAATTTACAGCAGGTTCTAGACAGAATGGCTTAGATGAATATCCCAGTAAAAGATACCTTTTTTTGGCTGCATGATGGAAACACCACTGGGTGAACTTTTACATGATGAGGGTGGAGACACTATGCTGTAGTGCACAATGGAAGCAGCCTGTTGTGGCTTTGACTTGGATGAAGGTGGCAATAATGTAGGAGGTGATGGCTTCTGACTTGAATGGTTGCTATAAACTATGAAAGTAAAAGCAGCAAATAAGGCTACCACAAAAACAAAACCCCACCCAGAGCTTCGAAGTACTTTCAGCTTTCCAGCAGGTCAAAAAGCTATCCCACAATGCTCAGTTTTCCAACTTTGCTCAAGACCTCTTAAGAAAATCACTGCTCYTACTCTGTTAAGTGAAATCTAGAATGGTTCTTGAGTACAAGAGCCAAGTATGCTGCTTCCAAAATGTACCTCACTCCTTCTGTCAAATGGAAACCCAAAGCTCAAAACTTTCAGACCCATCTGGCTATTCAGGAAAGGATGGAAGTTATTCTGCTGCCAACTTATGGTTCTCATGTATCTCAACTCACCAGTAGACATGCAAGGCATAATGATGTATGTTATTGGATTTTAGGAAAGTAACTTGAGATATTTCAATAATAAAACAAATTGAGATTTCAAATTAACCTGCCTCAGGGTTAAAAATGGAAAATAAATTCAAAAATGGAACAAAAGAGGAAATAGAATACAACACTTAATTCTAAATCAAACCCTCAATAGCAAATATCCAATCACCCAGCATAATAATAGCTAGACTTTTTTAAGCTTTTCAATAAAAACTTTATTCCCCAACCTGCACACTGCTGTCCTTGAAGCTGCTGGGAGTTGCATGGTGATGATGTTCTGGGAAACTGTATCTGCTCTGATCCAGGAGGCTGCAAATATCCTACTGATGAACTGTAACAATAAAAAAAGAACATGACTAACAGGCATTTTTGCTACACTCATTTAATCACGACTTCTGCATTTGCTGTCTACATGTACTGCAAATCACTGAGATTTTGTTAATTTTAAATCAATAATATTCCCACCTACCCCTGAATTCACTCATTCTTCAGAAGACTGAAGTTTCACACCTCTTCCTTAGCAAAAACATATGCCCTGCCTACACGAGAAGCTGTACTAATTCACCTAGTTTGATAGACTATTTTTGTGTCCATAGCTCTGTATCAGCATCAGCATAAAGACATGCAGAATAATAAGATGACAACTTGTTGTCTTGCCCAATTAACCAGAATTAGGTCTCAGTTAAGTGATCCCCACAGACCCTGCCATGAGGATTTGGGATGCAGTCCCTCAGCTGGGGGCTGGCCCCAGGCAGCCAGGGCAGCTGGTTCAGCACATCGCACCTCTGCTCCGGCATCCACTAACACAGCTCAGAGAGGGCTTTTCCAAATGAGGGTGGGAAAAGGAAGATGACGCAATGCAACCATTYAGTTGTTTGCAAAATGTAGGAAAAGGATAACTTTTAAAGTTTATTTATGGCTGGTAGTTTTTCAGGGTAATCAGGGGAAAACCAGGTAAGTAACAGACATAGTCAGACTATTATACCACTAATGCTCAGCCAGAACATCAGGTTGGYGGACCATAATCAGAATGGTGCCTATAGAATCCTGTACTAACAGATAAACATTCTGAGGAAAAAACCAATTCCTTCAAATTGTGGAAAAAAGTAGGTTTAATCCTCTTGGACCTACTATTTTTACCTATGTTGTCACAAGTTTGTTCCATCCTTTGTCCCATAGTTCACTTATATAATTTTAATTTAAAGATTCCCTTCCATTAAAGCAGACAAAACCAAGTGAAAACTAACAGAGATGCTCTCACACAGCTTCTGATCTGCCTACAGAGTCTAGTTTTCAGCAGTGACCTGTAGGTTTGACACTTTCAGCTCCTGCAGAACACCATTCTGCTTTCCTTGTCCAAGTGCTGCAGTGTAACTATTTTGGTGAAACCAAGATGCTCTCATTAGTTGCTAGTCTGCTCTGAATATCCTAATAAACGAGAGGGACATTCTAAATTACACAAAAGATCAAGCAACCAAACTTACTTCAAAAAAAGTCTGGAATTATGCCTACCTGTGACTTCACTGAACCTCAAATATAACTACAGAAAGRGATTAAAAACCATTCAGATACAAAGAACAAGAATTCAGATTTAAGTAGATGAAACCACACAGCGATGATACAAATACTGTTGAAGTCTCTGCACTCACAAACGGATGAACAAGCTTCACACTGTTGCTGCTTGTTTAAAAGCTTCCAGGTATTTTTAAATGCTGCACATTGGTAAGTTCAAAAAACTAGAGAAAGAAAAATTTGTAACAAGCATTAATCCTAATGAATTCTCCTAGGTATGTGCCTATCKGCTCTCAAATACTCAGACTGTTTGGGGACACAGATGTATATGCAGGAGGGGCTGTACTTGCAGAGTAATTTGCTGCTACCAAGGTAGGTAAAAAAAAGCAGAAAAAAGGTTATTTATGAAACAAAAGCCAAGTTTCTATACTTGTTTCATAGCCAGCTTTGTGCCAGCAGGCCTCATTTAYAACACAAAGTAAGCTAAGCTCTTTTCGTACAAAGTTCCAAAAAAGCAGTCTTTTTCTGGGATTCAGATTATTTTTCTTCTACACATCATTAATGTATCTTTGACAAAACCAGTGAATATGGACAGTCAAATATTACTGCAAAAAGGCATTGCTGCTGAGCACACTGGTGTTTCATGGGTAAGAAAAGGAATGCAGGAAATTTAAGAGGTGGAACAGTAGTGTAAAGCATTGCTGAAAGTGATATGGAGACAATGTTTTCCAGTCCAACAAGTGTGTCACAGTTAAAGCAGTACTGGTTGCTTCAGTTAATTGCCTAAGAGCAGAAATAAACAGTGCCTGTAAGTCTGCCTTTAAAGTACAGTTTAATATCTCCAGTACTAAAAGCAAATCCTGTCAGTTCCTACAAAGCCATTAAGCCAAGCTGCTGAGAAATCAAATATCAGTTAAACTCACCTTAAATTATTCTGTTGGCCTGATGGAATGACACTGTAGTAAACTGGCATTCCTGTGGTGGGCAATCCTTGGTTTGATTGACTGGGAATTATAACAGGCTGCTGATATGTCTGCTGGGGCACTGCCTGGGAACCTTGAGGCACCGAAACCTGCAATGGGCAACACATGAAGATTTTTCTCCTGCAGACAATGTTTCTTTCTGCCTCTTGACCATCACTTAGTCCATATAAGAATTTAAAAAAAACCCAGAAACTGAAAGATCTCCTGGAGTTCTCTAAATCCAGAAGAATAGTGATAAAAGTAGTTAAAGTAACAACACTTTAGTAAAAAAAAATTCTTTAAATCTTCTTCCCCCAAAATGGAAATGTTGGCTCCAAGTGATTCCATCAATTAACAAGAGATTTTCTCTACAACAGAAAGTGGGGTGGTGGGGAAGGAAACCTTATAAGCTTTTCTTCCCCACCCTCTGAATTGCAACTGACCCAGCACTTGGCTTTCAACAGGACTAGAACTTGTGAACTTGTGACAGACTTTCTTCTCACTTCAGTTGTGGGTTTGTGTTGTTTAACTTCTGTCTCCAAAGTCAACTTTGACACCTGCTTGCAGCTTTCTATCACTTATAAAACAACGGACTTAAAAAACCCCCAACACTCAAACACACAGAAGAGTCATAGGCAAGTTATGCGTACATTACCCACCTGATAAGATGGCACTGAGGGATATGGAACAATCACACCTTGAATTTGATTCCCAATGTTGTTGTGTTGGCCACTGACTAGATTTTGATTCTGAGACTGCTGAACTCCAACTAAACCCTGGTAGTTTTGCTGCTGGTTGGGCAAAATCTGGTAACCTGAAATTATACATTTAAATCTTATTTTGAAATAATGAACGCATTTTAAACACAGTCACCTATGTGAATATATATGTGTAGCATTTTCCAAATGCTCGTTTAATCTGACAGCTTCACACAACAATTGAACTTATCATGCACATAAAAAGAAGCCAACATTAAAATTAATAGTTATTCACTTGGATTCAGCATGAAATACTATCCATACTGTTTGCAGCGCCGCTGTCACATGCGTGCACTATTCATTTACACTCTGGGTTACATGCATTAACACCTTGATTTGACAGGTGAAAGCTGAAAGCACTTGAACAAAGCATGCTAGACAGTATCAAACCCAATTCATTGTCTGGTATTGTGAACAAGGCCATTCCAGGTACTTCAGTTTTGAAATTCTACATATGCAAAATTCAGTTTGTACCTCAGGTGCCCCAGGGGTCAGAGCATCTTGACTGCAAWTCAAAACTAAATCAGACTTCAGGAAGATTTGCATAAGGCATGTGTGCAAATCTTTTTCAAAGGGGCAATTTCTACTGAAATCTATAATGCTAAAACCAACTGGGGACTGAGAAAAATCTTCCAAGTACAAGCCATGTTGGTATACAGTGGACGACATTTCATATTCAAAGTTATCTTAGGGATAAAAAGAAAGATTTTCATATTCACCCCTCTATAGTGTCTCTGCAACAATTTATTGTTGCTTAAACTGGTATCCTCCCCTATCTTTCAAAAACTGCCTGAAGAACCCACCCCACCACCCAAACCAAAACACCCCAAGCATGAGTGCCAAACAGGAAATCTGTGCATTTATAAAGTCCAATCTAAACTCCCCTTTTCCTCTTTCTAAAAATGCATATAGCAGGTAACTGCTACCATGATCCAAACACATGCAGGACACAAGTTCTTTTTGTCATATTCTGTCATACAGGTGTGCACTACTTACCACGTCAGCAAAACCCCACCACTGTCAGTGTTTCTGAGACAAAGCCAGTTATCCCTCCAGAATAACAAAACTGGGCTTGTCAAGATGCACTGACGGCAAGAAGAGTCTGGGTTTGAGTTGGACACATTCACAGCCTACTGACCTTGACATTCCCCATGCTCCCTACCTTGGCATGGAGCTATAATAAAGCAAATTTAGCTGCAAAAACTCACTTGGTTTTTCTTTAAACTGTTCTAAAAAAAAGGCAGGGTCTGTTCTGAAAGTAATTCAGTTAACATAAAACACCTTTGTGTGAGCAGCACCCACCGATGTTCATTGATTTCATCCACGCAGGGTACAATGAACATTGTGCACTAACAGCCTCAGCTGGCTCTCTATAGAAATTGCAACAATGAACACTAAAAGAAGACTGTTAATATAATCAAATATTGCTTCAGAAAATTAAAAGGAAGAAGGTTCAGTTTGTTAAAACCAAGACAGCTATTCATTAGAAACACACAACACTATAAATATTTTCAGAAGACGAGACAAAACTTCAGAACAATACATGCTTGAAGTAGGATTAGTACTTAGAATTCTTAATAGCTTAAGTTTGAATTGTGCACAAAATCCCCTTCATATCTGTAATAAACAAAATGCTTCAAGAGACTTTGTTACAAAATGATCTATGGCCCCTAGAAAGCAGCAGAATGAGAAGTCGTGGTGCGTGACAGACCCAATGAATACACCTGCCGTCTGAACCCTTCATGTCCCAGAAATTGCAATGGACCTGTGAGTAGTTTTGCAGTTTTTTCTGGCACTTCCAGAGACAGAGACAATCAATTCTGAAAGCAGAGAGAACTGGAACAATACAAATTGACTGYCATGAAGGTTCCCCAGAGTATTCCAAAGAATGCTCTATTTTTAGCTGCAGTTTCACCTCTGCATAGAATGGGCTGACAGAAATGCAGCGCTCAGCACAAAACCCACACCTGCCATAGCAGATTGTTCCATTACACATAAATACTCTGAAACTGGAGGTAAAAAAAGGAACAGGTTTCTTAATATTTATATAATTCAAAAGAAATCACAGGTAATATAAGAAAAGTTAACTTACAGAATATAGAAATACATTTTCTGAGTAACATATGAAGAGTGAGAAACAGTATTTATTCAAGAATAGAAAAGCAAGTACAACCACTTGGTTAACGAGCTGTGAGTTGATGAGCTTGCTTACAACTATTACAACTACAGCTGCTGTTACAACTGAGGTAGTTTTATCCCTGGCTATGGTGAAGCAGAAGCCAGTTGAACTTCAGCTGATGTTCCTGCAGGAATTGTAGTTCAGATAAGATCTTTAAACAAACTGTAGTTAGGTCTCATGGTAACTGGGCTCACATTATCATGGCAATCAGAAATGCCTTTTTCTTAAAGAGAGTTTTCTTCTCCCAACATCTTTTGGGCAACAAAAGCATTTTTATTAGAAGTGAACCCCCCCCAATATTTCACCTGAAACCCCTTTAAAAAGGAAGCCAGGAAGCAGCTGAAAAAGAGACCGGTTCACTGTGAGAAATGTAAACCTCTCAGACAGTGTTACGGCCCCGAATCCAACAGCTCATCCATAAAGTCAGGCCACTCCACAACATTAGAGCAGAAGTGGCTCCAGTTGCCATGCTCAGAAGCTGCCATCTTTTATCTGAATTTGTGTTTGCAAAGTTATTTCATAGTTAGTAACCACTTTATGAGATGAATAAACCCCACGGCTTTTATGTAATGCAAGATTTGTAACTCTCCTTTTCGACCAGGCACTTTGCTGTATGAGCCAAGTAATGTGGTGCCTTTGGCTCAAAATCAGATGTTGCTAATAAGCATCAACCACTTCAGGTGTAGCTTTGTGTCAAATTAGTACAAATATCAACCGTTTAAAATAAATTACGAGAGAGAGAATTTTCAAATACACCATCTTAGGAGGTGTTTCCAGAACAGAAAACATGACATGGAACCTTTCATCTCTAGAATGCTGATTCAAATTTGCCTATAAAGCAGTAAATGAGAACCAGCAACAGCTGCAGAGCAGTTTGGAGATTTTCAGTTAAACACTAATTATGCAGTTGCTGGTAAGATCCTTCTCTCTCCCATTAGTGCTAGTAAATAACAAGTAACCAAACATCGAATAGAATTATTGGCTGGACTATCCCCTAACTACTTAAACATAATCAATCTGCTGATGTCAGAGTACATGGCACATGATCAAAGCAGTAAAGTAGCTGTCTGCACAGCTTGCTAATTTTATTTCTTCTAGGACAGAGAAGGAGTTTATCTGCTGACACTTTTCACCAAGAGGCAATGAAATTCAGTTAAAATATAAAGAGCTARAAACATACAAGAAAGGAACTTACTTACCTAATAGCAACCAGTTCATCCCTTTGCCTCTTATCAGCCCATGCTTTCCAATTCAGACTGGTTTGTTTAGGTACAAACATACACTGAGCTCTGGGGAGTCTGTGTGCTATTCACACAGGGTGTCCCCGCAGCGGGAAGTAATCCCAGTTGAGCCTCAGACTTTTTGCTATTAAGTAGTCTAGGTATTAAAAATTCTGAGGAAGGAAAGCAGGTTGTGTAATACAGTTGGGTAACACATCTTTAACACCAGTGGATAGCACAAGTTGCTAAACCAACTAATTTGCTTTCCTTCGAGTAAAATCTTTGTGAACTGAACCTTGAATAACTACATCAAGTGTTGCTGCTATTGGAGCACGTCCTAGAAGAACTGCAGAAGAGGAGCCATCCCTCTTACATGCTACTTCATAGAACATAATTAAATCCGGTTCACATTTCTAAAAGCTGATTTTTCATCCTGTTTCTGTAGAGCAACACATAGTTGGGGGCAGGGGGAGGAAATTAAAAAAATCCTTCCTGAAGGAAACTTAGAAGGACTTTAAGTATTCAACTAAAAGATGGTATAAAAGCCTGATCTTCAAGGATCTCTGCCTCCAAACATCATCAGTTACTTCTGAAAGTTTTGACCATAAGTCAAGATATTACTGAGAAGTAAATTTGTTTCAGGAATACAAATCTTATTCAAGAAGTCATAACAATATCTAGAAGTACAGATTATCACAATAATGGTAGCTATAGTTAAAATTTGTAAGGAAAAAAAAGACAATAAGAAAGGAAGGAGATGGAAATACAGCTTGCTATCATTCATGGAAAGGTAACTCAAACAGTTGAAAAGTCCTTTCTAAAAACAGGAGGAGCAAAAAACTAATTCTAACCACATAAGTCTCATATGTTCCATTCAACATCCTGACACCYTTAATCACAGGACAGAAAGACACAGTAAAACAGTATCACCAGTATCTTCTGCACAGCATCTAAAATTAGTATCTTTCATTTAGAACTTTCAGTTAAGTTATATCTCTGCGATGTTACATCATTTAAAGGTACTAATTCGTCTTACTTTGCAAGTTACTCAAGTTAGTTACTAAGTCACAAATTTTTTAAATTATTCACTTCTAAATTTAAAAAATCCTATAATTAAACTTACAGCATGAACCACTCAAAAGAATGGCTCAAACCCCAAGTTTCATGCACAACTGACTCAAAGCTTTCTACCTTAGGTTAGTTAAGCTTTGTATTCTACATTTGATCCTCTATCTGAAATTTTATAGCAAAGTAAGTTTAAAACGAAAAACCAGGAGAAAAACCACATGAAGTGTTCTAATGAAATGCTGAAAGAGTTCAACAAACCTGTCTGCTGCCCAGGCTGTGCCAGGGCCTGGTTCTGCTGCGTGTTGTAATGGACAGAAATGGGGCGGTACTGCTGGCTGGAGTGCGGGTACTGGTTGGGGGTRCAGTAACAAGGTGGCATCTGAAAAGGAACAATTAGATAGTCACTACCTGCAGCTTTAGAGAAGGCAGACATGTAAATGCAAAACCTATCACATGAAAAAAAAGATGCAAAACTTATTAAAAGGTGCAACAGATGTTACATAGTTCAGCGATTCAAAAATCACTTATACGACATAAATTCCCTAACAGCCAATTTCTCTGCTTTCTTTGTAGAAGCAACAATCTTCAGTTTCTACAAAGAAACAACTGAGAAACAAAACCTATGCAGAACGTGAGTTTTACCAGCTACAAGTAAATAGGAAAACCTGTGTGATCACTGCTCCTCAAGTAAACTGAAGTCGTTCATTACAAAACACATACACCAGAAAAGACCCCAACCCCAGAATAAAAGCACAGAGCTGCAATTCAACAGGGAACCTCCCACTGTATGAAAAAGTCATGAACAGAACAGCAGGCTCATTTTCCAACWGAGCTTTTGGGAGGACGGCAGGGAGCCATGGTACCTGTGGCACAGGTTGCTGCACGTATCCCTGCTGCTGGAGCACGGGCTGGGTCACAGGGTGGCTGGGTGCCGAGTAGGCCGGAGCAGAGCCGGGCTGTGCAGAGGGAGGTGGAGCTGCAGCAGCAGTGAGGATGTAGCCGGGCTGCTGGGGGGGCTGCAGCACCACGGTGGACTGGAACAGGGCAGTGTGAGGCTCGGTGGCTTCGGCGGGAGGCTGCCGGCCAAGGCTCATATGGCTGAACTGGGAGCCCAGGTTCTCTTGCTGCAGTCGTGGGAAAAAATAGGGAAAACTACATTTGCAAATGTACATTCAAGGAAAAAAAGAATAAAATAGCCAAATACCTTAGGAAGTTTCAGACAGCATGTCTCAGATTACCGTGCATTAGCAACAGCAGCCAAAGAACAGCAAAGAAGATGGAACACAGTAGTGAATTATCTTCAAGGCTGACAGCCAGAGATAACATCCATGTTTAGACTTCACCCTTTCACTGCAAATATTTTGACTTTTGGATTACATCCGCCTTTATCTACTTATTGTGAGAACTCATTTGTCAAAAATAAAGTTCAGAATTTGTGTCACTAACATTTTCTGATTGGACTCCAAAGCTTGAGTGAAAAYATCTAACCCCAGTTAAACAGCAGGATGCATTAGTATTGCTAAAGTAATTTTTGGCTTTAAGATCTTAAGATAATGAGGCTCTAATCCTGAGTTACAAGGTACATTCCTCTAACCTGGTATTATACTACGTGCAAAGATTAATTATCTTTTCATCTGAAATCAAGTAACAACAGAGAGAAACGTGTCCTAGTGGTTACCCTCTATCTGTACTTTATTATATCTGAAATGATGACACTGATTGCACTGAGCATGGCAGGAGTCCTGTGGAATCTGAAACTTCTGTTACTGTAATCCCAAACTCCTTTTCTAATTTAGCATTAAATTACAAAATCCTGGAAATTAGAAGTGATCACTAACTAGCATTGCCTTTTTTTTTTTTTTGCTAAACAGGAAGATTTGGTTCATACTTCAAAAGTGGACTTTCCAGATATGGAGGAACATTAAAACTATTTCAAGACCACTTGATCTTCTCTTAGATAATCCTGAAGATAGGAATTAATCAAGAAAAAGTAAGTGCAAGCTCCATCTTTTACTGATTAGCTACGTTCACATTTCATGATGCATTTTTTTATTTCCAGGCTAAAGATATTCTTAATTACTGCCAGAAATATGAATTTGCACCTAAAACTTTATTTAGAATACCTTACAGCTTAAAAAGCCTTATTTTCATTAGATAATAATCTGACTTTGGTATTTTGTCCTTTAATGGTGCCTTATTAATGCTTTTCTACGTTGGATTTTACATTCTGCTTTTCTGAATCCTGAGTTAAGAAAAGAGATATTGCATACGAGTTTATATTAGCTCTAAATATGTCTGAAGTATAAACCCAAGCAATACCACATTGATTTCTGTTACACTACCAGTGTAAGTAAATTTTGACCTGGTCAGTTTGTCCTGCAGTGACACCTATGGTACAAGCATGATTAACCACTAGAACATAGCATTCCCAATAAATGGATAAAGCAGACTCTCCTGGTACCAACTACAGATGTGTTACACTTGGATTAAAATCCAAGACTGTCAATCCTTTTCATTACATTACTTAAGTTACCATCAGCAGGAATAAATTTTTGAGACTGCCAGGACACTTAATATTTGAACCCATTTCCCAAATGCAAAATGCTTTGAAATTATTCCAAACCTGGAAGGAGTTTCCTTTTCTGCTTTAACATGTGTTCAAACTCTAAATTAACTTCAAAAACAACACTGCTAATAACAGAACACCTTCCATCAAGTGCAATTCCTTTAGAACTGTATTCCTATTGAATTCAGCTAAAACTGTATTTATTATTAGAAGGCATTTCTGGTTAATGTTGAAAATTAGCCACTGTACAACATTGTGGTGAGTTAAGCTTGGCTGGCTCCTAGGTGCCCACCGAGCCACTCTCTTACTCCTCTCACCCTTAGCAATACAGGGGGAGAAAATTCGATGACAGGCTTATGGGTCAAGAAAGGGACAGGAAGATCATTCATCAATTACCATTATAGGAAAAACAGACGAGACTTGAGGAAGATTAAATTTATTTATGCCAATTAGTAACAGAGTAGGATAGTGAGAAATAAAAACAAAACKAAAACCAGCTTGCCCCAACCCCACTGCTTCTTCCCAGTCTCAACTTCACTCCCAAATCTTCTACCTCCTCCTCGAAGTATCACAAGGGATGGGGAATGGGGCTGGTGATTGGTTCYCAATCCTTTCTCTACTGCTCTTTCCTTCTCACACTCTTCCCCTGCTCCAGCCTGGGGTCCCACCCACGGGATACCATCCTTCACAAACCTCTTCAATGTGGGTTCTTCCCACAGCTTGGAGTCCTTCAGGAATGGACTGCTCTAGTGTGGGTCCTGCCAGAAAACCTGCTCCTGCATGGGGTCTTCTCCATGGCCTACAGCTCCTGCCAGGAGCCTGCTCCTGAAAGCTCCAGCTTCCTTCAGAGCACSTCTGCCTGCTCTGGTGTGGGATCCTCCATGGGCTGCAGGGTGGATATCTACTCCATGGTTGTCCATGAGGTTCAAGGACATGAGATCCTGCTTCACAAGAGTCTCCTCCCCAGGCTGCAGGCTCTGCTCCGGCACCTGGAGCACCTCCTCCCTTTCCTCCCTCTGGCCTCGGTATCTGTAGGGTTGTTTCTCCCTCCTCTCCCTCACAGCTGCTGCACAGAACTTTCTCCCTTTTCCAAGCACACTCAGAGGTGCCACAAATGTGAATGACTGACTCAGCTTGGGCTGTATGCTGTTGGTCCTAGAGCTGCCTGAAATTGGCTCTGTCTGGACAGCTCCCAGTCTCTTCTCACAGGAGCCATCCCTGCAGCTCCCTGCTCCAAAACCTTGCCACAAACCCAACACAAACATGCACTCATTAAAGTRTCAGAGCAGTCTGGGGAGTTGGGAAGCTTTAATATTTGACCTGGACTCTAGTCCAGATTCTACCTTGGGTAACAACTCTCCTTTACTAAGTTTCAGTTTCAATTTGTGTAGGTTTTCTCTTTTTTCCCCTCATTTTTGATAGTCTAARATATTTCATTTCCAGCTTCTATTTATTAAACAATGGATACTAGAGAAGTAGGAGTGTTAAAAGTTCTAGCAAAGAGGCTACGAAAAGGTAACCTCAAAAAATCAGAACAGCTGATCYCTCAGAATGTATTAAGGTTAGGCAGAAGAAAGAGCAGACAAGGAAACAATAAGAAACAATGGAAAGAGGTTAAACCAGAGACATAAAAAGGTACTGACTGGCTAACAAAACAGCACTGAAAAACTTTCTTTACAAAGGGAAATAATGTATCTCTAAATATAGAGATATATAGATATAGCCTTAAGTGCACATATTCCTGCTGAACTTGAAATCCCATCTCAGCAGCTCAGGTGATGTGTTTCTGTGATTGAGAAGCCAGTCATTACCCTGGTATCACACACCACTCACAAAGAGCCAAGCAAAGGTCAGCAGCCACTAAAGATTAAGCTATGCAGGGGGAGAGGAAGAGAAGATGTAATACCACAGAGTATTGCTGTGCAGAGGAGGCTGGCAGGAGCGGGGGTGGGTACGAGACTGTGGAGTACTGGACAGGCTGGGAGGAAGGCTGCAGAGCCCGCAGAGGCTGCAGAGATAACAGGGTTATGAACAAGGTTAACACCAGAGTCAGAGAAGTGAAAACAAGTCTTTTGTAACAGAAAAAAGCAACTGTGCTCCAGAAAAGCAACTCACTCCACTCTCAGAAACAGAATGGATAATTCTTTTTTTCTTAAGCTCAAGACTGCCTAGAACTAAACCAGAAGTAACTTTGAATATCCCAGTCTCCCAGAAGACACACAAGTGCTTTATTTGTTATACATAATATTAGCTATGTCAGCAAATTGCTTCTATTTAACATTTACTGTTCCTTTAGAGAGACTAAAAACTCCACATGCATTTTAAACACAAGCTCTTTCAAAGCATCTAAAAGCAGAATGAATTTACTACTAACCATAGATTCAAACATACTACTTTCTTTTATTCAACAGTACTAAAATATTTTCTCTAGATTGTGGTATTTGAACACCAGAGAGTTATCATTGCTCATAATATTTCAGGCAGGTTCGATTCTAGCATCCATTGAGAAGGCAATCAGAGAATTAGTAAAGAATTTGTGAAGAAAACAGCAAATATCACATACACGCTTCTGTGAACTAAAAGTAGTACAAATGAAATCTTTTTCAAAACAGACTAGCTCTACTGTGGCATACCCAGGTTTCTGAACAGACTTAAACAGGAAAAACAAACAAAGGTAAAGGTTTAGATGAAGTTCTGTAAGTAACTTTTTAATAAAATTTAAGAACCATCTGAAAATACCACAGGAGACTATAGCAGTACCTTGGTGCCTGGAATAGGTGCTGTGGAAAGAGGGACAACCGTTCCTTCTCCTGCCCATACATTTTGCTTTTCTTCTCCTTCTAGGGCTGGAGTAGTCTTTAATCTGGCCTATTTTACTAAACTGCTCTTGCACAAGACAAGGATGAAATACATCCTGTACTTGTGTGTGAAGTTTTATGAGCAGAGTAGGCCAAAGTGCTGCTAACGAGAGGTTCACGCTCTACCAGTCCTAAGCTACTCCTTCTGTGCCATGACTCCTGCTTATGCAGTACAGCCCAAGAATTCATCTGGTTGAGAAATAACCTTAAGACAAGAAAACCAAGGTTTCAGTTGGATTCACCCACTTCCCAGTTGCTCACTATACTGCTGCTAATACCAGGGTAACTCTGCAGTGTGATTAGGGATGAAGGCAGAACCTCTTGCTCCCGATAACAGAACATTTTCACACTAAAATATCTCTCTATTTTAAAGAAAAGGCTGCCTACCATGCTCAGGTATGAGCAGAGCTGATAGTTCCGAGGACTGTGAAGGAAAAAGCCCAGTTATCCTCATATGTGTGCCTGTTCCTCACTGAGAACAACCCCCTGCCCTTGTTACCAGAGCTGGGTGAGAGCCCCAGTCCCAGTGGCCCTGAGCATGTGTTTGACAAGTGCACCTGTGAGAGGACGGGGTTTGCTCCGGGCTGGTGCTGGGCTGGGCTGGGCAGGGATGGCTGTGGTGGAGCTCCAGGCACTTGGGTCCTAACAGGCTGCTGAGGCATGGGAGGATTGTACACGACTGGAGTGCCATCGGGGTTAAGGAACGGCTGACCTGAGAAGTGGAAAGAGAACACAACCAGTTGCACCATCCAAACTTGGAGAAAATGGACAAGTATCTTTACAGTCGGCAAAATGAATGAAATTATAAAACTGAAAAATAAGTGAAGTCATACAGTTTTATATGACAGATTTATGCCAAATGCCTACAACTATAACAGCAATGACTACATGCAGCTAAAACCAAAACATTCAAGCTAAACAAAGATACTCCAGTCTTTACTTAGTGAACACAGATAAGTGTTTGCTATATCCTGCTTGTCTTGAAACCTGATTTTTAATCAAGTGGATTGAAAATGACAGGAGTAAAAAAGGAAAATCCAACTAAAAATACTATTTTAAGGACCTTTTAAAAATTAATCTCCTTTAATCAATTTGAACACCAATCAGAACACAGGAGAGCTTAAAGGCAAATATTTTTTAAAAACTATATAAAGCAATAGCTGCCCTGGTATTCCCATGACTGCTAATGAGATTACTGATAAAGGATTCTCTTTCCCTATTCTTAAATTAATTGGCTTTTAGCTTTCAAAATCAATAACCTAGTAGTATTCTCCTATTTAATAATTTGCAACTTCAGTATTACAGCAGTGGACTAATGAAAAAGAATTGAAAAAATAAACTCCAAAAAAGTAAATCATAAAAATCCCCAGTGACTTTTGTGCCCGAGTTGGGAAAAAACAAAACRAACTGAAGGAACAAGAGTCTGACTGGCAAGGACCTGTGTCTACCTGCTTAGTAACACGTGTCCTGCATTGGCTTATTCTGATGCTTAAGGTGCAAATACTGATAAAAATTTTTCTCTCCTCTGATATAAATATATTCTTGTCCTTTGCAGAAAGATTTAAACTGAGACTAAAGCAGTTTGTCTGAGACTTTGCACCCTGTCAAAGCAGACTAATGCTCCTTCAGACTTCTTGGTCCCATCATTAGAACTGGCCAACATCAGAGTGTAACAGTTACTGAAGAAAGGACTGCGGAATTAATGGAAGAGACAGGGAGCATGAACGGACTGGCAAAAATTAATAACAGCAGCTGGACTGCAGGTCATCAGCTGATACTCAATTTAGTTTAATAGACTCCTCTTTAGCACTCAAGAATTGGGAATGTTCACAGAAACTGGGAGTCAGATTTTCTTATTTCCTTCTACCACTTCCTGCTAATCACCACAGCTTCACTTGTTTCTTGGAGTGGCTGAATACGAATTTTTCCCTAATTACCATCTTCGACTAGTGAGAAGAATGACGCTGCTGCCCCAATGCCACAGAATCCTCTGTCAGCAGCACTGAGAAACCAATCTGTGTTTTTGGAACTCTGGCTGTCATTTGGAACAATGAAGCCAGAGGAACAATTACAGAATACAATGACTCCAGTACATCGTAAATCAAAGTTTATCTGCCCCTAAATGTTCCTTGTTCTGAAAGTGCACTATGTCTTCTATTAGAAGCTCATTAGACATTAACATAATTATAAAAGACTATTAATGAACTTAGCTCTAAGATGACAAATACATCCTCCTCCAAATCCAGTGGCTATCTATGAAAATTAGGTCCTACAGCAGCAACTCATTCATAACCAAATTTTCAGCAATTGATTCATATTATGGAAGAAGAGAAATTTATCTATTTCGATGCTAAATCTTCTAGTTATAGACATTATTTACTAAATGATCATTTTAACAACCCCAATGAGAAACATTTAGTGTAGCACATCATGTGCAGTTCTATTCAAACATACTGAAGTCCATCTACAGAATAATGGTAAATATATCCTGAAGTATTTTCTTTCCTACAATGAAACAAATCATTATATTAAAATTAAAATATATAATTTTCCAAAATTATGATGTTTTACATAAAAGGTAAATTAATATTTTCAGTATTTGTTAATTTCTACAATAAATTAAAAGTTTGCCCAGAGAATGCTAACTCATTATTTAATCCAGACAAGTTGTTACCTCTCCTTGCATCTGCATTAGGAAGTTATCAATTTCCTACTACTTACTAAAGAATATCAGTATTGGCCAATTACACCAACACCGATTTAATCCTGTTTTAAAGTGACAAAGAGAAGTTTAGAAATATCATTTCATCTTCTGCTTCTTTCTTTCATTTGTGTTAAGTCAGCCATGAGCATAGAGACATGAGTATGTTGCATAAAAAAAAGGAAGGATGATAAATTCTTTCAAGTCAATATAAATCCTCTCTCAGGCTCTCTCCCCTCACTGGAACTGTTTTATAGTAGCACTGGGAAAAACTTTCCCCTCTCCTGATGAAAGCCTAAACAATTAACTTAAGTTATTCTGTGTTCTGCATAATAAATCATATGATTTTAATATTTTATGCAAGTCACTCATTAAAATTTTACATATAAGTTAACACTCTTCTAGAGAAAATCATGTGAGTTTACTTATTCCTTTGATCCTCCAGTCATGCTTACATGTTAAAATCAAGTGCATTGAACGAACACAACCACAGAACAAAAATAAATAGAAAAATAAAGGACAAAGGACAATACTGACAATAAGTCTTATGCAAACACTCGTGCATTGTTTTTCCAAGTTCCCAACTGTAACAGAAACACCCACAAGCATGTACCAACCTGTTTGAGGGTTGACCAGCACACTGCCAGGCGGGATGCCTGCCGCTTCCAAGGGAAGCAGAAAGAAGCTAGTGCCAGCAGGTGCCACTTGCCCGCTCATGCCACCATCAAAGGAAAGAGAGTTACTAGAGCTGACAGTTGGATAGACGGCAGGCGTGCCAGGGGAGGGCTGGCTTAGAGCTGGCACTGGAAGAGGCTGCTGGGTGTGAGAAAGAGAACCCGTGGAGGACCCTACACTACTAGAAGACTCTGAACCTAGGAAAGGAGTAACGAGAAATTGGTTTTACCTGGAGACAGTAACATYATGCTCACTTTAAAACACACACTTGTAAGTGCTTACCCTGGAAGCTCAGCATTAAGCACATTATTCAACAGCAGCCTTTTCAATGGACTCCCCCTCCATCTCCCCTGGACAGCATTGCAAGGTCCCTTCTCTGAACCAAGGGTCATGACATTCAGCACTGCTCTGCACTGCAAAGTGAGGCTTTCAGATCTAGCTCTGGTTTTCTGGTCAGGAAATGCATTTTTGCACCTCCAGAATTCATCTAAGTGATTGGCCACTACTCCAAAATGCTAGACGAACACCAGCCCACAGCTCCTGCAGCAGTGCAGGTGGGGGCAGTGGAGGGAATGCAGCTGCAGGGGCCCAGTGTCCCTGTGGATACACCAGCTAAAGCCACGTGCTCTGCACACACAGCCTGCATGCAAGCAAGGACCACTTTCTTTTCAGTACTAGGGTCAGAGATCTTCTCTGACTCACCTGTTGGACAATTAGCACAACACTAAAACCCACAAAATTTTTTTTCCTCCTTTTATAATTTTCAGACTGAAATCAAGAATACAGCTAAAAAAAATGAGGGTAATATGGTAGCTTTAGCTTGGCTTTATGCAACAATTCAAATTTCAAAGGAGTATGAAATAACCAATTGAATATATTGAAATATTACTGAAAGCAATGATCGTTTTACAGATATGAATGACTATGAACATTGCAAGGCAGTGGAGAATCAGACCCTGAGCTTCCTGAAAACCCAAGGCATGCAGCTAAAGGAAATATTCCAAAATCCCAATATGGAGAGGTCTGTGGAACTGCTGTTCCCAGGTCACTCTATACCTAGAGCTCTAGGCATACTGTTTAGCAAAGAGTTTATAAGTATATGATACTTGCAGTACTTGGAAACAGAATATAGTTGTTTAAATTTAAGAACTCCTCTTTAGCAGCCTCTATACAATCTAGAAGAAAAAGCAAGACTCAGAAAGTACGCTGATAGAATTTATCTACTGTTTGAAGTTACTTTGCAGTCCTTCATAAAAGTTTCTAATTGTAACCCTTGTATTTGTGCTTATGAAGAGAGCATAGCTTGAAGCATTGGCCTTTTTCCTATTGCAGAATGAAGTGAAATCAAAGCTATCAATTGCAAACTGGGCAAGACAGCACATCCCAGCTCTGTAAAATCATCTTCAATTGGTTTCCAAGTGTATTCACTTCTAGATTATGCAGAGAAGTGAGGCTGGAGCCATTATAACCAAGCCAATTACATCCTTGAACAAAATGAACAAACCCAATCTCAACATGTGCCAAATCACCATAACCTGTAACTGCATGAAGCAGCAACCATCAGGATGGGCATTCCAAACTTGGAATGTTAACTCTCAGAATGCCAAAATAGTTTCCAGCAAAAATTTTAAGAATCCATTTACATTCTTGAAATTTAGACAACAAAGATTTCTAAGAATGTATTTTATGTATACGTTGTCAGACTGCAGTTTCTTTTCAAGCTGTGCCAAACAGCATCACTACACTGCTAAATGAAATAACTCCATATGATGGCACAATTTTACAGCACATGCAGGAGTATCTTGAAATGTATTTTTTTTGTATATAACTGTACAATGGACAAACTGAATTTGTTACTGTTTAACTGCATTAAGATACAGCAGTGTGGCCATATACCTTAAAGGTAGTGGTGGTTTAAGGGAAAGCAAAAAATTTAAACAGATCCTCATTAGAAACAAGTTTTGTATTAATAAGGCATGCAATTATATTCTGCTTTTTTACAGTTCTACTTCAAATTCTGAAGCAGTCCACCAGTAACCCACCTATCTATTACAAGCCTCAAAATTCTCCACCAGATTATTGATTGGATCAAATGATGTTGGCATTTGGAACACAAATATTTACTAAATTTCATTTTTGGTCCACAGAAGATTCATACCCACATTTTCTGAGATTTTGTTTTGATATTAATTACAAGTTAACACACCTTTGAAACCCACTCTTATAAGGTTTTTTCCCCAGCATTTCTGAATCCTAACATTAAACAGTACACTTTGTTCCAGTGACCTCATTTCTCAGCAACCTAAAAATTAAGTAAGCATTTTAGCCATATTCATTTTAATTTAACGAAAGATAACACAATAAAAATAACTAGCAATTCATGGGCTTTAATACTGTTTTATCAGAGCTAGCAGGATAGCAGTGCAGTTTCCTAAGGCCATGCGATGCAGCTTTGCTACACTGGAACCGGAGAGTTGAACTCCAAGTATTTTATACAAAAATGTTACTGGTAAAAAATGTTTTCAAACCCTTTGTATGAGATTAAATGCATTGAACTTCAAGCTATCTACAACACACTTGAAAATTCTACTTCCAAAGCCGCAAGTCTTCATCTCATTTGCCACCCGAATTCTCGCTCTGCGAGGCAGTTACGGATCCAGGGCCGGGTCTGTAGCTGTTCCACGCACGCAGCCCCCACCGCATCCCGAGGGAGCTGCGTGCATGGAGCCTCGGACACSTGCCGCGGCATCCCAAATCAGCCCGCACGGAGCCGCCCCGCCGCTGCTCTACCTGTCTTGGACAGCCTGCCCGTGCTCTTGCTGCTGCCRGAGCTGTCCCCCCGGCTCAGCACCGAGATGCCGCTGAAGCTGCTGGCCTTGGTCACCGCCGGTTTCAGGTTGCGCAGGGAGCTGTCGGAGTCGGTGCTGCTCCAGGGCCGCGGCTCGCAGTACTTCAGCTCGTTCTCGGTGCTGCTCTGGTGGCTGTTAGCTGATCTCCCCGATGTCTCCTTATTGATTCTGTAAGTTACAAACTCAACTTTTAGCACGAGCATCAGTTGCAAAATAAGGGAAAAGAAAAAAAAAACACAAAACCAAGAAAGAAAAGGTACATGCATGCAGAATACTTTGGGATTTTATTTTTTTTTAAAGAAAACATCAAATACCTAAGTATCTGTCGTCTTTGTTGAGTACTATTAGTTTCTTCCTCCTGGATTCTGTTGACATTTTAATAAGATAGCTTAATATTTATTAAGAAAATAGGAAAACAAAACAGAATTAAACGGCAAATTTTCTTACCTTTTATCAGTGAAATAATTCTCTTGGGAACACAGGGACTGAGGGGCAAAGAAGTGCAGAAATTAATATGAATGGCATCTAGAACCCCTGCTACAAAACACGCAGCAATTTGGAGTCTTTTGCATTATACATGGACTTTTACAGCACCCTCTTTGTATTAAGCTGCCTGAAAAACGTTACCTCTTTGGTGAATAATTTCCCTGTTATGAGGAAACAAGACAATATAAAAAGGTCCATGTGCACGAAATCAAAGTCAGCATCACAATAATTACAATGCTGGTCATTTGGTTTATATCAGAATTTTTCTGAAGTTACAATTCTTCCACTGGGCTTTTGCTGCCTTACATCACTTGCAGCTGGTGTGTGATTCCCAAGGCTGTTACAGCACCTGAGCTGTCTCTTCTGCTGGGAAGGGTGGAGAAGGACAGGACACTGGGACTGCAATAACTACTCAATGCTTTGGGTACCAGTGTGTGGATGCTACAAAGCACACAGAGCAGACAATCAAAAAGGCCATTGCTAACTTGAATTTTGTTGTCCTTGACTGTGATTCMTAACATCTGGCACAAAGCTTCTAAGGGTGTAACCTATGGTAAATTAATATRCAAAAGGAAAAAGTAATTTTATATCTAAAAGCCCATTCTGTTTGTTTGTAGTTAAGGTGAACAAAAAAAGAAAAAGATTAGCCTCTCAAGAGCTCATTACTCTCTTCAGAATGAGAATCTGRTTTTGGATGTACAAGAGCTACAGATAAATGCCAGAAAAAGTGGATTATTAAAAGTAACACATATTTAACATAYATTTGTTTTGTTTATATCACCCAATATAATCACTACTTGCAATTGAATTGTAGCTTACAATGTTRTCCTGCAGGGTATCTCCAGTCAGGAGCTTAGACTGAGATTCCTGACTGGAATTTCAMATATGGGACCTCAAATCATTTTACTGTGACCACTCATAAGATGTGCTCGATATAGATACAAGTGAGAAAGGAGTTTTCTTGTTTTTTCATTTGTTTGGTTTTTTTCTTCTTTTAACTATTGCTCTGAGCAACAACTGAAATGACTGYGGTACCAAAACTCTGTAACTTAAATTGCAGTGAGGGGCAAAACAATGCAAAGGGGGGAAATGCATTGAACTAGGTAATGCTAGAGAACACTCCAAAATAATTCTTGAGTTGCTTGAGTTTCATACAGCAGCAATTAGAGAAAASAGAAGATTTCTCAGTAACTGCAAGATTATTTAAAACTCACTCAGGCCACACTAATGATTCTTATCTGCTCAATCCCATTCAGAAACAGAAAGTTTCCCAGAAAGAAGTTTTCTGGAAAGYCACATGTGTATGTATGYKTKTRAAGTATTCAGAGAAAACAGTGAGAGATTGATACATACATCTTGTGCAAATATCCTTTCTCTAGCTCTCTGATATTCTTCTTCACGTTCTTCTATGGATTTACTTCTTCTGTCATCTTTTAATCGTATTCTCATCTAAATTAAATGGTACAGTGTCCGTTTATGCAGGAAAATAGTATGGATGCACAGTCAAATACAGCAAGTGGAAGAAAATAAGCTGTGTRTGTTTTACCTGGTTGTCATCTTTGTCTAAACTAGAGTTATCTCTTTTAAGGATGTACCGCTTCTGGAAGTCATCGCTCTTCTCATCCTTTATATGCTCACAAAACTTTTGGTCAGGTCTGAGGAAAGTCATTACAAAGAAAAGATTTATGGTTTTGGGTTTTGGAAACATATACTGTACACAATGGAACAAACCAAAATGGACTTAAGATTAATGTTAAATATACTTAATATTCTAACTGAAATAATAGATTTCGGCTGTCTGGGGAATGGAAARGAGGAGGTGCACCCCTGACAAGTCCTGTTCCTGAGGCATAACAAACCTGATTTWAAAAAATCTTCCTCCTTCAAAGCTTTTGCTGCAACTTCCAGTTAAGGAGGGAAGCAAAACCACATGCCCTCGGGGAATCAGGAGTGCTTTTAATCCCGACTGRTGCCATGCAAAGGATATTGGGCATGCATGGAAGTGAAGACAGGTGTTTGCTGCTAGAGCTGCAATACCTCAGAATTCATTTCAAGGGAAAACAGAAGACAAGAAGGTAGAGGAGAAAGCACTGAAACTTAGAAACTTCTAAAACAAAATTAAGTAGAAATGAGTAAGAGAAGAACAGTACAATGCAGGCAAGCAAGAGCTTCACACAGTCATAGGGAGAGGGTGAAGCAACAGATTATGTCGTTGTTTTGGTATTTTATCTACTTGGTGAAAGAAAATGCAATATTTTGCAAATCTTGGTTATTAAAAAGAGATACCAAGTACCTAGACAATAAAACTACTACTATCAAAAGAGAAGAGATCAGACCATCAGGAAATATTTGCCTAATAGAAGACAGAAACAATGTATGCTCTTCTCTRTTTCTGTTATTTATCCATTACCTGGGACACCTGGATAGAGTCARGGGAGCTTTTTCTATAAAACAGCCAGCCCTGCCTATTGGTTACTGGATGCCCAAGCATAATTAGCAGGCATTTCAGAGAACCTTTAGACTGTCTTACCTCTTTCTTTTAAAGGTCTCTGAATTTACTGCCCTGCAATCACCAACTCCCATTCCACTGAGACGTCCCAGTGTGCACTGGGTGGTTGATGTCAGTAACATCACTGCTCGGCGATGGAGCCGGGAACCTGCCTATGAGGAAAAGGTAAGTTTGGCTTTATTCAGCATGGAGCAGATCTCCAAGGTTTTCTTTCTAAATTCTTATTTTATATCCAAAGGGATTTAAAATAAGAATATTGAAAACATTCAAGAATCTTCATGTCTGCAGGTTAGATGAAATGCCTGCTAATTAGTAACTACACCTATAGGGGCTTCCAGAGGCCAGAAGCTATTTAAATAAGGTCTAAAAAAATTTTAAAAGCATAAAAATGAAATAATCTTTTATTACTTCTTATTCCACAATTGAAGTGCTAGACCGAAGCTTCAGTCTAGAGGTGCTGGTAGATGCAAAGGCAACAGATTTGAAATGTTTGGCTTTCTAGGTCAATTTAGATACAGATTGTACAGCCAAAGCAAAACCAAATACATAAATAATATAAGTATTCAACACATATTTAGGCTCTATATAGTTTTTCTAAAAACTTTTGAGGAGAAACTGTTTACTTAAATTTCAGTGTGGCATATCATTTCAGTTCTACTGACTCTAAAATACAGGTGGATAATTAGACTTTTTTCTCCCAAAGCTATAGAGTGTATGTAGAGACTGGGATTAGGATGCAGGCRCTGTAAACTCCTGTTTTCATGTTCAAAATCAACAAAAAAATGGTGTCAGGCAAATGCTATCAATTACAACTAGAAACTAGGTGGCATAAATATGTCAATACATTAAACCTTTGTCTTTCTGAGAGAGAATGAGGTGACAGAGCAAGTGCAGAGGACAGAGAGAACAGCTGGATCCTTCAAATGAAAACCTCAATTCCACACGGGTTTTGGAGTTGCTGCGGCCCCAGTGCTACCTTTTCTACAACATGGGTTTTCCTAGGGGTTTCTCCAAAAACCCCCCAGCCCTCACAGTAAAGTAGCATGCCATGGCTTGTTAATCTGGTTGACATTTCCACTGATGTCTGTCTTCCCTGCTATGTTTACTTGTAAGGCCATGAGAGATCTGTAAGCAACATTATTCCAACAGAAAAACTTCAACAGCTGAATTTTCCCAGTAGAATTTTACGATACAAAAGCCAAAGTTGTGCAAGTCCCCTCCCTTCATCAAATCAGAAATGACCCTGTTCTAAGATAAGGGCTGGCTCTGCTTTTCAAAAGAAACAAATAATGTACTTTGTACACTTTACTGGTGTAAATCTTTAAACAAATAAACAGTTACTATAAATTTGTATTTCACAGAAACAAAGTTAGCAATGCATCTCTGCCAGAAAAGCAACAAAAATTCCTAACTTAGAGATAACATCCTTTTTTTCCCCAAAGAGTTTAAACATGAAACAGATCACATTATTACACAGCACTGGAACATGAACAGTAAAGATCTCACAACTACCTCTCCTTGATGCCTGTTCTCAGTGAGGAGACAGACCTCACCTGCTACAGCATCACTGCCTCACCCATCCTAGGCGTTAGATCTATGCATCAAAAGGGTTTGTCAAGACTTTCACACTTACATTCTTGTATTGCTAGTTTTATTTACTATGACTGACTTCCCACTCTGGTCCACGTTGTGCTCTAATCCAAAGTAAGCAGCTACCCTGTGCAACAGCATTCTATGGTAAGATGTCATTGGGGGAAACTTTTTTCTTGGTACTCTGGAAGAAAGGAATAGTAGCTTTATTAAATAAACAGGAACGCTCTTGAATTCTTTTTTCCTATGAGAGTACAGTACTTACTCATTATTACCAATGAAATCTAAAATTTCCTGTTCTAATTTCAGCAGCATCATTCTGTCCCTGAAAATAAAAACACAGCAACTCACATATGAGACACTCCAATAACTGCAGTTGTATTCATCTTAAGAATACACAGATCAGAGCTGTGATCAAGGGATGATGGCAGACTCTAAATAGGACCACCAGGTGTCAAATGCAGTATTTTTAGGACAAAGGATTCTTTTTTTGCTAAGCTATACTGTATAGAATCTGCCTAGTGAAACATGCTGTTCTCATCTCAGATATCAGAGTGCAAAGATCCTCCAAGAAGTCTCTGCCCAGGAAGCTCAGCAGGAAGTGCAGTCAYTGAGAAGACAGGCTCCAGGAGGAAAAGCAGTGCCCAGGTTGTTCCTGGTTGGTTGATGTGGTCAGGGACATGTGCAGAGGCCTCAGCTGGCCCTTGGATTGTGAAGCACATCATGGGATCACTGATAAAGTGAGAGGGCAGAGGGCACTGGTAATGGGGGGCACATCACCAGCAATCAAGGGGTTAAAGCTGGCACACGTGGCAACATGATGACATATTAGAAATACAAAAAAGCTAAAACTCGAGGTGGTAGAAAGGAACATTTTGAAACTGTTGTGCTGGTTCTAATAAACCATTAACAAGCAATGAAATTCACTGATGCACAGTTCATAGTCTGTGCACATTCAGTAACTAAGCTTCCCAGTTACTGTGCCTGTAAATCCATGGAGGTCTTCACCTACAATTCCTTATTTCCACTGAGATGCTTCATGACTTCAAATAGGAATCTCCTACAACTTTCACAGAGGTCCATGCTTTCTAATTTTACTCTATAGGACCATGGCTTCAACCACATTATGGCTCATTTTACATTTTTTGCCAATAAAATGGAATCCAAATAAATTATCGCATTGGAAGCCCTACCTGTAACATGAATGAATAACAAATAGCAGTGAAACAGCTTTTGTGGTGGAGCACAATTGCACCAAGTTAATTTCTTGCCTTGTACTACAGCCACAAACCCAGCACAAAGCCCCAGTGAGGGAAAGAACAAACAAGGCAGACAGGGACACACTGCAAACCTCAGAACAGAACCAGGTCAACTCTGTTGCTAACAAATGATAGACTTGGATTAGGTCAGATTTGGTTTCTGATGTATAGAGCGAAGATCTCTAAGCATAGTTATATGGTAAGCTTTAAAAAAATGCCWTTATCTATAAATTCAGTGCAAGACAGATTAGAGTCAGAGAAGGCAGTTTGGTCTCTAACAAGCAGGTGCTAAGACAGCTACAAGTTTTAGAGACAATGTATTAAAGTCCCTTCAGGGAGAGAACTGCACGTAGACTGAACACGTTATTCGCATATTAAACATTAAAAGCATTTAAACCATTTCAATGTCCTGAACCTCTGCTCAAAAAGCACACCAATTACAGTGGTGTTTCAGACAGTCTGTGCAACAAAATCTCACCCTGAATAACTGACATGGAGCGTTAGACATTTAAGAGGGGGAAAAAATAAAACCACAAACAAAAAAACAGGTAGTGTGACACCTCAGGCAACAAGAAGGAAGAAAAACATGAAGAAAGTTGACATTATTGATTCTTACCTGGGATTGTTTTTTAATGTATTTACTAAAAATTCATGAAGATCTATACCAGTGGAATCTGTATACTCCTGGCTGGAATCTAAGGGTGATGGGGAAGAGAGCAAAATTACACTCTGAAGCAGCTTTTTTTCCAAATATTGCTGAACATACTATATATGGATCAATACTATATTAAGCATATTATTCCCAAAATGAAATGCTTCCAGTTTCCAGGGAAAAGGCTCAAGTCAAAAACAAAACAGAAATCCCACCACCACCCACTACCCCCTAATTCTAGAGTAATACAGAAGCAAAAGTTTCAGTAACACCACCAATCTATTAACTGGCCATATATTGAGAAGCTGTGCATCACCTTGAGACACCTGATTTCCATCAGCCTTCCACATTTTCTCAATATCCTACATTGCAGTGTTGTGTGTTCACATCTGTGAACCAGCAGCAGCCCATCTAGAGAACTACTGGATGTCGCCCAAAGAAGTATTGTAATTCAGAGTTTAACAGTTTAACCTTCACAAAGTGTTTTGTATTACTAAAAATCCTTGTTCTGTTCGGCTGTTTCAGCTGCCCAGAGAGTATAAGTGAAACCAAGCAAGTCTCAGCATTTATGGTTTGGAATTACTCTTGATTCTGAGAAGGCCAAAAAAAGGCTATGCCTGGTAAAAACTTCGAGATTCAATAATTATTTACTTCAATTTTCCTAATTTGCAAGTGAGTAATGATTTAGTTATCAGAACTGATGCTAAAATTCCATAATTTTCTATTTTCGCACATCCTATATTGGGAAGTAATTAACCTTCAGAGGAGATAGTGGTTGAATTTAGAGCAACTACCTCTACCACAGGCATTTTGTCACTTTGCTCTCAACTCCCCATCGTTATCTGTTGGGTATTTGGGGGGGGGGGGATGTGTGGGTTTTTTAAGGCATCATTTCAAAGAGTGAGATTTATAAATGCAGGTAAAGTTCTCCATCCCAATGCTTTCTATTTCACAAATAGCTGGGACAAGCTGCACTGAAATGCCACATGAGGAATTGCCTTATAGAACTGCAGGACATGAGATGGACAAGTGCTACTTGTCTCAAAAAGAGTTCTGGCTCTAAAGGTATTTCCTCTACATTGTCTGATCTAAGATATTTAGGTAAACATTCTGGATATCTAAAGCCAGACTGTATAATGATTTGCCACCTTAAATGCATAAAGTCTTCTACCTATAGGAGGCATTAGGCAGCAGGGACAGAAACAGGCTTATGTCATTAATGTCACAGCTCTCTTGCAGATTAAAACCCAAAGATTGTCAGCACATAGACTATAACTTCAATCCAGAATGCAGGGATCTTTAAATGAAAACATAATACTTGTCCTTTTTATTTATATAGTTCTACCCTTACTCCAAAACATTATAAAAAAATTCTAGATACTGTCAAAACTAAAATAAACAAACAAGAACATTGGCTCCTGTTGAATGAAGATCAGAAGTAGTACAAAGGTAGCTGTGCCATTCTCACTTCAGTTTCACAAGTCCTGTAACAGCAAAGTCTAGGAATGAGATAGGAACTTCCACTGACTCATGAAGTCAGCTTTCCCAAAAACACTTGGACACAACTGAGACAACACAGCTGTTTTTATGCTGCTGTGCAGAGTCAGACAGGTGAGCAAGGCAAAGCATTTGCTGGAGTGTTTGATGCAGGCTCAAAAGCACTGTTTCCTCTGGGACCAATTCCTTCTCCAGCTCAAAGGTGTCTGATCTATTTGTTTCATTTGCAAAAAAATTATGGTCATGTTTATGCAATGAAGACCTGGAAGCAAAACTGTATTTTCATGCTCTTTATCTACACARTACATTTAAAAGCACAAGGACAGATAGCAAACCTCTTGATAACATTTTTCTGGACAGTTTATCACTGGATTTTTCCTTTTCTGATTCATCTTTTGCAGGTTTTTCTTCTTTTTCAAAAGACTGTGACAACTGGATCTGAATTTTCTCCTGTCAAAAAGTAAAAATMAGTCATCACACAAATTATTTCAAACAATACCTGCAGGAGAACTGTTCTGTACTATATTGCCTGCAAAAYAATGAAGTAACAAAAATAACTTGTCTACGTATTCTTTCTGATTGACGCTCAGTGTGACCACACAATTAAATTATTTATCAGTAAATCAGAAAGTACAGAGAAGGCATAGAAAGGACCACACACATCTTAGAATTTACAGACTTCCAGGCCCTGAATCCTATTGCAAAATTAACTCAAACTTCATACATGTAAGAAAATATTTCAGTTTTTCAGATGTATAAATTTTATACTGCCTCTATATTTTTACATAATGCATCATCCACGATGCTTCTCCTCCCCACTCTTCATAGTTCTTTACTATAAAACCTTGTTTCAAGTTTCAATTTGGTTTATACCAAGAAAAAAAAATTGAAAAAMGTTTCAATCTAAGATAGACCAGCATTTCCAGATCCACAAAAAARGGGAAATATTTACAGTACAGTGTATCTAGGCAAAATTTGCAAACCTGTCATTAAGGCTTAGATTCTTAACTTTCTGTATTTTGATAGAGTAGCTTTGTATGCAAGCACCTCAAAATCCATGGTTTTGTACCAGTAGGTGAACTATTATACAGCAAAAAGAGTTTCCTTCTGAAATTAATGACATAATGGTTCCCTAAGTAGTGAAAGACTGCAGTTTGTTTTTCATGCCTCTTTACTCTTTCACGAGGCTGTCAGTGAAGGACTAACACATTTCAGAGAGCCCAAYCCAAGGAGTTAGGGAGCAATGGAGTCACCGTGTCTGAATGACCCCCAGAGGAGCAGTGGCAAAGTCCTGTCAGAGCCAGACTCCCCCGTTACCTTTTAACTCCCTCAAATGTCAATTCTGCTCCCCCAGATGCCAAGTGAKTTGATGCTGTCACCTCCCCATTCCTGAAAACATCTGATCCTTCCCAATCCAGAGAACTGCCCCYCATCCACTCTTGCCTATCACTCTTGTGTCCTGCATCCAATCCTTTCCCCYGCAAGTCCTCACTCTTCCTTCAAACCCCTTCTCACCCATATCCAGGCACTTGTTCTAAGCTTCTCCTCATGTGTCATTGCACAGACTTGATCTCACTCATGGAATCCAGCCAGAGTTAAATATAGCCAGGATTCACCAAGGCTGGAGCCTGTTCACGTGCCCACCCCGCAGCCACGCTCCTGCCTGTGTCGGCACAATGGGAGCCCTGCGCTATCCAGGGTATGGTTCAACRGCAGTTCCCATCTGCAGGTTTGGGGCAACAACTTTTTCAAATGAGGAAAATAATATTCACTGAGTTTTACCAGCTCTCTCTTTCATTATGACCTTTCCCCACACAAAATGTTCCAATTAAACTTTCTAATTAATGAACACCCACTAACAGCATCTCAATGTGAATGAAGGCTTCTCAGCTTTGGACAGTGTCTGTAACCACATCTGATAAATACCATCACCAGTCACCAGCAAGGAACTCTTTCATCTGATTCTTTCCTAGTCTTGAGAATTCACTTGGCTACAAACCTTAAGGAGTCCAGAACAAATCTTTGCATTCCTTACCTCATAAAACTGAATATAATTCAAATGAGCAATTTATTTGTCACTACAAAATGCACTACATTTACCATTCACCAAGTAGCTGTGTAACCACTATTTGAGAAAGAAACATTTGTCTTATCAAGAAATTATTCCTGACTCAGATTCACCAATGTGTTATTCTCCATTTTACAGTAACACTCTACAAAACTATCAGTAGATTAAGGAAGTTTTCATAGTCTGATGTTTCTTCACTAGAAAAGTGACTGCAACTTCTAAACTCATTCAAAGTCAGTGCATACAGCAATAGTTTAGTCAAAGGATCTCAGCAAGTAATCATTTTCATACTTCCTTCCCCAACGAGAGCTAAAAAAAGGAATCACCATCTGAACAGCCAGTTCTGCTACTACCACCAGCTCTACTTCAAAGCGTGATACACCAGAACTGGGTACCAAAGGGCACTTTCTTGTGATTTCATGGTATAAAAACTGTAGCATCTAATTAAATATGACCTACTTGACTGGAAAGCTGCCRAGAAATCTTTTAACTTCTCTTTCTCTATAAAACTCTCGTAATCCCACCCTGTTTGCAGCAGGTCTCTGCTGGCATTTGGACTGAACAGACTCCCCACTGTAACTCTGATCGCTCATACCAAGCCCTCATTGTTGAAGAGAAAACTGTCACCAAATTTTGATTAAACAAGAAAAAGCCAAACAAACAGCAAAGCACCCCAAACCATCAAAACCTGATAAATCCCTCCAGTTTAACACATTTGGGAAAAAGGTAAGAATATTTCTCAAAGCTCTACATCCTGAGGTTTGGCTTTTTACCAGAAAAACCAACATAAGTCAACAGAAACTAACATTACAGGCCCTTGSCTTCTGCCCCCACTCCCTCTCCATTGGGTTATTTTACTTTGCTTAAAATGTTCAGTCTTTGAAGGTTTATTTACTTATTACCCATAATAACAACTGTCATTCCTATGAAAACAGCTCTTCCTTTAAAAAGGGCTGAAATGGATCATCCTTTGCTAGTGCTTGTACTTTGTACTGGAGCATGGAGTCAGAACAACCTAAAGTTTACACAAATGATGGCAAGAGAATTTAGTGTTACAAAGATAAAAGATCAAATATGAGAGAGTTCTTCCTCTCACAATAAATTTATAGGCCTGTACTTTCACAGCACCTTTTAGTAAAGGGCTGCCAGTGCTTTTTTACAAGAATTAAAAATTTGCGAGGCTCTTATCTAAGTTTCTCAGTAAGAACCAGTATCTTGTGTTTCAGGTTGCAATTGAAAACAGAAACATGTATCAGAAAATAAATTGATCTGCTTGAGACAAATCTCTTTGGTCTGTTACCCTCTCCCATCACAGCCTTCCAAGGAGAAGCAGCCAGTGGTGCCAGCAGTGCCTTGCTAAGTGCCTCCTACACGTCAGGAATTCCACCCTGCTGGAGCTGCTGGTGTGGAAGGGGTGACTGATGAACAGTCACAGACAAGATGATGGARTTATCCCCAAACTCACACCAGTTCCTAGTTGAGTATGTGTATTTTTCATCTTATCAAGGCTAACACTTTCTAATAATTGAAAATTGGGATTCTTCAAATATCATCAGTGACATTATTCTGAATTTAATTCTTCCTGTGTCTTAAAATCCATTTTAAGTATTAACACAAAACTGGAAGCCAAGTTTCAGTTGCAATCACAGATACAACAGAGCAGTGACTCTTCCAGGAAGGGAAAGTATCAGAGGGGATTCTCCTGCTGCCAGAGAGGCCTGTGCAAGGCATGCCCCCCCTTCCCTGAGCCACTGGGCTTCCCACACATCCCACACAATTAATGCTGCAGAGTGTGCAGCTTGAGGCAGCCAGCAGCTAATTGGTGCTTATGAAGAGCTCTTCCATGCTTTCCCAAAGATTCTTTGGGAAAAAAGGCAAAATGGGTGAAGAAATTGCCTGTGTGTGTTGTTACAGAGAGTCACGGGAGACCCGTGCCCCATAGGATGTGCACTCCAGCATCAGAWCTAGTAACAGATTCCCACTTCTAACTCTCCAACATGCATTTCTCCACTCTACAGGGAAGAACTAAATTTGTTCTTGCAATCATTTCTTTGCACAGCTATTGGGATTCACAAGCTATTTCTTCTAGATTACTGCTTCCAAAGAAAGCTCACAGCTAGCTCTAATTTTGTTTCTTCAGGCAAACTGCTTTGTGGTATTCCTTTTGTACAAACTTACATTATCACACCATTGAATTCATTCTGCAGAACCAGCCTTTACATCCCTTCTACTACTGCAGTGATCCTTTCAAGAACCACCTGGCAGCACAYAGCTAAGGACAGATTCCCAGAGGAATTGGCAACAAATGCCATCTGCAGAGAACACATTATAAATGTCTGACTTTAAACTATTTAACACATGGTCTTGCATAGTGCTGGAGGCTGGAAAATCCTAATGCTTCATGTTTGAAATATACCAYGGATGAACAGTCCACCAAATCAGGATTCTGTCATCTTGTAATTCCCTTCACTGACTGAGAAAGTTAAATCCCACTGCTTCAGACTAAACAACTAGGCCTGACTAGATCTCTCAGTCTATTTTGTTATCTTATACAAAATGTTACAACAGGGTGGTAAACCACTGTAAACAGCAATAGTTTTTTTATTGGCTTTAATCTTTTACTCTGCAACCTACACCAATCTATGACTGAGATTTTCATCAAGTTAGAAGGCCCAGTTTCTGAATTCCTCCAGTCAACTCTTCAAATTCTGGTATATTAGTGAAGGCCTACAAAAAATACTATTTTCTCATTTTTCCAAAGGAACAGAAAAGCCCCAAACCTAGATATTCTGTGTTTCAATCTCAAAAAAAAAAAAAAAAAATTAATTAGCTTGACAAAAACCCTACATGAGTTCTCAATGTCCATCCTTCCCCGGAAATGAATTACCAACCCCACAGCAAAACCCCTTCACTCCCTGCTTTCTAGTGAGGGACAAAGGACCATTTCAGTTTCAGATAGGCATGAAAAAACAACAGCATTTTGATCGCCCTCATTCATACACAGAACTAAAGTCAGCGCTAGGGTTTCCTCTGGTATGAAGGTAAAGTCAGGAAGTCTAGATTTTGTTTAAATTCTCCAAAGTAATTTTATATGTTTTGTTCAGCATGTAGGAACATCTTTAAGTGTGTTATATCATTTCAATACTTTAGTCTTCAGATATGCCTCAGGCAGGTGTTACAGGGCTACCAGCAATTGTGACTAATATGCAGGAATTCAGTTACAACATCAGAAATTGCAACAGWTTCCATTTTCAACATATATGAAGGCAATAAATTACGCTCCACACTAATCACAGTGTTTCTGTCTTACTGATTACAGACAGCACTTAAGCAGTTTAAGAGTCCCTCAAGTGCACTGCAGGACTAAAAAGTTAAAACAACTGACAAACCCCCTATTTCTGTCCACAGATATCAACTATTGTAGTTCAGAAAAGCAAAGCAGCAAATTCTTCATCTGATATTATCGCCTCTATTAGATCTGTATTAAAAAAAAATTAAAACCACATGGTGTTCACATATTTMAAGAATACCCAATAGATATTCTTTTGAACAACAAGTTACTTCAAATTGTTCCAGAAACTTCAGTAAGGTGATTTTTACCTGGAGGTCCTGTGATATTTCAGCTGTGGGAGGTGGTGGATATTCTTCACATACAGCAAGGCTCCGAACTAACTTTAACTTTGTGTTTGACTAAAGGAAAGTATGTAAAATTAAAAACTAGGGCTTATAAAAGATTAGATAAATATACCATAAGCCATTATTTTTCCATTCGTTATATGTAAAACAAAATGGCTGAAAACTGCATTTTTAATGTTGTCAATAGAATAAATAATTCCCTTTAGGATGAAAATACCCAAGCAGCTGTTGAAGGCACTATCAGCACAATAGAGCACATCTAATGAAAAGTAAATAAAATGCCGGGAAGGTGTTTCTCTCCATAACAATAAAAAGCCACCAAAAATATAAAGGCAAATCACGAAAGCAGACAACTAGGCAAGACAAAAATCCAACAGAATAAAACAAAGCTACAATGCCAAAAAATAAAACTAAAGGCACTTTCCACAAAGTCACGAAGCTCCACCAAGCATGAAGGGCTCCCTTCGCATGCCAGCACACCGGGCTACCGTACCTTGGACCTTTTGGTTGTCTGTCCAAAGGACTGCACTGGCCGCTGGCGACAGGCACAACAGAGAAGGTTTAGATTAAACTCAGTGGTACAAGTTTGTTAATGCAAAAGTCTGTACAAGAGAAAGCTTTGACAGTTATTACTGACACGGGCAAATCTGTGAAAGGAACAGCAGGTGCTTTTGGCTGACGGATTAGGCGCTCTCCCACTTTCGTCAGGCTTGTCCTTGATTTCCCTTCTTCATTTATCAACAATAGATATTAGAGCACTTTAACAGAAAGCAAGCGTTATCCTTGTTCAGTAGGATCCAAGCAGTTTACTCTCCCAGCCGGCTCCTACACTTTCAGTTCTTGTTTCCTAATTTCCTTGCCAACATGACACGATTTTTTATAAATTTTCTTTCTATTCCTGAAAATGATTTTTCCTACCTGGAAAAATGATATTAAGAAAAAAAAGCATTGCCTCTACCAAGGGAACAGATAGCAGATGATGACCTGTCATAAGCAGCTTAAAACATATGGGCTTTTTTTCTTTCACGTTGGGACCTATACAAGTATATTTTACAATGGGCTTCTGGTCTTTTTTTTCCCCTCTTTCATTTAGTAACTTGCTATGCATTAATGTGCTGCTTCTCCTCCCAGAGCCATTTTAGTAAGTTATTATGCAATAATTTGCTTTTTCCTCCCAAAGCCCTTCTTCTATTACTCTTGTTCCTTAAAAAAATAAACAAACTACCAGACTTTTACTACAGTATGCATAACTGAAATGTACACTTGAATCAACAAAACCATTTAGAGATTTGTTAACTGCATAGTTAAAACTAACTCAGGCCTCTGTGCCAGTGGCACAGGAATTGAAATGCTTAGAGTAGCATCACATAATTTAAGTACTGGTTTTCCTGGAGGACTCAAACTGATGAACAGACCAGCATTTAACAGAATTGCTTTTAGTGAGCACAGGCCTACTATTTGTAAGGAGAAATTAACATCATTAATGTAATTCCAAATGTTGTTTAATGGACAATATTTTCTCCTTTCCAGAGGAAACTAAGCAGAAACTCCATGAATCCAGTCCCACCTTGCCTTAACTCACAGGAGATGTCTATCAAGTGCCTGAACTCCTTACCAGGTCATAAAACATTGCTAAAAAGAACACCTCACCTACAGCAAAGAGCTCTACCACGTAAAGGCAGAACCACTTTTTCTCTCATTTTCCTCAAGTCTCAAATGTCTGTTTTGGATATTGCACCAGCTTAACTGAGGAGCAGCAGAAGGGGAGCTCATATCAGCTCATTTCACTATGTAACAGCATTTTAAATAGCTGCACTGAAAGCTAACTGAACTCATCAGCAGCTTTTCAAAGGAAGCTTGCTGAGATTTTGAGCTGCAAAGACAGTTCAAATGCTTCCATACCTGGAACCATTCAGACTTTGAGTTTTGCTGCTTCCACACCTGGAACCCGACTTTGAGTTTTGCTGTTATCTGCAAAATATTTTTTCCTTTCCCTCATCTCCGCTGAGAGCATTCCTTGCATGCTGAAAGCTGGCACTCTGCATATCCCTGACAAAGCTGCTGTTACACCAAGCTACTAAATTTCAAAAACTGGATGATTTCCCAAGCTCCCATCAATTACTCCAGCCTCAATTAGCTCAGGTGTGTTCAAAGCAAGTAGTGCAAATTTAAAGTCAAATCAGGACTGGCAGTGGAATCCTCAGTTCACTGTGAAGAGGCAAAAGAATCTATACTTGGGAAATTGTGTATCTTTCACAAAATTTTGGAAGCTTTGAAGCCAGTATATAAGCTAAAAGAATATATGGAAGCAAACAGCCCACATCCAGCATTTGATAGGGCACAAGGGGGAATTCAACCTACTTATACAGGACATTGAGCTACTACTCACTAATTAGGTAAGTCACACATATTTCAGTTATTTTTAAGAGATTTGAAAAAAAAAACCAGAAGAAATTGTTGCTGGGACTAAACCAACACCAATAATATTGGGGAAAGCTGGGGGGCCACTGTAGGAGGGAGGTTCTCTCTTACAGATGAGACAAGTATCACCCCACCCATCATATTCACAATTCTTGTCTAGAAACATCTGTTTTGTGCAACACTCCTGTGATAGGTCTGGATTCCTGGCTTTCCTGTGTGACTTTAATGATGTCAAAACATGAAATACGAGCCCCCAAAATCCAGCTGTGACTGTGAGCAGTAAGCACCACACACGTGTCAGGTGAGAAGCACTGGAATGGACCTGGTATGGCCAGACTGCAGGGACAGCTCAGGTGAGAACAGGCCAATGGTGCAAGGTCTGGGCCTGGAAGTACAAACCCCAAAGTCCTCTGATATCACCAGCACCTGCACTCTCAGAACTGAACTCACAGCTACAGAAGATGGTTAGGCACAATCCAATGATGCCTTTCTTGGACACAGCCACACTGACAGAGGATGACACCATTTCCACTGGAATTCCAGGACAGCAGGTAGCCAATGCACATTGTAGCTGTTAAAGCACATTTTCTCTCTTTTCGGGCCCATGAATTTTAGCTCTGTCCTAATTTCTCTGCATTTACTAAAGTTTTGCTCCTAGAGAGCATCTTTATGTTCCCCATTTGTGAAAAAGAATTTCTAGCTAATTTAGAATATGCAATCCTCGGTGAGTGCAAATTAGGCAATTTCTTTATATTTGCAGCTCTCAAAGACTTTTCCTGCCTTGAGAAAACACTGTTAATGAAAGCCCTATTTATAGTCRTTATGGGCATGATTTCAAGACAGTGTTTAAAAGCAAGTATTCCAAATAATTGCATAATGAAAATAATGATTAGGTTCTTGCCTTTGAAAAACCCCCACAAACACAACTTTTAAGACGAATGCTACATTTCCAACTGCAAAATAAAGAGAGAAGATAGCATTTATCAAAAACATATAATCATAAAYATCCAGGCTTTCAGTAGGAGTATTTGCCTACTTTATTTTTTCTTAAGTACCTCACCAGATCACGTATACTAAATGCAAAGTAAAGGTCTGGAGCTGTTACATGCCTTCCTCTCTCATCACTGTGCTGTCTAAACAAGCTAGATAAAAACGGGTCAGGCACAAGATGGCAAACTCAGACGTGTGAAAGGTTTTGTGAAAAAGGGCTCTATTTCTGAARTACCATTTGGGCATTTCTGAGGATAGGCACAATATGACAAACCTGAGCAAAGAGTGTTCTAAGGACATTCAGTTTTTTATCCTTCTGCAAAATTAGGTCTCAATTTGAAATCCAGTTAAGGGCTACAGTCCCAAGAACCATGGACAGCTTTGTAATACTGGGGGAAAGAACAGTGTGGTCTATGGTTACTTGCTGGCCTGCATTAGAGAGCAGTGATAGCAGTTTTCTATGACACAGTAGAGGATGACTGATGGAAAAATAGTTTCACCTTTGGGCATGGAGGCAATTCAAAAGTAAGAGWATCTGCCTGATCATTTATCTCTTGAGAAGTATTACATCACATATTTTGGAGACAAAACCAGGTAAATCTGACAACACCAAAACAGCTGGGGAGAGGGCAAAGGAAGATTTCAGAGAACTCCAGCTGTGAAACAGAGAGAGAAGACCAAGGTTTGTGCTGGTATGGAAGAAAGAAACTTGTAGAAAGAGAGATGTCAAGCTGCTAAGTAAAAAAATTAATCTAATTACCCCAAAGRACATCTGCTTAATTAGCATAAAACAAAATCAGAATTATACTCAATACAACATCTGCCTTGCCCTTATCATACAGTAGGATGCATGCAACTCTGCATTCATGCCATGAGGCTATTTTGGGTTTTAAAAAAGGAATCTTCCTAATAATAAACATAAGGGACTATCTTGCAAAATAAATTCAGGATCTTTAATTTGTTATCAGTATTTCCTGACACTTTTGTCCTTACAGTGGATGGCATTGCCTGTCTCACCACCCAGGGACAAAGGCAACACAGACACTGTATTCCAGCTAATTCTGAATTAATTTGTTGTCACCTGGCCTGGATAACATTAACAGGTGGGAGACAACAGTGACTGGTGAACCAAAACCTTTCTGATCACAAAGACCACCATAGTGCTGATATGCACATAACTTCTGTGAAAGTACTTTTAATAAGAGCGCCTCCTGTTTCCAGTGCCATTGAAATGACACTTGAACCTCACTTCAAATATGACCATTTAGAAATAATCTCTGTATCAATTACACTATTTTTGCACTGCTTAAAGAAATTGGGAGTGCTGGCCATGTACTCTAATGAGGTATTTTTCTCATTCACATT
Source organism: Amblyornis subalaris (assembly GCA_018881555.1). Lineage (NCBI taxonomy): Eukaryota > Metazoa > Chordata > Aves > Passeriformes > Ptilonorhynchidae > Amblyornis > Amblyornis subalaris. The sequence goes on from JACAXG010000074.1 coordinate 881,544, forward strand.
GTACCTCCAACAGCAGACACAGCAGCAAATCTGTTACTAAAGCACAACCTCTCAAAATAATCTGGAATTTACAACCAGTTACATTTCAAAATATAATCACCAGTTTCTGCACTGTGCAGTTCCAGAAACATACCTGAATTCAACCCCTATTAAGTTTAGACAGAGGAAAAATCATAGCCTGTTTCTTCCTTGGCTGCAAAGAAGTCAAAAACGAAGTGATAACTGTACTCAGGAATATGACTGTAGTTACAGGTATGAAACCTGTTCTACTCCCAAACCCAAACCCCATGCAGCTCCCACCCCAACTAATCCTCTGATGCACTCAACCAGTAAACAGAAGTACACAACAAATTCTAATAAGTTTCTGATAATATTTTCTAAAATTTGTCAGAAAATTTTTTACTCTTTTTCCCACCACAGTAACATTTAACCTGCACTTACTGACAAGTACTATGTCCACCAAAATTTCATCAGTCAAACTATTGAATCATCCATTAGTTAAACTGCTCTCTGCTTACTGTTCCACAAGGTTTTTTTACTATGGAGAACTCCAAATTTTGTTTAGTATTTTAGTATAAAACATGCTTTAAATGAAACATCCTCAAATATATGACATACATATTTGCACTGGCAGCCTCCACAGTACAAGTGACATTAGCTTCTGCTCATTTCAGTTGTTGCAAAGGGCTTGCTCATACTACAAAACTGTCTTCCTACCACCCTGGAAATGTACATCCTCAGCCTCCTAAGTCAGATTTTAATTAAACTGCTCGTGTAACAGCAATGTTCTGATTCTAATGGAGACTCCTGGACACAACACTCACGACAACACTAAATGCAATGACAGCAAAGCTGTTTCCATCAAACAGCCTTCACCACGCAGTTCTCCAGTTCCTTTCGTGGATGTGAGATAATTATTTCAGCCACCAGCTCTTACTCCTGAACAAGCACCCAACCAAGCAATCAACCCCCTGCCAAACCCACAGCCTCTGGCAGCACTGGCAGGTTCATTCCTCTGGACTCTGAGTAGACAGCAGCAGTTGTTTGCAGGAAGGCTTATTTCTTATTTGCCACTTGAGTCTCATAGAAGTTTCCACACTAAAATTTGTTAAATGAGAAAATGTGAATGAGATTTTTCCAAATTACTGAACTGTATGAAAATAACTAAACCTTAGATTAATTTTTAAGGCTCGCTACTAGAATATTCCATTAATTAAAGAAAAGACCAGCTTTGCTATAATTGCTACCAGCTTTTCAGTAGCAGTTATTTCTCGTGTTGCAGGAGAAGTATTTCATTTCAAGGATTTATTTTTCCCATAAAATTATCTATTTACACTGATGCCAGCCTTAATAAAGCCAGCAGATATTAAAGTGTAAAACTATTGTTATTGCAGTGGTCTACAAGATTTATCTGGAAGCAATTTAACATAGCAGATAAAGCTTACTTCACTCAGTGGAATACTGAATTGTTAGTCTTGAACAAAAGTACTCCCCAAAGAACATTATACTCAAATCTCAATAACAAGAATCTAATAAGCTACTGTCCTGTTTTTGCAACCCACAAGAGAATCCCTCATATCCCAATCAGGAGTTCTATAAGAAAATTGTTTGGTATTAACCCACAAACACAAAATAGACAACTAGTTTTTGCCAAACACAAACTTCTGTGTTTCCTTTTAGAAATCTGGTCTCTTTGTAGGTTGTGTCAGAATGCTTTACTGCATTCTTCACCTCATCTGAGCTGCTCACAGTTCTCACTGACCAGGTGGGCAGCCTCAGCCAGGACTGAGCTCTCTTGTCCCACAGCTAAATCTCAGAGGTATTAAATCTGCTACCACAAATTCCTAACCCTTCCTTATCAGTGTGTTCTCCACTGACACGAGGTATTTTCATACTATTTGCTTTGCCTCCTTCTCCCTTGAAATGCAATGCCACAACTTCTTTATAGGTACATTTCCCACCTGCAAAGGCCACTCATTTACATGCATCAGCTCTTCAGTGCATGTATGAGGAACTGCCTAAGGTTTCCTACCTAAAAGTCACCTAACCAAAGTTGTCAAGTGGTGAAGAACAGAGGAGAAGGGAAGGTGCAGGGAGTACCTGCTCTCCACCAGGCCAGGATGATGCTCACCAGCTCATTCTGCCACTCGTGGGGTTTCTGTGGGTGGCTGGCGTAGGACCTAGACCTGCTGGCCTCAGGAGCTCTGGATTCCTCCGACTCCTGGGGATTTGGATTACCTACAGCTGATTACTTCAGCCTTATGCTGAACAGCTCTGCTGGAAAATCTACACCTGAGCCACCTGTAAACTGCACCAGCTCAAGAGGCCCGGGCTGGCCACCCCTCCCCAGGGCAGACACGTTGGGCTGAGCTGCAGCACACTGATCAAAGCAGCAACACGCAGCACACACAGCCCAGCTCCAAACTCAGTCGGGATTCAGCAGCACCAAAAGGCAGCCTGAGTTTGCTCCTTGTTCTGCTACAGTGAAAAGAGTTGACTTCACATGTGCACTCAGGAAAACGCAAATATGGATAAGTTGTCTGGTTCCCGTGAAAACCACTCATGTACTTCTGCAAATTAAAAATTACTGACTCATATTTACAAGAGTATAAACAGAGAAGTGGGGCAAAGGAGGAGAGAGGAAGCAATAATCATCCTACTTGCTTCCCTAACACCAACCAGGTTTTCCTAACTGTACCAAAGAAATATGTAAGAGGATCAAGAGAATGGAGAAGAACAAGAGATAGACTTATTTAACACAATATACTAGTGAAAAATAAAGTGAAAATCTTCTTACCGGCATATTGTTTTTGTTATCAGGACAATTTTCATCCTTTTCCACTTGAATCTGTTCTTGACTTCCTGATTTTTTTAGGTTTTCAACTGGGTCTGTATCTTTGAATTCAGCTTCTGAACCCTTCATTGCATCAGTTTCATCTTTTATAGTAAGAATATCAGACATCCTCATTAGAAAAGGTTATTTTAAAATTCTACAAGAAATATGGAACCTTTAGGACAAATAAAAAGTGGATCATTGATTAATTTAAAATTATTTAAGAAAACTCACCCATACCTAAACAGCTCCCCAAAATAAACATGATTTTGCTGCAAAAAGAGTCCCCTCTCTGCTACAACACTTTTTTCCTGTCTTGTATTAGAGGGAGCGATTTCTTTTTAACCACTTTTATGAAGAGGCCTGTAACAGCAGACTTCTACACGAACGAGAATTAAGAGCTATGCTGTTGGATAACACCCACAGATTTTTCCTTCCACGTTTCAAAAATAAACACCTGAATGTTSAGATACTCCAAATCAAATTAGGCTCCAACAAAAACAAGGGAAGATTTTCTCAAAGGAAAGGAAAATTACATATAGATTTATTTTAAAAGGGCTGAAAGTAAACAGATGAATCATAATGCCCCAACTGTGCAAACATTCATAAATTTCAAACTTTTTAAGTTTCCTTGTTGACTGGTAGTAACTGGACAAGTTCTGAATGCAGGAACTATCTTACCTACTAACTAGTGAAACTAGTCTTAATAAAATTAAGCATTGTCTCAAAAGCAACAAAGAAGAAAGAAACAGATTTGGTAATTAGGATAATAACCATTATCAGCAATTACAATTTATAATACTAATTTAAAATACTATAGAAAGATAACTAATGCTTAAACCCCAAATTTCCCATAGGAAATAAGAAACAAAACTCCTTGTCATTACTCAGCTACAGTGCAAGATGTAAACCCAAGAATTTTCCATTTCTTACAAGAAAGAAAGAGGAAGATCTGAATGCTAAAAGTCCTTCATAGGTAACAATAACAATCAAATAATGTTATGGAAAAGTCTTAGTATTTGAGTTAGTACCTGATATGTCCTACAGTTTGGGGATTGTGGTCTCCCACAAAAATAAAATACAATAATCCGAAGATCCTTTTCACAGTTGTCAGCCGAGATGTCAGTTGTAATGAACCATCTGGAATCTGGCAGGAGGAGTCCCATGTCCTTATCCCCAGTGTAGAGTCCTGGACAGAACTATTTTGTCTTGAATCAGCAAGAACATCCCTTTTGAATGCCTGAAAATCAACCAAGGAAATACATTATACTTTTATTTTGATGTGGGGGGGGAGACAGAGCATGATTTCTGTCTCTTCTCCTCTGAAGAACTAAGTGTGGAGATCTGGAGTTTACCTCCATGTCAACCTTTCACAATACCCAATAGCTTAAATAGTCATTTTAAGGAAAAAAAAAAAAAGAAGGAGAAATCAACATTTGTCATATCCATCCTGCTTGCTCTATCTAGAGCAAGAACACTTTCATTAGACTTCCAAGACATCTCTGCATTACAGAGTTAACAAGTAGTCATAATAAGCATTTTGTTGGCATTCCTAGTGAAACTCTTTCTATAAACAAGCAGGTATCTTCCCAAGGAGTCTGAAATATGCAGCCCAGCAGGTGTGGAGGAGTAACAGGCCATGAGAGCTCACAAATCCCTGTCAGCACAACAGCGTTTTTCTCCTTGTTGTAGTTAATCATCCACGAGCACATAAGCCATATTTTAGGCAACTGGAATTATAGAAGACAGCTTTACTTTATTCAACAAAATAATTGCCCTTGAATAAGAATTTACACATTTTTGCAAAACTGATGATTTTCCATCTTCCCTCTTTTTCAGACTTGCCTTTCTGAGAAATAAGTAACTGCACCACCCACAAGGAAGTGTTTGAAGTCAAAGGCAAGACCTCTAAGAGCAAATGTAACTCTGAGAACATCTCATCGTTCCAGATCTGAAGGAACACAGTTTGGTAAGAGATGATATACTACAGACATTTGGAGTATTAAAATTTGCTGCAAAGAAGTATGGAAAAGAAAGATAAAAGATGGGCTGTGATTCAGGCCTGTAAGAGACCCTATTTACTGAATCTAATGCAGGGGAAAGGATTGCAGGTGAAAGAACAAATTGGAAAAATCTAACAAAGAATATTCAGCACTGGTTGTTGAGGTGATTTTTCCAGACAATCCAGATGCTGCTATAAGATTTATTAAGAAGCTCAGAACCTTTACTGCAAACAGAACTTGAATAGAGATGCTGTTTCATTTTGTTGACTGACATAAGATTTGCACTGTATTTAGATAAATATTGAAAAATATTACAAGCTGAAGACAGAAAAAAACAAAACCCAAAACATTTATGTCCAGTTGCAAATATAATACTGCAAATTAAGTGAAATTTAATTGCTACTCCCTACACAAGTCACAAACATAGAATCAAAGACAAACTTCAAGATGTTGATTACAGTTACTATCAGATACACTCAGAGCTCCTGTCCCTTTGCAACACCATTTTAAAAAACAGGTATCAGCATACTCAGTTACTAAAACTCATTCTGCAAACATATGTGCTTGCCTAGGTCAATCCAGGAAACTGATGCACAAGAAAAGTCCTTATATTTCCTACAAAAACCTAACTGCAAATTAGCTCATAACTTGTTCTGAACAGATTTTTCCCTGCAGATAAATTTAAAGCCTGAAGACTTGGTGCTATGTATCCTACAGTCAGAGACAGAATTGAGGAAAAGCTGTGGAGTTTCAATTCACACAAAAAAATCTCTAGATTTTGGGTTCATAGAATGTATTTTGAGTCAACTGAAATCACCATATGCACATTCATGAGAAAATGCCAAACTCTGTGCTTCACATTAGCAGCAAAACACACATAATAGAAAATCTTTGTTTACCTGATTTTTATTTAATAACACCAGCCACAGATTMATCGAAATTGGTAATGCAAGCTTGTGTTTGTGATCCACAACTGTGAGTTATAAGCACTTGGGTAAGATTCTGTCCCCGAAGTTTCCTCTAATTCAGGCAATTTTCATAGCTGAGATAATCTGGTTCTAGTTTCTAACCTTGCACAGATTGGACTAAAAAAGACCTAAGGAATTTTATGTGCTGCAGACTGAGTGGGGAGAAAATCACACACCATCCTTATGAATCCCACCTCTTTCACCTTCCCATAGAGTTGGGTGTTAATTTCTTGTGTCCCATGTAGGGCAGGAAAAAGGAGAAAAAGGCAGGAAGGCAGTCCTTAGGAGCTGCTCTGTTCTTTGGAGAGAAAATAGGTTCTGGTAAGCAAACTGATTAATTGACACCAAATCCCAACACTAGCCACAGACTGGACTGCAATACAGACCAACATAAAATTTGCAGATTTTAAGAGGGACACAAATAAAGTTCTGCCCTAAAATTACCTAAAGAGTTGAAAGGACTGAATAGTAGGGGCAGAGCATTACCTGGGTTTACAACTAAAAGTTCAAACAGCTCACAACAGGTCTCATGAAAAAAACCTTCCAATTTTAGAGGTGCCCTAAAAACCTTCCATCTTTTAGAGGTGACAAAAATAGACACCTGCTTTAGTAGACAGAAGTAAAAGGACTCATATGTAAGAGGGGAGTCATCTCTATCTTCTTCACTCTCAGGACTGCTGTTCCCATCCAAACACTTAGTGTTGAAATCTATGTTCTTCTTCTTCTTCATATTAATAACATTATACCCCCACCATTCATCCTAAAGTCTAGTAATCCTCTTTCTGAAAAGTGTTCAGCACTTTGTCCATGCAGCTCTTCTCCCCTTTTCAGAGGGAAAATTGATATTATCAGCTGTGAGATGGATTTATAGTAATGCACAGACATCTGCTTTTCAGTCAACAGACCATAAAATCATAGCAATGCTGTGCTCTTACTGCTTTCTTTTGCACAACCTAGAGGATAAGTCATAAAAAAACCACATCAAGCAAAGTCACTCCTGAGTTTTATGATGGCAGCCTCCTAAATCTCAATACATGGAAAACCACTGGGTCCTTTGCTTCAGGTTCTGACTCGAAAATCACCACATGTAAACCCACTAAACTGACTTGTAATGAGTAGAGATATTTCTGGGAAGAGGATCTACTCAACTTAATCCAATTTCTCTAATAGGCATCAAGAGTTCCATCCTCTCCTGTTGGCAGCATAGATGGAGATGGGAAGCTTTGCTCTGCCCACGACAGAAGAAATCCATTATTTTTCTTTTAAAAAGAAGGTAAAAGAAGGTGATTTTTTTGTTCTTTGTTAAATTATTGATATCATTGTTGTCAAAAGACCCCAGGAACAGCTGTCAAAATCACTTGTATCAATCAAATTCAGGGCAGGAAATAGGATTAGAAGGGTGGGGGTGAAAAAAATCTACATTCAACACGCAAAGTGGACACACTGTCAGTGGAAAGGTAAAATGAAAATTTATTTCTTAAACAAACTTCTGTTCATTGATACTTCAACAGAATTCCTGCACAAGCCTTAAGAGTATCCCTGGTTGTGGACAAGATCCACCTACCTCATTTTTCCTATTCCCAGCAAGGGTTATCAGAAATCATTCAGAAATTTCCAGGTTGTATGCAGCACCTTGGTGTAGCTCTCAACATCTGCTCTAGTTACATGAAATCTGCACTTCTCCTCAAAAGTTGCTTTAACTATATTATTTAAAAACCCCCTTTATGCATGTACACATGCCTAGAGGAGTCACAGCAGTGGATTATTTCCTATACTACATACCAAGTATATCTTTATAGTCAGTTAAATGGAAATCTTCCTAGAGAGGAAATATCAGAAAAGGGAAAAATGCGTAAAAGATGCTCTGCATTAAACAACAATTACTCTTACTACAAGACTAGACTACTATTACCCTCATCAGAAGCTGTACTGTCTACTTTAGGGGAATCTACAAATTCACCTGTTTTTCCTTTCGGAGACACAAGTTTGGTATAAGACCTATGATATTTCAAAAATCTGTTACAGAAGTTGCTGCTTGAGATAAAAAAACCAAACTCCCAAACACTGGTCTCCTACCACAACTTCCGCATCAGCTTTGTGCGGCAACTCCCTCTGCGGCTCAGGTGGAAGAACCAACTGATGAACGTTACAARGTCTGTGGGAAAAGTTTTGCCTTACCCCTGCCATAACAGTGATACAAACCTTTCTTGGATGTGGAAGTGCCTTTTTTTTTTTTTGGTGAGAAAAGTCAGGACCTTTCCTAGAAAACCAGATCTTTGAAGATTCATATAAGAGAGTTGCCACAGCGAGAGCATTTTCCAGCTGTTTTTGATCTCAATTATATAAACACATTAATATCACAACCACAGGGTTCCTGTGATTAGAAGAAACACCAACTCTCCCCACCAACCAAAACCACTCAGTTACATGTGTTTCTTTGTTAGGATGAAAGGGGAAAATGTTTATGCCCTAAGCAGAAAGGTATCAATCAACATTATCTCAATAAAAACTATGGGTATAACTTAAAGAGTAGTTCCATTAAAGGCACTTCAACAGCACCAGCCCAACTCAAATAAAGCTATGAGAAGTTGTAGATTAATGATATTACATAGCAACTGAGAGCCTGTAGATGAATCCTGAGACAAAAGGTGGACAACTTGACAGACATCTATATTTGAAACAGATTAGTCCCCTCTGGGAAAATTTTGTTAAGGCAGAGGTGGGAAAAGAACTGAAGGAAACTGCCTGAGGTGATAAAGGAGAGGACGGGAGAAGAAAACAAAAACAACTCCACACAGCCTTGAAAATCCTCACTTGGAGAGCAAGGGAGGATTCCAGAGGGAGCAACAATCCTCCTGCCCACAAACAGACCAGGCTGTGCTCATAGGTGATCCAAGAGCCAGAAGCCAGGGTCTGCAACCAAAATTTTGCTCCCCTTTATTAACTAGTGCCTCAGTGGCCCAGGCTGTTAAAATCTACTACACAGCATCTATAAAAATGTAGCAGCTGATATTAAGATTGCCATTCATTTAACAGAAAAGTCAAAGCAGCTTTGTACAATTATGAGAAATATAAACTGGAAATATGCAGAGGCAGCTGTTCCCTTTTTCCAGAAAAGCCAWCACACACCTGCTTTCTGCATGTTAYCTTATGTCTAAAGTTTGAGACCCATTAAATGACTAACTAGGGAGCAAAGAGTCCTGGCCTGCCTACTGAACTATGATGTTGTGCGGGTCTGATCTTAATTATAATTACAAAAAGAAACAAATGAGAAATCAGTCCACTTTTGAAGCATGAATCAAAAAGATTCCCTAGTCTTGTTTACTGGGAAATGCTGTACAAGTGAATCCATGCTGCACTGATTTAAATACACTGAAATCAAAGATCTATCTTTTCCTGATTATGTTATTTACACAGGTTTTAAAGTTCCACATTAATCAGTTAACAACTGAATGCTATTTACTCCATTAGCATTAGAAAATACTTCTTATTTTATTCAATTTACCAAGCTACTTAGTAATCAGATTAYGAAAGAAAGAGTATGATAAATCAGAATACAAAAGCATAATGTGCAGTAATTCCACCTCTTCCAAAATTAATTAAGGACTGAATGCATCCCACTGTCTGAGCAAGTTATGCCCTACTACCAAGTGTAGACATCACTAAAAAATTAACTGGACAGGAATAGCACCAAATGCATCAGAAGACATTTGTAGACTTTCTTGACAAAGTTTCCTTCAATTTGGAAGGAAAACCCCACAACTGTGAACCCAGTAGAAGGCCACATACCTGTCAAACATCCATTTCAGACCTATACACACCTCAGTACACAGGTTATTATCTGGACAGCAACAATGCTCAGTATCAGAAACAAAACCTGAAACTTGCTCCCAGTCTTCTTAAATACCTCCTTTTCTTTACTGGGACATTTTGCATGCTACAACCTCTCAAACACTTTTAAAGAGCAATATAGTGCCCTTCTTTTTCACACTCAGGGCCCAAGATAGGACACTACCACTGCTCACAGGATAGCTGACAGGCTTTTAAAGAGGACACCTTTCACAGGAATAGGCATGTGAGAAGCCAAGGTGTATTATTAGCAACKATCCCTCCCCCTCCTTTTATATTTTAAATTCTGAGCAATACTCTAAGGCTCTTCAGTCCTGCCTCACCTTCTCCTGTGAGTTCACTCCTGAATGCAACAGAAACACTGAGCTGACAGTGACAAAGAATAACAATTCCTTCAGGAATGTAGTTGCATAAATGAGAATAAGATATTTAACAACAAGCAAGACTAGAGCAGTCTTTTATTCTACACATTGTTAGGAAACTACAGTATTTAAATACCTGTGGAAATCAGGAGTTTGTTGTTGTCATTTGTTATCCATAAACTCAAAAAATAAAACTTCAAATGTACACTGAAAATCTCTGCCACTATACAATGCTTCTTCAGAGTAATCTGGTCCTCACCTCAGAAGGGTCAGCTGTTCATTCTGCACAAAGCACTGTCACTCTCCTGTTAGTTCCCTTCTTGCACTTCACTTTGGATTTTCAGGATACAAACCATCAGAGCCATGTACATCAAAGGAAGTAAACATCTTTGGTTTCCTCATGGCAAATGAAACAGTCYTCTGGATGTAGCTCCAGCTACAATGGAACATTACAAAGAGGTTCTGCTAAGGTGCTTCCAGTTCACTATTAAATCTGGCAGACTACAGGCATTGTTTTTTTAACCATTTAGGAAAGGAAAGGGTTGGCATACTAAGATACTAAGGAAAAAAATCCCATTACAATTCTTGTTTTGACTTGAGGAGCTATACAACATGAAGAAAGTCCAAGTTGCAGGGTTTCTGATGAAATCACAATTCTAGCATAGAACAATCTGTGGTGGATGAAAACCTTGGCTAACATTCCCATACTGTTATTATAAAACACAACTCTGTGGCTAGACCACCCTCATTAAGGTAAGGAAAATAATTTAAAATGGTTTATATACTATTTAAAGTTGTAGCTCCATTAGGATCTGTTCTCACTTCTTTTGGTGTAACTTTGGAGAGAGAAGGAAAAAAAATAATTTCTGAGATAGATTTCAAAACAGTTCACTAAACACTATTTTTTACAGAATTGTCTCCTGGCAAGCATCTGCACAGGGTAACATACATTGGCAGACAAAAGCCATTTCAGCTTGAACACTATTACAGCATTAACCTTTCCAAAATGCCATACCTCAGAGAGAGCAAAGCATTAGGTTAGTGGAAAATCCATCTGTTGAATGGCTAAGCCTCTCCTCCCCCAAAGAATGCGCCTGTCCAAAGGCATGAGGAAAGAACTATTTAGAAATGCTTATGAAATACAACATGACATATCTTTAGTTTTTGCTAGCATAGTTCTGTTGGCTTGGGAGGTGAAAAATGAATGCCCTTCTCACATGACATTGCTGTACCAGCAAAAGCTCTGTAGAAACAACTCTGCTGACGAAGATTTTGTTGGCTTAGCTTTCATCATTCAGAGAAACCCAACTGACAGCAGAAAAACTCCTCCTGCCTCTTGAGCCATCTCTACRGCTGATATTCACAAAATTCTGTACCCATGTGCCCACACCAGCACCCTGCCACAACTTCCAGCCATTTCATCTTTCAAGCAATCCCCAAACCTGCCCTTTCTATCCTCACATTGTTCATATTGCATGGTCACCCATCATCCTTTATCAGTTCCTTTTGGCCGAACAGAAGAAGAATCATCTGTTATTAGATCATTCCCTGAAGCTTCATTTCTAGTGTTAAGGCCTTAAAATGGAATAGGAAAAGAGTAACAATCTGCTTTTTGTGTGTCAATTGGAAATCATTAGTTTGGGAAAAAAATAATTGGTTTCCCTTTATGAGGTTATTGATGTTTACTAAAGGTCAGAGGTTTTATAGCACAATAAAGTAGAAGTATAGCCTGAGCTGTTTAAAGTTGCTTTTAAAAAAATATTTAAAAAAAATTAACTTGTATTATATTACCCAACAGTAAACTAACCAAAGGTTATCTTCAAGAATCTTTTCTGCTCAGCATTGGTTAATATTAGTATATTAGAAACAGGACAGAAGTCAGAGAACATAAATATTTTAAACTCARATGATGTAAAAAATCATTTTGCTACTCAAAACACTTCATAGAAAACATGTAAGATCAAATAAAGTCATGCCATATACAAGTCCTCAGATGATGCAGTAGCAAACTAAAACCTCAAAATAGTCAAAGATTGMTTTTTTTCTCCCCAGTTATTTTAAGTAAATGAACTGAAGCATTGCCTGTGACTATTTCCAGTGGAGATCCTCCAAATAGCAGCTTTGTTAAAAGACACAAATCTCCATTTCATTTAGAAAACAGCCATCCAGAACTGCACACAGCAACTAACAATTTTCTATACATAAATAAGGTTTTATCCTTAGAATATGTAAGTTAACATTTTTCCATTGTATTTCCATCAATAACAACACAAAAAAGTGTCTCTAAAACTGTCACACAAATTTCCACAGTGGATGGTAGGAATAGACTCCTGGAGTTACCAGCCCAGATTAAAGATTCTGTTTAGGGCCCCAAGATACTCATCACTATGCAAAGGACTTGGTTTTCAAAACAATTGTGAAAGGTTCAACTCTAACAGGCACTTTTTTGCATCTTATAACAGAATTCACTAACTTGGTGAATGATTGTACCATTATGGTCTTTCTCTGCATAAAATCAAGACAAAAATCACAAAAGCAAACACAAAAACACGACAAAACTTTCCCTGGGGCACGATCAATGCTCTCACCTATGCATTGTTGCCATAGCTTCACAAATGCTACCCCACATCAACACAATACATACCAACATCATTTGGCAGCTTAAAAATCTGTTGATTACAAACATCATGTAAAAACAAATCAGAATTTCAAACCTGTCTACCTTACAAATATGAATCATCTAGTGGTGTATTTTTGCATAGTTTCTAACAAAGCCACAGCAGTTCTGATGTCAGCAGTTTTGATAGCGCAGAAACTTGATAAAAAATAAATGACTGATCTTCACGGAATTAAGTCTTCCCGTCATCAGTTTTGACAGCCATCCAAAATTACTTGTTATCGCAACAAAAAAACATTTGGTCCACAACACAAGACAATCATCAACATCCTGCAYAGGAAAAAAACCATTTTCATGTAGTCTACTGTAAATATTGTTGCTGTTTTGGTCTGAAACCTGTTTTTCAGTTCAAAACTTACCTTTATAAAAAAAATTAAGCTTACTTGTAGTTCCTCATTGGCATGGAGATAACAGTAACACTTTAAAAAAATGCACTAAAAAAATAGTCATCTCCCCCATTTCTGGTTTCCCAATCACAGCACAAATAAAATACCCAGTAAATAAAAATTAGCAAGAATGCCATTATTAAATGAGAAGATATAAGAAAAAAATGTTTTCCAAGTCAATGTTTGAAGACAGAAGAGATTTAGGGATGCTAATGATCTCTGCTAATTGATTAGGCCTAGAAAGGCTTTTGTGGGAAAAGGGAAACCAAATGCAAACTGCAATTTGTCTCCAGACATTCGAGACATTCTATTCTTCTCCTCTCAGGCAGCGTTGAAATCCCCTACTSCAGACCTCACATACCTGCATGGCACTGGCATTTTGCTCCATTATTCCGTCCCCGGGACGTGCTTTCCATCCCCCCCGGCCGGGCTCTGCGTGCGCCTCAGGAGCGCCCGGCGGCGGCGGCGCTGCCCGAACCTCCGAGACAATGGGAGAGCCACAGCTGGGCTGTCACTGTCACTGTCACTGTCACCCCGGCACCGCCACCCATGGAGCTCCTCCTCGGCAATTCACACCCTCCCGAAGCTCTCCGGGTGCTAGAAAATGGCTGTACAGATTTTAATCACTTTCTCCATTAACAGTCACGCTACTCTCAAAATGAAAGTTTACGCCACACCGCGAGAATTTTGATGCGACACAGAAGCGCGGCAAAAGCATTTGTACTGTAAAGATATTAATTTGCTTTCCAGACAGTTTTATTTCTTCACTTTGGCGTTGTGAACACAACATAAAAAGTCATCAGTGAGTTAGTTCACAGTGCCAGCAGATAAACACACTTGTCACCGTCAGTATGAATGCTATGATAATTTTCTGGACTGGCACATAACCACTATCAGAACCCAAATATGGAAGAAAAACGTTTTCTGAAGAGAGGGGTAAAAAAAAAAAAAAAGCCACTTATATGATAATTATCATACTTCCAAAAGCAATGCCCAGACCTGGAGTCCCCAGTTTTGTTGCTTGTGAGAAACTGCTATCCCTACCCCATGCGCAGCATCACCCCCGTGCTCAGCAGCTCTGCTGCACAGTGATAATCTTAATTCCCTTCCTGTACTCTCCAGAGACCTCTCTGAGGGACCCTGCACACCAAGTGAGGCTGGAAGGAGATTGGGGCAGTATTTTTAATCTGCAGGCTCCAGAGATGGGAAGTAGTCTTGGGAGGCTGCAGTTCCTGTCAAACAGGAGATCAGCATCCTATATATTTAAGTGACAAGATTAAAAACCCCAAATATAAACATATATACAGACACATTCATTTCTACAATGTAACAAACAGAGGAAATAAAAAATCTAAAACAACCATAGGAAGATTTAAACTTGTCACAGACTGCAGCAGTCTCAGTACTAAAATATATTTTTATAAAGATATATAAAATATAAATATATAAAAACATCTTTTGATATTGAGACTGCTGCAGTTTTTTAACAGATCTTAATCCTTCTATGCTTGCTCCCCTCTTCTGCCACCTCTGTGCTCCATCTCTAAAGCCTCCGCTTTTTCTGCCCGCACAGGGCAGTGGCACACACTCCACACATCTCGGCTGTCATCCTTGACCAGCAAGATCATATGGGGGAAAAAAAAGTAAATCTTTTTGTTTTGGCTGAAGACAGCAGCTCCTGGAATGCCTGTTTTTCTCTCGTGCTCAGTGAGTTCAATGTAACTGCTGGCTATGCCCCTCCTCTACACAGCAGTTCCCTCTCCACCTCAGCACACATGCCCACCTTCCCTAAGGTCCCATCCCAAACTCTACGAAAATACACACAAAAAGGCATAATTCTGGGAGGCCCTTGATATTTTTGCAGAGGTCTCACCTCTTTCATCTGGTCTGCAATGGGAGCATTATTTATCATGGAAAAGATTTCCTCAGCAGGATGCTAGACAAGAAAATTACTTTTATTTTCCTAACTGTATAATGAATTCCAAATAGGTGAACACCTAATGTGCACCAGCCACTCATTGCAGGGTCTGTACTCTGAATGCTGCCAAAGAGAAGAGTTTTCAGTTTCTGAACACATTACACAGAATACATTAATGTCAGAGTAATATTTTAAGCAGTCTCCTCACACAACACTGGGACAATGTGTCTGCGTGCTTGTCTAGCTACTGTTACAATCAGATTTGGTATTCACATACACCATGGCAGAGCACCTAGGAGTATTTTTGTAATCAGTAAGATCAGCAACAAGATGCAGCAAGCCCCAAACAGGAAATAAAGTAGTACCCAATGGAGAAAGAACTGAGCAATGAACTACTGTTATACTCTGCACTGCCTCTTAGAAAAGTTCACAAAAGTTTTCTAAAACTCACACACATTAGAAAGAGCTGGGGCTTTTATCAGCTCCTGTAGCCCTTATCCTGGAGACTCATCCCACATGAAAGGATAGACTGGTCTGGGTTTACTTTCTCATAAGCAAAGCTTTTTTACCCCCTACACAAATGTATTGGTCTGCTCTAAGTGATGGATTAAAAGCTGGAATAGCACTCATTACCTGAAATGTTCCTGTATCACAAATGTGCTCTATAAATGCTTGTCTGATGTTGCATCTTTGGCTCTAGGACTGCCTTTATACAAAGGCCATGCCAAAGCAACTATGTGCAAATGAACACAGACAYAACATGTTAACTTACGTGAAACAGGAAAATAATTGGAATGGAACAGCATAAAAAATAATGCTGTAATTTTCCTCTTAAATTAGTCAAGATACATAATTAATGCTTAAGAGCAGTAAAAACTTATATCCTGGAAACAGGAGTTGGAGCACTCAGGGCTAATTTACAACTGCAACCCTGACTTATTTGACTAACGCAACTCAAAACGTGTAAATTGTATCTCTATTGTTGAACACACACAATTACATTTGCTGAAATACCATCTAACAGAATAGGCATCACAAGCTCAGAAACAGATAAGCAAATAAAAGTTTCAATTCTATTTAAATGTCAAAGCAATACCACAGATCAAACATACAAGACAGRTATTCAAGAAATAAATGAAAAACAGTCTAGAAAGCAATCAGATGGTTGCCAAAGGAGGAAGGATTCTAGACCTAAGAACAAAAGCGAAGATATGCAACACCACCTCTTCAAAACCATTTTCCTGACAAAACAATACCCTCTGTCATAGTTGTACTTAAAACTGCAGTATGAATAAGTGATTGTGGAAATGAATCTTTCTGTATTTTTTTAACTCATAACAAACTCACAGAACTCAGTAAGAGGCAAAAGTGCACCATCAAGTGTCTGCAAACCAGTATCTGACTCAGAGTAGAGAAGACTGGACTGTCCTGAATGAAATTTTCATTAAAACTTGAACAGGAATTTTGACACAGGCAGAAATCCAAACTGATAAAAAAGCTCTGTTACATAGGATATCCTTGAGAAGTAGATGTTACTGTCTCTGCAACAGCCAATCACTTGAGGCACAAGGGCCCTATTCCCCCAAAACAACCCACAGCAAGATTTTACAGGCCCATACATTTTCAGGACTGAAAAGGCAGGACACAAACTCCTGGAGAAGGACACACAGAGCACACACACTGAAACTAACAACTGAAACACAAACTAACAACAGCCTTTCCTTTTAGAAGAAAGAAAAAGAGAAGAGAAAGAAAATTAGTTCTTCGAAGATTCCTAAAGAACAAGCTAAATAGCAAGCCCCTGGACCAACCAAAAGACATTTAAGAAAAGGTTAGAGACAAAAAAAAGCTTAAAAAATATTAGAATGGGATATTTCAACTACTTATCACAATTCCAGAATGAAGTTTATCTATAAAGCTAAAGGAAATAGAGCAGCTTTTCTGATATGTGAGAAAGGGAGACAGTGTTTGTCCTATCTGTATGAACTCAACAGAAGCATCACATAAAGCCATCTTCTGACTACACCAAATTCCATCCACTTGACTGATTTTGAGTTTGTCTCTTCTGAACTGCTATTAAGTTTTTATCATTTGATTGAACAGAAATATATTTATCTCTACCCTTAGAGAAATTGTGTAACTCCAGACTGGTCATGAATGCCTATTCTGTATTTAGTTCATATTATATCCCTATAAAACCCTCTCACTTCCAAGAATGCAGAAATAATCAAGCACTGCAATTTCATTCCTTTGCACCATAAACACAGTTTTAGACAGCATAGTGATGAAACTGAAATAAACATCATTCTCTGGTGGTTTTATTTTTGTTCTAAGAAATGAAATATATCCTCAGTCTTATAAATGAAACGATTTTACTGCTGTTTAGAAACTAGTCACCATTTAGCTATGGTTACTAGATAATGACAAAGTGTTGTCCAAGTCTAAATACAGGAGACTTTGAGCTAAAGCCTGCAATATAAATAATCCCTAAACAGTGTCTTAAGGACTAAATGCAATTACTTTTCAAATACCTTCTGGACAATGGATACCAAATGAGCAAGTGTCTGTCTGGTGGGTCTATTTGTAGGCCTGATTGCTAATGAAAGATTAATTTACTGTTAATTAAAAAGTCTAGAGTAAYAGTACAAAAGCAAGCTGAAAAAAACACTTCCTAGGCTGCAGAGAATTCAATATTAAAGGTCTCTTTACAAGTACTCATTATAGCAATCTACTGAAAAATATCAAATATATCTCCGAGTGTAAGTAAACTTTTGGTGTCACCTGGAGTACAGAAATTCTAAATAATGAAATAGGAGTAACATTCACATGACCAGACTTTTGAAAGGAAAAAAACAACCACTCAAACCTGGCATCTCTCAAAGTTCATAAGAGGTATTACTAAAAATGTGGAAGGGATGTTTTTGGGACCAGGTAAAGAAGCCAAAAGATATATTCTGTCCAATTYTTCATCTCTTGAACAAGGCAACTCTAATCTCTTCCTTGCTCAAGGAGTGAGGAAGACTTTGGAGAAAGCAAATTCTCGTAAAGATGATCCTAGAGTATTGAGGTAGCCACTGACTTAGTCAGCTATGGTCCTTAAAGTCACGCTTAAGTGAAGCATAAAACAACCCCCAAGCCACCAAACCTTTTCCTTTTCCTCTAGAAAGCACATTAAAACACATTTAAAAACCCTGTATTCCTAATTTTCTGTGTGCTAGGTAACTGTGTTACACAAGAAAGGTAAAAGAAATACTACCAGTAGCAGCTCGGGCCTATCTCCATAATTTGAAATAAGAACTACTCAGATTATATTCAACCACAGACTGATTTTTGACATCTACAGAAAACACTGCTGCTTAATAAATGAAAACCAAAGTATTGCTTCTGCAGTTTAAGCAAACAACTGAGTAATGGCTCATGCTAAACCAAGGAGTGAATATATTACAAAACAAGACTAAAGATCAGTTACTTAGTTTTGTCAGATGTTTTATGACTGTAATTTCTGTCCTTCCACCCCCAGCTGTTCCTATTACTAAGCATTCTCATTCAGTCTTACTTCTAACACTGAGCATATAACCCTTTCAAAACCTTCACATTTTCTCCACAATCTAACCTACTTTCTTATTAACAAAAATAAAATGGATTTTAAATTTAGTCTCAAGATGATAAATTCATGCACACCTAATGAACACACTATGTCTAGTTTTGCATTCATATCTTGATATTAACTTTTTCCTGAACTGCAGTTTAAATTCAGACTGTTCTAGACATTCTGTTTTAGACAGTCTCATCTAAATGCCAGGCATTAGATAAGCAGAAAATTAACCTATTCACAGGTTGGAGTTTAAGGTCATCCTCACTGTCTGAAAGCAATATCCTCTCACCCACATGAGATTCATTGTAGCTTGGTTTTTTAATGAAAAAGCAACTGTTTGAACACAAAATAATATCACTGAAAAATTTCCTCTGGGCTTCTCCCCTGGTGATCCAGTAGACTGACAGAGTGGGCCAGGCATACGAAGGTCTCACATGCTAAACAGAAATCCTTTAAAACCACAGCATCTGCCTTAGAACCAACACTCAGAACAAACTCGTGTTGTCTCACTGGATATATTTTTTCCATTTTTCCCCCAGTATTTTTCCCTCCATAGCAAAACCTGGTCTCCATAAGGTTTATGATATGCAAATACTCATTCTTTAGAATGTACTGATTTTGAAGCCATGTTATCCAAAATCCATTCCTATGGATCTGTCACACTTGGCAGGGGAKGGGAATGTTGGGGGGCATGTGAAATCAACTCCTTTTTTAATACAGACACTATCAAGCAACCAAAAAACTAACGGGTTTTTCTGTTYCACCAAAACCTCAAAATGACCAGTAGTTTTGTGAACACAAAAATGAGAATAGAGAACTGTAAGAAACTGTTTATATTAAACCAGGGTTATTTTCTGCAAGGGGACAGCTGAAATACAAGTTCCCAAATAATAAAAGTCTACCCCCGAAATAACAAAACCACAAACAATAAGGCTTCATTCGTGTTTGCAAAATTCCGTGCTTGGGTAGCACAACAAATTGTGTTATCATCCCAAAAATTCTAAACAACTAGAGCATGGGAACAGGGCTTCAGTGCCAGGTGCCTAAAGGCAAGAGAAGAAGAGAGGAGACTTCAGCTAAAATCATGATGAGCAATTCAGTTGTAATCCCACATTTCAATTCCAATCCTCAAGTACCTCAGAGGCAAAAGTTTAAGGAACACAACAGTTTAAACCAAGGGAAATGTGACTTCTCAACAAGTCTGTATTTTTTGAGTGAAGTTGGATACAGCTTGCTAATTTACCAGAAGTCTTTATTACTCTCTCGAACTCTGAATCTGAATATAACAGGTCAAGTAAGACAAGAGTGGCAGATTTTCTCAGGGCAGGTGTGCATTACCTTCCACCCACACAGTGGGGAATGAGAGTAACTGCAGGGTTGSACCCAACAAATGGCAGTGCAACAGGGAACAAGGAGCTGAACCGCACAGAAGGCAGCTTTTCCCTTGCTTCATGACAAGTGAGAGGATTTGGAAAGAAGAGAGATTTTTCATGTTTTTCAATTAATTTTTGTCTCTGGGAAAAATACAATCCAGCTTATCAGTTTTACTCCTCAAGTTTGTTCTAAAAGTCAATCTTCTGAGATAAATATGTTCAACTTAAAGCAGTAAGTGCTGCAGTTGAGACTTGTGTTAGCTGTGGCATTAGCACTTTCAAGGACTTTGTTAACACCACCCTTACTCCTGCCCCGAATTTGGCTGATGTCAACTTCATAAGCACAATCTTTTTAAATCCCAAAGTGTTTAAGGTTAAACAAGATCTGACTTTGAATGTAGAATTCAACGGGGGGAATGAGAAAGGAGAGAGGAGAGAGATGGGAGGAGAGATAGAGAGGAGMTCCTAAGAGTGACTAGGAGTCAACATGTGATTTTTTACTTTCTTGCATATCTGTCCAGCCAGCATCTCTGCTCAGATAATATACTGGCATCATCAGACCCTAAAGGGACTTTAAACAAAATCAGCATCATATTTAATTATCTATGACTAGTTATGGGGAAAAAAAAAGAAGATAATAATTTTCAATTAATGCTACATAAAAGGAAATCGCTATTTTTTTAACAGTTAGGGCTGGGACCTGGAGTTGTCACTTGAGATGCAGCCTGCAATAATACAGATTGGATAGTGGGCTTTGCTAGATAAACAAAAGCTTTTTCATAGATGCAACACTAATTTTCAGAATGTTGCTAGGGCAACAGCAGACTGTAACAAGAATTTCTGAATAATGAGCAGGTGGCAATATACAAAGATCTTCGATTCTTGACTGAATTATTTATATGTAATCCTGAATAGTGAGATTTTGAAAAGCAATAGCCTTATTGCACCACCACAAATGGAAATACTACATTCCTTGTCTAGAATATTTATTAGAGTTCTAACCATGCATCTCTTTTTTTGTTTTATCATGATMTGTAAGGCAAGATCATTAGTCTCACACCTCTAACATAAAGAGGTAAAAACAGTTATTTTGCATAAAATACTGTTATACCATGTAAAAAAATAGTTTTTCTAAGCCAAAGCTAAATCTAACTTTCTATCCAAGATTCTCCTTGTACAGATTCAATAATAATTCCAGAGGGACAGGAACAAATCTTGGCAATTACAAAGTAAGGACCAGACTAACAGAAAAGAACTGGACATGCTTTATCCATCATGCACATCCATAGCAGGAATTTTGCCAGATATAAAATGCTATGGGAGGAAGCCTTATGGACAGTCTAGAGCTATGCACTTGAAAAGCAACGGCAGCAAGATTTGGCAAGATTTTTGTTAATTTAAAACTTTCAACTCYGATAAGTCAATATACTACTAACTAACTACTAACAAATTCCATCACCTGGCTTTCCAAGTTTCTGACTAGCTGGTCAGCAAAGGTTTGAGTTAGCTGGACAAGACTAGCTGTAACTTTCTTCTTTTGCTGAATATGACAGAACGTAACTATTTTAACTTACTCTAGGACTGAACTGTTTCTCCCTGTGAGTTCCCTGAGACACTGTAATATATGCAAAAATCACAAACCTGGTCCACCTTTGGGGCCTTTTGTCAGAGATCTCTGTTTTAAATATCAATAAAATAGTAAGAGTTATAGTTATTTTAAGCAAAGTTCCCAGGTTTTGCAGATTAAGAGAGTCTATGTGTTGAGATATAAATTCACATGCCACAAGATGACTGTATATGAATGTTTGTAAATACAAACTACAGAGCGCTTTTACAAATAGCTGACATTATCAAAAAAAGTTTCCAAAATACASTAAAAGATGGATAATCTAATTATTTGATACCATTTTGTTAAATACTCCTAATTCTCCAGGAAGCCCCTCATTACAAGAAAGACACTGAGGGGCTGAAGCATGTCCAGAGAATGGAACAGAGCTGGAAAGGGTCTGGAGCACAATTCCTGGGAGCAGTGGCTGAGGGAGCTGGGGGTGTTTAGCCTGAAGKAGGCTCAGGAGAGACCTTGTCACTCTGTAACTCCCTAACAGAAAGCTGTAGTATGGTGGGATCAGTCTCTTCTCCCAGGTAACAAGCAACAGGACCAGAGGAAATGGCCTCAGGCTGCACCAGGAGAGGTTTAGGATGGATATCAGGAAAAATTTCTTCATGGGAAGTGTTGTCAAGCACTGAAACTGCTGGGGAAGTGGTAGAGTCACCATCCCTGGAGGGGTTTAAAAGACATGCTGATGTGGCACTTGGGAACATGGTTTAGTGGCTGGCTTGGCAGTGCTGAGGGAATGGTTGGACTCAGAGGTCTTTTCCAACCTCAATGATTCCATGATTCTATTCTTTACTGTATGCAATTGTTTTCAGTTTATCTGATTTTCAMCTAATGTGCATGAATTTGAGGAGAAGCCCTGGAACAAGTTACACATTAAMTTGTGTTGTCATCATGTGTGACAGCTGTACAGACCTGAACACCCACAGACAGCTAGAATGAGGTTTTCATCCAGCGAAATCTCACAATTTGACACCTGGTCAAGTTTTACCAGCAAAGTTTTCCATGTCAGCAAAGCTCCCTGAATTAGGTTATAGCTACAGCAATTCAAGAACAATGTCCAGTGGAGACTGTCTAACTCACAGAAGATAAAAGTATCTGATTCTTACAGCTACTCTTCCTGCATTGTTTATAAATGAGCTTCTGTCCTCTCCAGCAGCTTCAGTCTAAACAGGTTTAACAACCASTGCTGAGCAGTTCCCTGCACTGCAGTTGAATCCTGTAAATTCCTTTGTTCCGCTTTCTGGTCAGAGGGAGGTAAGCACACAGTTCCCTCACTAATATGATGCCTCATGGAACAGCTGCTTAAGCATCTTAGATCTCAAAACTCAGGATTCTGGCAACAAAGCAAAGTAGGTAAATGAGCATTTTGCTGCTTCCTTATGCACAGTTCCGTGAAAGCACATCATCATCATCAGAGCAGCAGCTTAATTGCCTGGATCCAGGCACAAGGGAGACAGAACTGATTCCTCCTTTCTCCAACTGAAAAAACCAGGCATCACCTTCTGCCACCATGGTACTCATACCTTGCAAAGATATTTCACCCTCTTAAGCAGCAGAGTGCTCAGTCAAGCAAGAAATGCTAACATTTACACTAAGTACCAATTTTTTGTGATGGCATATCCTCCTGTCTCAGGGTATGATCAAACAAGAGGCTACTTGTTAAAGAGACTTACCTGAATCAAACACTGTATTGSTCTTTAGAGGAGAGGGGGGAAGGAAAACAAAACTTCATGAAGATTTGTTTTACAGTATGATGAATTTTTTTCAATTTAAAAAAAAAAGTATGAACATAGGACAAATACTACCACCAGTAAACTTGTATTCTGGAGGATTTTTGTAACTCAAAGTTTAGATGAGAAACTAAAGCAGAGCRTTAGAACTTAGTGAATTTGTTTGARAAGTTTTCTGGAAAACTAGTTTTTGGACAAGTATAAAGGCATGAGGAAAATAAAACATAAGCACCATTGTTTTCTTCAAAAATACTTCAAAGGTTACATGTCCAAGTCACTGCAAATTTGACAATTTTTTGAGAATGAGAAGAAATACCCACCCTCAAAATGCAGCTGCCAAATGCACTGTTCCCRAGCTGAACACAGGCACACACCCCCAATTCTGGGGACAGAAACGTTTTGAAAGAAAATCTTTCTGGAAACCAGATTTTTTCACTTTTTAAGGGTGTTCATTCACAACCTGTCTTATGCTTTGCCAAACATATTCTGAAAGTGTGATCAGCCCAGAAGGTCAGAGCCACAGTCATTCCCTGTGGTACCAAATACGAGATAAGGAAAGGAGATGGTTTAAAGAAACAGCAAATTTTAACACTGCTCTGCCACTGAACAAGTCAATCCCTAAGAATCTTGAAAATGTAGTTAGAATATTCAAGCAAAGGATTATTAATAATTAATAGAATATCTATTAATAATTATTAGAACCCTGCATTTCTCTGACCCAAAGGCTTTACTTTATAGGCAATTCAGGACAGGGACTTTGACATAATCTTAGGCTACAACAGCCCAGAGATTGAGAATAATTAGGCTGTCCTTGATGTATCATTTCCTTATGCAGATATACATACAGTCATATTAATGTATATTAAAACATGTCAATAAATTGTAGGTAGCATTGAAGAATGTTATGTATACTAGGAATCTTCTCTAAAACACCTATGGAACTTCTCTTCCCTAAGGCAGAGGGAGAAGAGGTTGGGAAAGAAGAAAGCCTTTTAAAATGAATAACCACGAATTTAGCTGGAAGAATAAATGCAGAGGAAGGAAAAAGGCCCAACAACCAAACAACAACCCACAAACAAACAAAACCAAGATTAAAACCCACCCCCAAATACACTGACCAACCAAAAGGTAAGCCTTGGAAGTCAGAAACAAAAGTTACAGTCTGAGCCAGAACTTTCCAACAAAAAGTTCATTATCCATATAAACAGAAGAAGAACAAGCACACAAGAAAACCACTATAGCATATCTGAAATTGAATTTGAAAGAGTACATTCAAAGGAAAAATAAGATTCAGAAAGTAAGTGCTGAAGACACCATACCCACTAACTACAGAAAATTAGAAGGCTCTCATCAGATCACAAGTCCCAAAGAAGAGACTTTTTTCAACAGTACAAAATACATGATGGTATCATTTTATGTTAGAACAAAAAGCACAGAACTAAATATATGGGAAAAATAACCGTATGCCTGACTTCTGMACAAATTTTAAAGGAGAAAATGAATCAAAGGCACCAAAGTCAATGAAAAATGAGTTGACAGAAAAACGTATGTAGGATAGATTGTGCCAAACAGCTCTATTTAATAAATTAATAGTTCCTAGGAAAAATCAGTGGAGTAGGCCTAATCTATCTGAATTATATGTAGTATTATACAGGAAATTGATAACGCAGAGACAACGAAGATTAACAAAATTTAAATTTTAAAGATGTAACTACCATTCAATTTATTCTCAGAAAAGCTACAGAAGTATAAGTGCCATTCTAATAAAGCCTAGTAAGACCTTATATGGAAAATGGTATTTGCACTAATAAAAACTTGTATGGAAAACTTAATTTCATGTGGCTGCAGTAGATAACAGATGGGTAGAAGAGCTATTTAATCTAGAGGAAAACTTTGCCACAAATCCATGTGTCTGTAAGTTTTCCACAGTCAGCCAGGCTGGAGGCCAGTAGATATCAGAACCAGATTTTACAACTGCTGTTCAGCATGCATGAAGATAGCTAGCAATTTAATTAACATTAAGATAAAGTTTGACATACTTATGAAAGCATTATTTCCTGTAATAGGAAGGGACTGGACTAAATGACCMAGAGTCTCTCCTTTCAGTCCTCAGGCACATTCATGCACTGCAAAGTGCAATGAGTTGCATCTTGTCCACAAACATTACTGATAATTACTGCTATTTAATACCAATATTGGATGGCCTAGATTCAGTAAGAACCAACTGAAAATTTTTTTGTTCATCAAACTTTACTTTCGAAAGCCTGTTAAGAAGCCTTCTTAGGATCAACAAGAATTTTTTCTTAAAACTGAAAGAAACTGGAAGAAGTCCATTTACTCRTACTTTATTTCTAAAGACTTCAAAGAATAATTTAAAATCAATTTTATGTCCCCYACATTTTTTATGGGAGTCTGTCTTATAACCTCAAACATATGTGAGAATCCATCTTCCTGATAGAAATCATGCCTACATTTAACCTATATCCATATCAAACATAGCTCAAAAGTTTTAGAATCGCTGCCATTACAACCATGTACCTGCAGCATATGTAGACATGAATAAAATATGGACACAGAAAACAACTCCTGACACTGCAAAAGCAGAGTCCCAAGGTTAATAAGTTATGAGCAGCATTAAAGCTGAGCCTGTTAACRTCATGCACCAGGACTTTCTTACTTGTGATATCAAGAGCCAGTCAGTTCATCAGGTACAGACACCCAGCCTGGGCAGGAGTGACACAGACCTAGAGAACACTCTGCTGCCTTTCTGGAGCATGGAGACACAAAATATTTAGATGGACAACTAAGAACCCCACCAGATCCCTGTGATCTCAGTCAAGCAACAGGCTTTAGAATTGTCACCACTGATCTAAAACGTGCTGAATTCACTCATTGTCTGACCAGAGCTGAAAAATCTTGTCAAGGTCTCCCATCCCCAATTATTCCTCGTGTTAAAAGTGGGCTAAACTGTTTCCTACTTAAAAGTAGCTTATATTTCATTGCATACTGGAAAACAGGACAAGAAAAGAGTTACTGAAAGAATACCTACACATTTACATTTCTTGATCTTTATGGAACATTACAGTTTTAAGCCTTCACACTGCTATGGACCAAGGAAGACAGATACAAATCCTGTTTTTAACACTGTCCAATATTTCAGCAGCAAAGGCCAGATAAAAAGCTGATTGTGTTCTGAGTTGGGAGAGCTTCCACTACTATTTTGATATGCAGGTCTTAATAAGGACTACTGCTCTTTGTGCTTTTCAAATCAAACTTTGCAGTGTCAGTAAATACAAGATTAGGTAGCAACTAATGGGATGTCATCATGCTGGATGATGAACAGCCAACTGTTGGAACATCATACATTGCATTAACTGGGTTAGCCCAGTAACACAATTTATTCTTTTCATATTAAGAATTTAGTTTAATGGTGCCATTTGGAGTGCAGCAATCTCCTCAAAACATGGTATTATTTATTACACTGGATGAAGGCCCTTCTTCATTTAAATCATTACTAGATAAGCTCAGTCTGGACTCAGTTGCTTCTCCCAGTAACAAAAACGTCCACATAAATACAGGTGGCAGCTTCCATAAAGTCACTTAGTAGCTTCCCAGTATTGGGAATCCTCTTCCTCCTCCCAATCCATAGAACAAGGATGACATCTCAGAGCAATATTGGCACTGCTTTGTGGTACAACTTTAAACCCTGGAAAGAGCAGTTTATTTTTCCATAACAATAATGCAATGTGCAACCAAACATGCACCTAGAAGCCTTTTTAGAGATTAATGGCAATGAAAATACATTAAAGATCACTTTGATGTGCTTAAAACAAAGAAACCACAACACTTAAACTAAGAGACTAACAATTTGTAATCTTCATTATGAGTAAAAATAAGGACTCATTACAGTCAATTCTAACAGCAAAAATACTATCAGCAGATACTTTGAGTGTCCAATTGTCATTTTACCAGTTTCTGCCACTAAAGTATATGCAATACTCACTAACACAAGAAAATGAATCAGTTTGCCTTGGTTTTCCCTTGGAAAGCCATTAGGCAAAAGTTCTTGTTCAGGAATAGTCTGACTTCCTAAGTGGAAGAAGGATAAGCACCCATCAATTGAAAAAGGCAAGCCAGGTTTTATTTTGAGTCAAAGTCCTGCCATTGTGTGTAGCTTTGCAAACCACTCCAGCTGCTTCTGAGGGAAGACAGAAACTGGTGAGGGCTCTGTTCTTGCTTTAAGTTATGGAATAGATTTCATAGATTACAAAAGAAAGGGAGAAAAAGAATCTAATTCTAGCAGCAAGTTTTACTCTTTAAACACCTGCAGAGCACATTGAACCTGAAATGGAGCTCTTCATCCAAAAGATCGAGGGATTGACAAAGCTTTAAAGGAAAAAGGCTTTTTTCTGTACCTTCTGTTGAAATGCTCCAAACCATGCTGTGATAACATGGACAAGAATTCCCCACAAACTGATTTACTCATTTTGCTACTGCATCATTTGGGTACAAAACCTGAACATTTTACCAAAGCCAGCAATTTTCCAATGCTTCTTAAAACTCCTGCTGTATCTCCACAAGAACATAATAAATCCTTCCAAGTTCACTTAGAACATAAAAACAGATGGAAATCTGCTTGTGGATCCAGCATCAGTCAATGATGCAACTGCTCCTATCTTCTCACCACCAGCAGGAGGATTTTATGCCCAAAGCTGACAGGAAAAAGGACTGTGAGAACACTCCTCAATCTGCTCTTGGCAGAAGCACTCGAATTAGTTCAAACTTCACTCACCAGCTGCACACCAACAGCCTCTTCCAGATTCAGCTGCACTGAAGAAGTCCCTGATCTCACTTCCAGTCCCCATTTCCTCCATCTGCCAGTTAAACTGCTCCTCCAAGTCTCCCAATAGATGTTTCAATTTGATAATATAAGAGACTGACATCTTACACAGCCGAAAGTTCTGAAACTCCCCACAGTAACAGCTCATTAAACAGACCAGAGGAGGTGACAGAGGGCAGGAACAAAAAGCCAAAGATATGGCACTATACCATGGCCTCTTTCACAGCAGCAGGTATTTGCAAGGACCATATCTATTTATGTCTTGCTTCACTTAACATAAATTAAAATGCTTTAGTTGGATACCTACAGCAAGCTATCACACCTCACTTGGCTGGGAACAATTCTTACAAAGACTGTGGTAGGTTAATGCTAACCAATTACACAGAACATTTGCTAGAAAAATACAAAATTCAGTACTGGGTTTTTGCTAAACCAAATCCAGCAATGACGTCTTCTACATTTATGCCTTTTAGAGATTATTTTTTGACTGAGTGATGCAAGTTATCCAAAACTGTGCTTTCAAAATGAAGGAACTATGCTATGCTATTTAGTCAGAGCTTTAATGATATTTACGACATTTGTCCTGACGAGCTTCAGCCTTCAGACCATTCTACATACAATTGGACAAAGACCTTTCATACATGGCAGTACAAACTTGCTAACAAACCTGAAGAGGGGGTGAGGACAGAGTTGAGAGTGTTAAATAAAGGACAGAATTCCATTTTATACACAAATTTGAGTTACAGATTAAAGAATAATAAGATGTTGGGAGGGTGAGTACTGAACAAAAATTTAGCAGATGAAAAAAGACAGGTGAACAATGTAGTATATAATTGTTTATGCAGAAACCAATGGCTGCTAAGAGATAATGCCCCATTTCCTTAGAGATCCAAGATAAAGAGTAGAAAAGAAACCCTCGAAGGAGCATCCCACAGCCATCTCAAACCTACACTTCACTTCAGCAGTCTGGATAGGAACATACAATAATCAAATATAATATTCTTGGAAACTTAATTCTATATATTGGAGAAGAACGCAAATCATAAAATGACACGTTGACGGAATTCTCATCATACATACATTAAACTACAGGAGACTAACTTATGCACGAGAGTAGCAGTGCAGGCTCTTCTGTAATTAAGGCTGCTGCCCTTCCATAAATCTGGTTTCCAACGTTATTTCTTCTAAAACACTCAACAAGTTATGAAATCAAGATTATGGGCAGGCCCAAAGTGCCGTTTCCCCAACAATATTTAATCATAATCTATTGATGACCTACCATCTCCCAGAAACAGAGCTTTCCAACACCACTTTCAAAAATCTCTTAACATTGTTATACAGCACATTCGTCCATCACCTCAAGAAAAGTCATCGAGGAAACACAAAGAAACACATAAACCCAACTTTAATGGGCTTCCATAGATGCTACCTATCAGCCAGAGTAAGCATCACATTAAGGCACTCACATTGATTCTTCTTGCCTGAAGAATACGGTGTGAATGACCTCATTATTCAGGTCTCGCATTGCCAAACGACTCATCTTTCCCTCACTAAAAGGCTCCATTTGGAATGTACCGATTAACAAAAGCCCCTGGGTCATTCCTATTTGGCCATTACTACGTGGAATGGACATGGGAAAAGTGCCACTAAAAGCCTGACTGGGTTCAACACCTCTGCAGTCCTTCAGCCCAGCGATGCCAGGATTAGAGGATATTCTCCCACTTCTACTGAAAGCTCCTTAGCTGTCACACCCATGAATTACAGCACTTTATATTTACAGGCTACTGCTTAACTCTCTTCGTATCTATGCAACAAGAATTCGAGTCTGCTGAAAAATTTCAGATCCAAAGCACTCCAACTAATCAGGGCATCCAAGGTGGTTCATATTTTCATCCAGTAGTAGTAGATAGTAGTAAAAGTTAAGAGCATAGAGTTGTCTAGCTCACCAAAACTGAACCATGCTATCAATAGATATGAAAAGATTTTTATAAAATGGACTGTCTATATATATTAAAAGATTTTTATAAAATGGACTGTCTATATATATTAAAAGATTTTTATAAAATGGACTGTATGCTACACTATAGCCAATTTAAAGTTTACGTTGCTCCATTATCTGACAACTCACAGAACACGGTGTCAAAAGGCCCATTTTCCCCAAAGTGTCCAAAAAATGAAAGTGTATCAACAGCTTTTAAAAGCCTGGAATGCAGCACCTCGAAACTTTAAACATATAAAGGTGTTTAAAAAGATGTGGTGCTACATCTCTTCATCAAATTAACTTGGGGAGAAGTAGATATGTGAAATGGTGATACAAAGACCTGAATTAGAATTAACAGAGGATACTGTAGCAAACTGACAGCACCTTTTAAATGAATAAACCCCAAACCCATGGTATTTGTGTGTCATACCTAGAGCTGAGCCTGAAGTACTTGACCTAAACCGTGCAGTTGGTTTGAAGCAGTTTCACGGACAGACGTTAAGCAAGTAATATAAAATAAGACTATGGTGTAAAGCAAATATACTGAAACATGAGAAGAAATGAAAGCAAAAGACTTAACCTAAGTTAAAACAAGAAAAAAAAGGCATGGGCGGAATTGTGCTTAAGATTAGAAAGAGCAAAGTAGTAGTACCAGTCTCCTCAACTTTTCCTTTATTCCTCTTACAAAATTAAAATATAAGCAGACAACCACTGCAGCTGATTCGAGTAACAGACCCTTTCCAAATCTTTAGCAAATAGTTTCTGGAATACTGCTAACAAACCTAACCCAGTACACTGCACAGCCCTCAAAATTAGTGGTATTTAGTCAAATCTATTTTTACTCACGAGAAAAGTAGTAGTTGATCTTGACAGCAATTTGCAGTTTTGTAAAATAAAAAGTAACCAAGCAAAGCAGTTACAAGTACTACATGTTTGATCTTCCAAGATTTCAAAGGACACAAGTCTTAACACTGTCTTTGCCATTGGAACTTCTCTGAATTGAGGAGTATAAGCAAAAAGTTACTTAATTTCTACAAAATACTCAAACCTTTGACATCACAGTACTTACTGCAAAACAAAGGCTTAATATTAGCTGCATGCCAAGCCAATGGAAGTCTGTCAAAGAAAACGTGTTTCCATTGCCATTTTTCTCCTGAATAGCAAATTATTTGAACAAAAAATTTTGAAAAATAATCAGAACTTCATTTTAGCTTTCACTTCAACAGTAAATACATATTCCTAATCTAACATTCCAAAGACATACTGCCCTGCAAGATCGCTCCTTAACATTCAGGCAAAAAGCATGTCTCCAGTACATTACTCCTTGGAGAAGACAAGACTTGAAAAAGCAACCCCACTAAAAACTGCAGGTTAATTCCTCAATGCAAAAGGCCAGTATCAGACACAGCAAGAGAGAAAACCCAACACACTCCTTGTTCTGCTCTGGGCACACAAAAGCTCTTCAGTTTCAGGTTAATGAGAAAGAGGCATCCAAATATAAAATTAAGACTGTTAGCAAAAGCACTCCAAAACACCAAACACTGTGGTAGATTGTACTATCGGGCAATGCACCCTAAGCAAAGTGTGCACCACTTTTTTGGTTTTTTCCATCACCTTCCTAATCCAGCTTTCTATGGGCATCACACAAATCCACCAACATGTAGGATGTGTGCAAATCTCTCAACGTGAATAATTCGAATAATTGTTAGACCCCATGTAAGAAACAGCTCTTCCTCACTTCTTTCTCTATCTCGTTCCGTCTTCCTCATAAAGTGAAACCCTTCTTCGGTGCTGAAAACTCATTTAAAAACGTTTTTAAAAGAGATGGTAAAAACCAGGCTGTGACGTAGTTTGCTCTCGAGTCTACTTACACTTTATATTATAATAAGGTAGATATACCCACATACAGAATTATCCAACCTGCGGCAGAAATTTGAAAAAAAATAAAACCATAACAGCTGAACATCGCTGTGTCCCGCTCCGGCCAGCCCTGGCTATATTAGGGAAGGGGAAGGGCCGGGCTCGCCCCGCCGGACCGCGACCCCCGGCCGGGCTGGACCCGCCRACCCCGCGGCCGCGCCCCCCCTCCSTCCGCGCTGCCCCCGCTCTGCGCACTGCGGGCGCGGCCCCCCTTCCTCCCCCAGCGCACTGCGACCCCCGCCCGCGGGAGCGCCTTCCCCGGCGGTATCGCGGGCTCCTCACCGGGGCGGAGCGCTCCTTCCCGGGCTCCTACCCGGGCTCCTTCCCGGGACACCGCGCCCGGCGGGCGGCGGCTCCTCGCACACGAGGGGCGCCGAACCCAGCGCCGAGCGCCGCCCGGGTTCCTCCTGCTGCTGCCGCGGCGGGGAGAGAGGCCCCGCCCCTCCGCGCCGGCACCGCCAATGGCCGCGCGGAACGGTAACGATGGACGGCCGACCGGGCCAATAAGCGTGGCGGCGCCCTCCCCCCGGCGCTGCCGCGGAGTGGTGCCGCTCGGCGCTTACGCGAAGGCGAGCCCGCCCGGAAGGCGGTGGCCAATCGGAGGGCGCAGCCGCCTTGACTGACAGCCGTGAGCACCAGTAAGAGCGGCGCGCCGGCACTGCAAGGCCCGCCCACTGCGTGCAGCCCATGGCCGCGGGCAGACGGACCGATCCCGCGGCTGTGGTAGCGCGGGGTCTCAGTGGCCTCCCCTCCTTGCCCCGGCTGCTCTTTCTTCACCGCCCCTGAGCCGCTCCCCTGCCGCTGGGCCTGCATTCTATCCCGAGCAGCAGCGCCCCGGCTTCTCTGAGTACCCCCGCCAGCGCTCCCGCAGCCGCACGGCACCCGCATCCTGGCAGGGCAGGCTGGGAGCTGTAGTCGSGGCTTGCGTGCGCAGCCTCTTGCCCTCCCGGCCCCTCGCCCCGGCTTTCACCGCTCTTCCCAACCCCGAGAGCTGGCAGCACTGTCCCATCCAGCCCGGCCCTTAGCGCTATCCACGCCTCCCTCGGCTCCCAGCCCCGCTTCCCCCTTCTCGCCCCTCCGGCTCCCTCAGCCCGCCCGCTCCCAGCGGAGCAGGGGGCCGGTACGAGGCACCGCTGGGCGGGAATATGGTTTTTAACTCGCTCCTCGGGAACCGGGGCCAGTGGGGAGAAGGACGGGGAGGACAGAAAAAATAAGGAAAAAGCGGTCCCCGGGCCCAAAAGCGCTTCCCGTCCGTGACCCCTGGCCATGCGTCACTTCCCGGCGGCCGTTCGAGCGCGGAGCCCGCCACCGTGAGGGGCTGAGCGGGGTGGGACGCGCTCAGGGTCGGTCCCCAGCCGGGGACCAGCTGCCAGGTGCCTCCTGTTCGTGCCTAGCCCGTATTTGTGACAGGTTTCACTTCTTGCTGTGGCTGCTGCTGGCTCATCACATCGTGCGCTCAGGTACTTCTGCGAGTGCAGCTGCAGGGACTTGCGTAAGTAAAATAAAAAAACCTGCCCCAGGGCGGGTATTGAGGTGTGCGCTTCCCTCAAGCGCGGTACAGCGGCCTTTGGAAGAACTGCTCTGTCCTGCAGAACTGTRTGGTGTCCTTTGCTCCGTCTGATTGCTTTTTCCTGTAGTGTTCTTTRAAATGCTTGGCTTGTGGAGATTTTWAAATTCTTTATTTTCCCACTGGTGGCTCCTTAGTACAAGAAAAACAAGGAGCTACTGGAGAGGGTCCAGCAGAGGCCACAAAGAGAATGAGGGGTCTGGAGCATCTCTCTGATGAGGAGAAACTGCAGGAGCTGGGTCTGTTCAGCCTTGAGAAGACAGAGAGGATCTCATTAATGCACATAAGTATCTCCCAGGCAGGTGACAAGAGTATGGTGCCAGACTCCTTTCAGTGGTGCCTAGTAAAAGGAYGAGGAGCAATGGCCATAAACTAAAACACAAGTTCCACCTCAACATGAGGAAGAACTTCTTTACAAAGGTGGCAGAGCACTGGAACGGGCTGCCCAGGGACATCATGGAATCTCGCTCTCTGGAGACATTCCAAGGCCACCTGGATRTGTTCCTGTGTCACCAGCTCCAGGTGACCCTGCCTGGGCAAGGGGGCTGGATGGGATGGTCTCCAGAGGTCCCTTCCAACCCAATGATTCTGTGAAATAGTTGATTAATCAATCAGCCAAGATTCCATGATGTTCTTAGAGCCTTGAATTCCCTATTAAGTTTTATTGAACAGACAGTCACGGAGCAGTTAAGGCCATCGAGAGGAAATTTATGAAGCAAAAACCCCTGGTGGAAAGACTCATTTGTCTTAGGCATCTGCTGCTGAGCTGCATTAAAAGGCTATACTTAGTGGCCTGTAAAAATAAGCAGTGGCTTTATATTGTGTAATCAGCTTGTGTTGACAAACAGCTATTGGAAAACTTAAAGTAGTCCTTGAACTTATCATCAGTCTTTCACCCAACTTACCAATAAAGAAACACTAACTAAATTGTTTTTTAAAAAGGACTGTTTTTATTTCTTGACGTTACTACAGTGTACACAATTGATCTGTCTCAAAACAAAACATAAATGAACCACCACTGCCAAAGTCATTGTATACGTTTTTGTAATAGTCATTGTTCACCACATGTGGAGTTTTTTAATTATTCACCTAGTCCATAATTATTCACTGTTCATTTATACAATTATTCACRTAGAGAAAAAAACTAAACAAAAACTTGTACATATCTGGTAGTTTGTGCTTTCTGGTGTGCTGCTTTCTAAGATAGATCTGCAAAGTCTGTCTTAACCTGATGCAGAAATATTTTTCATGGTAGTATTGCTATGTACTGATGACTCGTGCCTCCTCTAATTCAGATTTATACTTCTGAAAGTGCATGGTTCCTATTCACTGTTTCAGTGAAAGGATCTTGTCATGATCTAGTTCAACAGAAAGTTAATTATGTTAACATTTCATTCTCATTTGCAACKCACAACAAGCTATGTAGCAAGCTGATCACAAGTACATCATTATCTCTGCATTTATAGAATAGAAAATTATCACAGAAAATGAGTCACAGATTTTCTTTAGAGGTGAATGGCAGAACTGAGTGTTGAACAGGTTTGTTAGGCCCACCAATCCTGCAGCGTTCTTCTTGTGGCTTGGCTCTACAGAAATGCTCAGTGTTTGTTTGTTTGCCAGCAGTCTTGAAGTGCCTTAATCAACTTTTAAGGGAACAAAAATACTCAGTGGAAAATATTGTGATAGAATTGAAATGATTATGATTGCTTTCCCAACAGCTAGAGTTGAAACTCTTTTGTTAGCTCAACTGAGAGCTGAAGCAGGTATTCACTGGAGTTTCATGACTTCTTTTCTGTGAAATGCTTCTCTTGGGCATACAGGGCAAGCTCGGGGCTTTCCATCTTCTGTTAAGCAAAGCTCTGTGGTGGACACGCATTAAAGAGCCTTGATACTCATCATAGTACTTGTTGAATGTTCTGGAGACCCAAGGTGGAAGAATATTGTTTCTTTAAAGATATACCAAAGGTTCTGCTTATGAAAATGGGAAAAGATTGCCATGGTCAATGCAATGCTTATGTCTCAACTTTGAGTGTTCATCAGTATTTTAAATTTAAATTCGCTGGTTTTTCCCTCATGGCCCAGCCGAATGGGATGTCAAAATGGTTTTGGTTAAACACCCCTTCGTTGCAGAAGTGGTAATAGAGGCCCAAGAAAGAATGCATGGAAGTTCCAGTGTAATTCTTTCCCGATGAGAATGTCATGGAACTTGCCTGTAGGCTCATCCACAGCGTTTTCTTTACATTCCCCTGGAATGCCTGATGAGTATCTTGATAGACATGCTGTAATTCATCATGTAACCGAAAAAAGCACTTATTCATTTTCTGTCTGAATGTCATTAGTCTGACTGGCAATGCCAGTGACACATCCTCCAAAATCCTCATTTTTCTGGGATTCTACAACAGTTTAGTGGATTTCCAGAACATTCAGGTTCTTTTCCTTGTCCTTTTCCCTATCCTCATTGCTGTCTACAGTACTGACAGTTCCTTTTTTTTTCCCACTCCGGATGTGACAAATTCCCGATAACTTGTATTTGCTGTGCTCTCTAGTCCTCTATTCTTTCCCTTTTTCTTTGTATCTTCCTGATTTTAAGACAATATTAACTGTGAGAGATTCAGAGCAGTGGTGTCAGTGAGTACCACATCAGAGTAGTGTACATCAGGTTTTGTAGCCAGAGCTTCATAAGCAGAATTCCTTAGGAAGAGAGGTGCAGTTCTTTCACTGTGGCGTTTAGTTTCACCTGAATCAATCTGCCCGTTTTGCCTCCTCACCTGCACTCCATGACAGTAGAGGAAGCTGTTGCAAACTCCTGATCATGCTTTATAATGCTGGTTACTTTAACCATTTACATTTTTTTTCCCTTTCTCCAAAATGGGCATATTTTCCCCTTTTTTTTCTGATTCAGTTTTTAGGATTAAAAATTCTAAAAGACTGTTAATCTCATCATCAGAAGGTTAAATAACCTTTTTTTTTCCCTAGAACTCTTCTGAAAAATATTTGCTAGAAGAGTTGTATTTCATTGTCCATGAGTAAGCTCTATTTGAATGGCAAATAACTTTCATTCATGAATAGGGAACTTGCTTAAATAATTATTTCATAGTGTAAAGGAAGAGATACATGCTGACCTCTTAATCTTGGATGAAGAGTATTTTATTGATACTGAGGTGATGGACTCTTCCTCCAGTGTCTGCACAATTTTATGCTTTCCAGAGAGAATTCTCCACTAGAGAGAAGTTGTGTCGATATTGATTATTTTAGGATGAAGTGATTAGTATTGTTCCATGAATGGAACATTACAGAATACTTTATTCTGTAATGTATTGCAGACTTGCCTTGTAGGTAAGGCATCTTTTTTTCTGTTTCCCTCAGGTTCAACATGGCCAATGCTCTCCAGGAAACACCTACACACAAAGCTTCTAATTTAGAGAATGTTGATGCTAAGCTGTCCTTCCTACCTGAAAGACTGAGGAAGAAGCTACTTCCTTTTCAGGAAAAAGGTGTCATATTTGCACTTCAGAGAAGTGGCAGGTAACATTATTGTATTTAACCTACTGTATCACATGCTAAAAATAATTACTTTAAGTAAACATATATTAATTTTTACAAAGGTTATTCAATACCAGCAGCTCTTCGGTGAGTTATGTTACAGAAATCTTTCATAAACTCTAAGATAACATGGTTTAAAATGAGCTGTGGGGTTTTTTTCCTCAGAGAATGAAGAAATGTTTAATAATGCATTATGCAAAAGAGAATTATAGTATCAAAGTTCTCATGTAAAAGGAGCTATCAGTAGGACCATCATTTTTGTTATGTTAATAGAGAAATCTTAAAATAAGTTAATTCACATTTCATTCTTTAGTTCTTAATAGCTGGTAGAGCTGTTAAGGGAATGACTAACAGATCCTGATGCATCTGTSTGATTTCCTATTTTAAACTTAGTACAATTCTGGTGTGCAATCAGGGTGTTCTGGAGCTCCCTGAGCTGCAGCAGCAGAGCAGAAGGAGCCTTGCAGAGTGACCAGGTAGCAAGTGCAGCAGCTGATAGAGAAGGTACTCAACAATTAAGTACTTGATAAATCAAAAAACATGGGTTTTGCAGCAGAGGCTGGAAATATTTTGCTGAGTACGAGCAAGTTACTGAGTTACAGGGTCAAAAAGGAGGGAGGGAAATGCTATTTCCACATTTATAAATTTTAGAAAATGCAGACAATTGCAGACTAATGCCACGAAACTACTGTATGCTGTTTTTTTGGAAAGGAACGATGTTTGGGAGGTCTGGCACAAATGGAATTACTGTAGCCAATGCTGTAAAGACAGATGAAATTAGTTCCTGATTATTTCATCATCTCACTGAGAATGAGAGGCTTAGGGCCTAAGAGGGTTGCTTGCTAATGCTTCTGATTATTTTCAGGAGAAAAGAAACATGCATCTTTTTCTCTAAAGGTGAAAAATTGGAAAGGAAGTATTTATCATCAGTTCTTGCAGTTATATGGAACTTTAAATAAATAAAAATTTCCTCTGGATTTTTTTCATCTCGATTCTATTCCTTTGGCCAAAAACTTTTAGCATTGCTGTCTCGGGGGATCAGTTTTATACTGCCTGTTTCAGTAGCAGAATAGAAAGATGAGTCACATAATTCACATGAAAGTCTGAGATTTGATATGCTTTATGCTGAATTGACGTAAAGTTCTCTGTGACCACTGGTCATATCAGGCACTTTCTTGCTGCACTGACTGAGAATGGATGGATGTAATTTTAATGTATAGCTAAGACTTTGGTAGAATAGACAGCAAAGTCTTTGTTAGAGTTGAAATTAATAAATCCAAAGCCCTTGGCTGCCATTGACTATGCAATTGAGGTGCATTTGTATGTATAAATAGTGAAATAACAGAAGCCATTAAAATTAAAGAAACTATATACATTTAGTTAGTGTAGGCTAATGGATGTATTTGAAAGTGGGATAATCTTTTGCAGGCTATTATATAATACAGAGGTTCCTTGGGAAGCAGCTTAACTGTAGGACTGGATAAACTTTTGCCAGATATTTCTTTTTGTTGAAGTAGTAACAATTGCCTTCAGTAAGTATCTAAAAAGGTTTGGAATACCCAGTCTTATGACTCTCTGTCAAGGAGGGAATTTTATTTTTTTCATTGGGGTTATGGGTTTATGTTGGGTTTTTTTCTTGAAGCCCTTCACTAACAGGAGTTTTGCATAACACAGCACTGATGGCTTTGATATGGCATGCATATGACAAAATGTTCATCATGATTGATTGCAAGAAATCTCATTCCTTGGCACAGGAAATTCTCTGTGTAAGATGGGTCAAATTGAGGAATTGTCTGCATACTCTCAGCCAGCTTCTATCTAAAGTAAAATGTGTTAAGTCAAACTTACCCAAAGGGTATTTTTTTAAATTTGTCCCTTGCTCATGCAGATGTATATCTCTTCCTGTCCTAAAACAGAGAACAAGAGCCTCTGGTGCTTGTAGCTGAATTTTCTTATTAGTTCGTCAGCCCTTGACTCACACAAGTCTTTCCCTTTTGTGTACTCCATAGTGATTTAAACCTTCTTTCAGTATTTCCAGTGGTATATTTTAGCAGGGTCTGGTACTTTTCTGTAGAAATGTCTTTTCTAGTTTTAAAAATATATAAGCATAGAACTTGAAGTGAGCAATGTATGCATCTCCACTCATCTTTCTTCTTCCCCCAGGCTATGCACTCCCTTCACAGTCATCACTTAATCCATGCTTTGCTGTAGTGATAGGAAACTGGTGTAGAGCAAGTGCTCTGTTGTTGGCTGAAGAGATTCAATTAATATCATCTTAGATTAGACAAGCACCCAGCATGAAAAGGGACATTATTAGAACAAACTCTTATATTTTGCATGGAGGGGACTGGGAGTGAGCTATTAATTCCCTTGTCTGCTCCCAAAGCAGGAAATAAATATGCCGTTGTGGTTTGTACTTTTGATTCATTAGTAAATGAATCAAAGGCTTTTCCAGTAGATGCTCCAAAGACGTTGCCTAGTCTGACAGAGACTGCCTAACACTTTTCTAGGAAATGACAGTTCTAGAGCCAACAAGACAGTGTGGTTCAACATATGCTAAGATAGCTTTTATCTCACAAACATGCCTTCAAGGTAAATAACTGACTGGCTGCTTATTCCTTACCAGAGATTATTCTTCAGAAATGCACTTTGGAATGGCTGCCTAGGGATGGGTACAATATATAGTCTTTATTTGTAGCCTCAAACATTAATGTGCACAAAAGGTGGGTGCACACAACTTATGTCCACGAAGACTGTTT
The DNA here is from genome assembly GCA_018881555.1 of Amblyornis subalaris. Taxonomy (NCBI): domain Eukaryota; kingdom Metazoa; phylum Chordata; class Aves; order Passeriformes; family Ptilonorhynchidae; genus Amblyornis; species Amblyornis subalaris. Next base: position 921,466 of record JACAXG010000074.1, read on the forward strand.
TATTTTTATGATTTTCTTTCAGTAAAGATATAAGTTACTTTTAAAAACAGCAATAGTATGTATTTACTTATTCATGTGTGCTTTAAACTGTCTGTTAAATAAAACCCAACAAACTTGTCCCTTCCAGGAACGTGAACTGTTAGCAATAGGCTTAGGAAATACTGAGGGTTATTGGGGTCAGATGTGTGTGTGCTGCTGGGAGGTGGAGCTGAGTAATTCTCCCTTTGCTCTCTGCTGGTTGTTAGTCATAGTTTGGGGAGATGTGGACAAATCCTCAATTCCTAAAAACTCAGGGCAGCCAAATTGCAAGTGAAGAGGCATAAACTGAAAACCTTACAGGTTTGTCATGTTGCTTATTTGCTTTAGTTGTTCTGAACAACAGAGTGTAATTTTCAGGCCTGTTTTATTCTTCCCTSTAAAATCTGTGGAGAGTGCAGCAGGAGAATGAAGGCCTAAGGAATACTGAGGGGTCACCAGGTGTTAGTGAAAAGGTGGCAGTGTCAGAGCACAATACTCTGGGAAAAGTGGTAGAAGCTTGGGCAACATATCTGAGATGCAGAGATATATGGGCAAATAACTTGATAGTACTGATAAGTATTCAATCTCATTTGAGCTCACTTCTCTCTTTGAATATTACTGATTTTTACTGCTGCTGTTCACTTATATCATACTTGGGAAGTCACAATTCTTTTTACCCTGTATTCTTGTTTTATATCCTCTCTTTGCAAAGGTGTGTGATGTCTGTCTAGTAATACAAACAATTTGTTCACCTGAATACACTATAAAAGAGTGTTGTTTGAAATTTAGCTCTCGTGCTACTGGTATCACAAAATGCTTTATCAAGTTTTGTAATAAAAACTGTCAGCATGTGATTTGCAAACATTGTTTAGCATTGCTTGTCTTGTAGATGGTATATGCAAAAGATGCCTTCAGATACACAGATATATTTCTTTCTAGGCATGTTGGCAGAACAATTTAAGATGTGTCACTTGTGGATGCAAAAGAACACTTGGAGGTATTTACCACCCATGAAATAAGATTTTCCATTATAATTGTAGGCTCAAACTGTTTCACTGAGGTAATCTTGTTTCCTTTATGAGTTTTAGAGGCAATACATGAACTTCTATATTCTGGATCATGTGATTTTTAATTTCACATACATGTTGGCTTAATGGTGTTTATTGAGAATAGACACAGTGAAAAAAAGTAAATGACCATGGATGGCAATGTCAGAATTCATATCTGCCATTAAGAGCTATCAATTTTAATGAAAGGGCAGTTGTTTTGTTAGGCAGTCCCTTTCTAGAGTAAGAAAGTTGGATAGTGTTTAATATTGTTTTGGATAGTGGGTGACTGAGAACGATGATGACAGTGAAATGAATGGAGAATGGAGAGTGAATGTCCTCTATTATAATACTGAATCAGTTGCCTACACTTCAAAATAATACTTTTTCCCACTCTGTCTCTGATCTCTAGCAAGCTACACAGGACGAACACATAGTTCATTCTTTGTTAATTAAAACAGACTTTTACTTCAAAGACTTTATCAGTCTTTGTAGAAATTAATTCCCCTCTCCCACCCTCAAAGTAGACCAAAAAACAAAGGTTCAAGTCAAAATTTCTTGAAGCTTGTGAGCACAGCTAAAGATTCTTCACTGGAAAGGCACAGTGTGTACAGACTGCTGAGGTTTTGGTAGTTGGACCATAGAAATGACAGGTCTTGGGCAGGAAGCAAATGGAAATGTTTAGAATTCCCAGGCACAGCCCTTTGTAGGGCGAGGAATTTCTGGTATAAGTCCTATTTAAATTCTTAGGCGAATTTCTACACAAACTTCTTAAACTTTCTAGAATGTATTATCCATTGAGTAGCATGAAAGGTATAATTTCCATTTGAGTTGGGTGTCTAAGGGAGTTATAGTTTCAGATTTTGGAAGCTGATAAGATAGGAGAAAATATGTTGAGTCCATGCACTCCCATGCATTTTTTACTTCGTGCTAGAGCAGTAGGCTCTTTTGTCTTACACTTTTCTATAACTATTTTTCACTTTCACTCTTTTTTTGTCCTTATTAGTGAGTTTGCTCCTGATTTTTATGAYGTCTATTAATCTTTCTTTCTCCTTCTGTACAATGCAATTGTTGCTGTCTTGTATTGCCTCTTTAAGTTACCAGAGCTTTTGTTTTACATTGCTTTTATCTTTACTATTTTTGATTCGTGATTACTGCTTGATTTGCTCTTTTAGTGTATTTCTATTCTTCAGTTTCTTATCTTTGATAGTAGCTATGAATAAGAGAATAGATTTGTCTTTCAATTCCATTTTGCAGCACTAAGCCTAGTTGCATGTCTGCATATCTGTAACTGTCTATATCTAATTTTTCTGTCCTTTCTTTGGAAGGTCATAGGTTGCTGCAAGTCGATGTTGTGATTAAGTGCAAGACCAAATGCTTTTTACAATTGTCTAATTTTTTTTTCAGAGTCAGCTGCATGGTTTAAAGGAACACTTATAAAAATATTTTACAGGCTGCTGTTGAATTTTTCCCCAGTATTATTTCTTAATATTTCTCTTCTGGGAGATAAGGCGTAGTTATTTTCAGTTGAATTTTACTTTACTGTTTTGATCTCTATTATAAATCCTCATAACTCCACAGTGTTAGTTTACTGAATGTCTTAGTTTAACTTGCACAAGAAGCAAATAATTTCATTTATACAGTGAAAACATTGACCATTAATTTCTAAAGGAAGAAAAATGTAACAGAAATCGTTGACATGAAGAGTTCATGTTTTATGGAGCTGTAGCTGTTTGATAATTCTCAGTATGCTGATATCAATATTTATACTGATAATTAACAATATTTATGGAGAACATTTATAAGAAGAATTTTTCTCCAAGTTTTATTCATATTGGGCCATTTTGTGCTTAATAAGTTGCTGTAAAGTTTAGTGAGCATTCTGGCTGTTTCCTTGTAAGCACATAACAGTGACTGTCTGTCATTCTTAGATGCTGCAGGTAAGGATGCAGAAGTGGTGTAAGCACCAAGCAGAATATCCTTTAATGACACCAGATTTTGTAGTATCATTGTTGTGAGTCTGGAATTTGAATTCTTGTTATTAAACTCATGACCAATTTGATCTCAARATGGGGAGTTCAGCGTTCAACATGAAGATGACAACTTCACAAACAGACAAGATGAAGTTAATCATGCTGTCTTTTGGGAAATCTGCTTATCCTCTCTGGTTTTGTCACACTGACTTCAATAAAAGCCAAATTACTTAAATTTGTGTGTTAGAAAAAGAAATTACCTTCACATTTGGTTTTGGTTTTTTTTACTCATGTCTAAGTATTTCTTTCAATGTTTCATTTTTATTTTAATTTGTACTTGGTGGCTTGCAGCATCAAGTGCCATCAACAAGTGTCTCAATTATTTGTAGATCTTCAGATCAGAGAGAACTGGGAACAAATTGTAACTTGTTTTGTGATTTTTGTCTGTAGTCTCAGTAGTTTGTGGTTAGATAGCCTGAAAGAGCTATTTGAAACAAGGCATAAATCTCTTGCTAGAGTAAGGGGGAAATAATCTCTTATTCCAATATATTCAGCAACTCAGATATATAAAATTATTTTGATTTTCTGATAAATGTGGGTCCTTAAACCTGCATTATAACAGGTGAGCAGTTGTTTCCAGTCCTAGACAACAAAGCACAGAAGTAATCTCTGGGGAAAAAGAATGGAATGGCTATTTAGTGAACATGTAGAGGATCAAACAGTTAATACATTTCAGCTCTCTCTGAGAGTTGAAGAAAGGTTTCATATTTTTTAAAGACGTTGTTTTGTAATGATTCAGAGTACATTTCACATTTGAGAAGTGCCAAGGAAGAGAGAGATGAATAAATGAAGATGCTAGCTCACAGAATGAGGTTCAGATGCAGGAAGTATGAATGAGAGACTGAGCCAAATTCTGCAGGGCTTTCGTAGCCAGGGAAGCTTGTTTGGAAGTGATGCTGGAGGCACTGGGAAGCAATTCAAATAGAACAAAAAATGCATTGTCAGTAAGTGGATGTAGAATAGAATTCAGGAGAGAAACTATGTGGGGTTAAAAAAAAAAAGACTTCAGAACAGAAAAATAGCGATGGTAGTAATGCGAGAATTTACGAGGGCTTAAAGGTGGACTTGTAGCTGCAGGAATAGAGGAGAATATACAGATTTTAGAAATATAGGGCACAATTTGCTAGAATGGAAGAGGAGAACCAAGTGAGATAAAGACTACAAGTGTAGGTAATAGGTTGTCAACACTGATGGAGGAAGGAGAAAGGGGAGATGAATAAGTGTTAGCTGTGTGCAGGGAAAGTTGGCAGATGAGAATCCATGATGAGAAGTTGGTGTGTTTAAGCAGAAGCACTAGGGAGAGGACAAATGGGAGGCAGCAGTTCTGAGGATGGAGACAAATCCCTTTAAGGTGAGTGAGAAGTAAGGTCTTAAACAAGTATGAATCACATTCTGACTGACTTAATGCAAGTTGGAAGGAGAGGATGAACATAGACAGAAGGGAAAACTACCCCAGATCACCAGGGAATGCTGAGTTCATTGGGAAAGCAGTGATAATTACCTAAATTTCATTGAAAGTTATTAGACTAAGACCTACTGTTGCTCACAGGTATTTCAGTCATACCAGTAACAGCAAGGTTAATGTTTGCAGCCTAGATTATCAGTAGTTGAAATCAGTTGATGTTATTCTAAGTGTTCCAGTTAGGTGAAGTCAATATTTCTTGCACTGGTTCAGCTGGTGAACTGATTTGTATCTGAAGCCAGTGACTGAACAGGTAAAGAGTTTCCACTATCACTATTAGGTGTCGTCTTGGCCGGAGGTTTTTCTCACTTAACAGTTCCAGTAATATATTCTAAAACCCTACTGATGTGTCTGAGCTCAACCTTCAAATTGACCACTTTGATATGTGTTATTCCACACGTTTTTGTCAAGGCTGAAATACTAGAATATGTGGTCTGAGAGCTTTCAAATATTAATCAAACATTTTGGGTGGGTTTTTCAGTCACATGTTGAGGAGTGTTGAAGAAAAGCATAAGACTGCAGAACCATTCTCTACACTCCTTTTGAGAATCAATGCTGCAGATGTGGCAATTTAGTGCATCTTATGTTAGATCAAAGGTTGGTTTTTTATTATTTAGGGGTTTTTAAATACCTGGTGTAGTTCAGGAGCAAGAGTATGATCTATCTTACATCTTCTGGAGCACTATTTTTGGTGAAACACCCTTGATCCTTTCTGCAGGGAAGTCAGCTCCCTTTGTTCTAGTTTTAGGACTGCGTGCTGTGATTACTGACACACAAATGTAATGGTTGCTTGCGCAGTTTTATATAAAAATGTTCCAAGTTCAGATTCCTTAAATAACCCTTGGTTAAGATGTTAGTGCTAAAGTGTTGGCTTGTGAGTAGGAGGTAAATTATATGTTGTAGCGTTATATAAAACTGACTCACATGAGTAGGTGAGAATCCCAAGAATATCAGGACACCCACACCAGTGAAAGAAAGACGCGAGCTTCCTCTGTACAACATGTTCCAAAGCCTGCATTAACAAAAAACAGCTTTCATTTGCTTGAGTAGTAACAAAATTTTTCAGTGTTTTAAAAAATGAAGTGCTACTGCTTTGACTTGGAAAATGCATTTAAAAAGGGAAGGAGTTTGTTTGAAAAAGCTACCTGCGGTTCTATTTTTTCTGGATAAATAGCTGTTGAAAATCAATCAAGAAGTCAGATTATCCCCACAAGCAAGTAATAGATGTATTGGATTGCTGTACTCCCTTAATTTTTAGTCTACCATGTAAGGAAGCACAACTCTGTAGTTTAGAGAGAATATTGTTGCAAATATTTCTATAGTTAAAAGAAACCTCTAATACCATTTGACTTAGTAGGATCCTTGGTTATACAGACCTTAGAAATATACCAGTGTGTTGTTAATCAATATTCCTTCAAGAGAAACATTCAAAATGAGATTCTTTCTTTTTACAAAAATTCCTTGCTTTAGTAGCCGTAATTAACATAAGAAATTTAGCTGTATTGTTTGCATGGTTACCAGTGCTAACATTTCAAAAGAGGTGACCTGAATGTAACCCAGACACACAGAAATGGAAATGATTTTCATTTAAATGTTTGTTCATCCCTGAAACTCCTTTTATGAAACTGTGTTAGCATGAACCTCCTTCTGATGCAGACTATTTTTGTGTGGCTATATGACATATGCCACATGGGCTTAGCCTCASTTTCCTTCTGTTTCTCCAGTGAACTCATCTGTATAAAATTTTGAAGATCTGCTTGTCCTTCTGTTTTGCAAAGTTGATTCCAGTCTTCTTGACATCTATGCAACCAGGAACTCTGTGCTCTTTGAGGTTTGAAAAATTACTCTGTTAGTCCTTTTAGAGACAGAGCTTTCAAAGATCTCAGATTTGGCTTTCTTTCTTAGTTCCTTCACCTGTTTTTTGCTAATTTCTGGTTTCTCACCAAGGTTTGCTGTAGTAGGAATGTGTAAGTGCTCCTTTGCTTGGTGTTCGATACCTTTACCAGACTATTCTGATAGTGCTGAAAATCTGGTTCTGGGTTTCTGATTCATCCAGCTTTGTGTGGTCCCTTCAACTGTGGAATTCTCTACATTCAGGAGAAAACTGGRGTTTATGTACAACCTCAGGTGTTTGCATTTGTTCTCTTTAGTGTGGGGTTCAGCAGTAAGGTTCTGGACCTGTGTGCACCTGAGGTGAACCATAACAGCAGACCTTGCTCTCTGCAGGTGTGTTGACTCACCAGGGCACCTTCTCACACAAAGCTCTTTTGTGTTTGCTTGTTAAAGAAAATGTAGTTTTATTTTAAAGCTAATACACCTCAAAATGACAGGGCTTCTAAAGCCTAGTGGGGGCCCAAACTGTGGTTCCATTCTATTGATGAAAGATACTGCTGTGTCCAAAGCCCTTTGCTAACCCTACACTGCAAGAGGGTTATGAATAGTGGGAAGGTTGTAGCAGCATGTGCAGTGCATCCCAATGAGATTCTAATGCTTTCTGCTAGGAAAAAAAATAGCAGATTTCTTTGATGAATGGACAGAGATTCAAATACAAGCTGCAGGATTCACTCTCAAGAAGGGAAAACATTTAAAGATTAAATGGGAAAGAATCAGAAAGAATTTGCCACTGACTGGTGCTTTTTGCACGGTTGGACTTTGCTGCTGAGAGTAAGTGCAACTGAGACATCTAAAATGATTTTTTTCCATGCTTTTCTGAAACTTTTGACCATGTGGGCTGAGCTTATAACAGGATATGAATCTGCGTATCATAGCTCTGATTTATATTCTTGGATAGAGCTATTATTAAGGTGTCATATGAACAGATGGGATATGAATGATGAAGCTCAGATTGGGTAACTACCAGTTGAGAGGAAATGACTAATTGAACTTCAGAGAACAAGAAGTCTGTCTTCTTGCAGTCAAAATATGTGAAACAAAAATACGTATTTGTCCCTTCAATGTAGCTGAAGATCTGTTTCTTCTGCTTTGACAGCATGGAACCTTTATGTCYGTGTTGGCAGCTTGTCTGACTGCAATAATATAGAACATACTGAAGTTTGTTTTAAATAGAGGCAGCATATTTTTAAGATTATGTAAAGTATTGCTTTTTAGCAGCTTAATGCAACTAACTGTTAGATATCTTGTAAGTTCTGTGTGATGTGGGCTGTAAAGATGGGGCAGTTGTTCTCTACATTTCAAATCTAATTGTTGTGATTATAAACTGATGATTTTCCTCTCAGTAATATAAGCTCTTTTTCATTGCCCTAGAATCTAATGAAAAAAATTTGGACTTCTTATCTTTTGTAACTACTTTAAGCAGGCATCCTTGGGATTCTTATTTTAAAACTGTGAGAGTTACACAAGATGAATGCTTTAAAATGCATTACATCATAAAATAATTTGAATATCCTCCATTTCCACTTACATTAGTTTTATTAACCTTTACCTGTATCATAAATTCAATCTTGTTTGCCATGTCAAAATTTTATCAAGTGTGTCATTAATGTTAATTAATTGGCATAAATTAGCAATTTAAAAACTGTAGCCCTTCAGGAATCTGAGTATGAAGAGTGTGGATCTGAGCAGTGGTTCCTGTCACTGACTGTAAAGTCTCAGAGGACTTTACACATTCAAACAACTCTAACTGAAGCTTTAAAACCGATTTTGTGCACTTGGTTGATATCAGTCTGTGATGTGTCTAGTCGAATTTTAAATGCTGAAAAATTGATGGATTGCAAGTACAAGAAGACAATYCCAACTACTTATGACAAAGCAATTTCATCTTTGGGCAGGAGAAGAGAGTGAATACTTAACTATTGTGCAAAATATCAGTATAGATATCCAGCTTTCAAGCATAGTGTTGTTTCTGTGTCTCTRTTTGTGTGGCTATTTAAGTGGCTATGCTTCACTCTAATGAAAAAATCGAATTTTATGAAAAAAGTCTGTTCCTGTGGTTGACATAATTTAAAAATTTTTTTTTAACTTGCTATTCAGCTTTTAATTGTCAGAGCCATTTGTAAATCAGTCTGAATTTCTTCATTTTTGCTTGTTATCCTGAAAGAAAGGAGGGTCCAAATAGTTCGCCTATGCCAAAGAACAGTGCAACAGGATCTTACCTATTCTTTCTTTGTTTTCTGTGTCTCAACTGGCATAATTAACATTTCATTATTTCTGCAATTCTACTAAAATAAGTTGATGTGCTGAGAAATAGTGTATTTGTCATCAAAAGTTGGCAAGAAACACTTTTTTGCCTGTCCTCTTTACCACATTTCCTTGCCACCAGATGCTACAGGGTTATTATTATATTTGTGCTGCTCTGATATTCTTATAATAAATAATCTTTATTGTTGAAGAAGGTCTGTGGTTTATTCTTGAGATGTCTCTGGTCTGTAGCTATTTGCTGTAGTCTTACTCATTTTCTGCATTTGTGTAAGAAGTACTACTGCAACAGTAGGTTATTGTGCATTCCAATTGATTTCAGGCCTCGAAGTGTTTTTTAAAAACATGATTAATGTACTGAAAGCAGTTGGCCTCAAAGAATCTGCAAAAAGAAAGACTTGTTTTGTAAACTTCAGTTCAAGCAATTAACAATGAGTATTGAATGGAAAAAAAAATCAGTCTTTGAGCAAAAACTGACATTATTTTTAAATTAGAATTGTGTGTTCGTTGTCTGCAAATAAATGTCTTTGCCCAGCTGCAAATCACAGACATAAAGGCCCCACAATCATGAGTTGCCACTAAAAATAATACTCTTCCTGCCTTTTTTCCTTTGTAAATCTGTGCAGTCTTGGGGGCTTTGTTTTGTTATATTTTCTTCCTTTGTTTTCATTGCTCCATCCCTAACAGCTGAGAGGGGRGGGAAAGTATGGTAGCAAAGCAATTGCAAGTAGATAGTTAGTTACGTATAAAAAATTAAGTTGTGTAAGAATTAATTTTGAATTCATTTCTTACCTCAGTTGAAAGAAACTGATGAAATTAGTAGACACTGAAATTTATACTGGCAAGTAGAGTGAGCAAACACACTAAGAGTTATAGAAACTCTTGTTTCTGAAAATATCAACCATTTTATCTCATTTTGGCCAGCTACACTAACTTCAGAGTACCTACCATTAAAATTGCAGTCCTGTATTACTTGAAAAKATTTTTCTGTATCAAAATACAGAATGTTTTTATCTTGGTATGTTAAATTTTGTTACAGACACTAAGGCTAGGAACAGCTTTCCTATTTTTTCATGGAAGGAACATTATATTTGAGTTACATGATGCAGTGGGTGCATATAGAATCACTGAATGGTTAAAGTACCTTTAAGATAATTCATGTCAAAGATGGCATTTAATGTTTAGAAAATGTAAATATGCTGAGCAGAATTTACTAGTTATGACTGGGGATGTGGAGTTGTCATTGTCTTTACATGGAGTGGCATTGCCAAGTGACTTCAAAATGGGCAAAAAATCAAATCCATTTTCTAATACTTTAGCTGGTACAATTGGTGGGGGAGAGGGAGTGTCTGCTTCTATTTCAAAACAAATGTGACAGCTCTGGAAGGCAGATTTTTAAAATCAGTCTGACATATAAATAATCCTTAATCATGAAGCAGCAAAAACATTGCTTTTTCTGAAAGACAAAAAAAATTGAAGATGCACTTCTTGCCTTGGCAGTGTCTCTTATGATTACAATTAATCTATCCCTGGACCTAAGCAGCAGTTCAGTTTTGTAATAGCAAGTTCTGCAGTAATGCCAGCAAATTGAATATACATTTTTAGAATAATTGGCATACTTATTTTGAAGTTCATACCGAGTTCACTTTTTGTAGTTGATCTCTGGAGGAATGAAGTCACCTTTTTTCCTTTCATTGGTTCAGTAAATCCATAATTTAAATTTATAGTAAACAATTTGTAACTATTGGTTTATGTAKTATGTTTAATATTTCTGCTTTTTTCCCTCCTGTTTTTGTTTCTTATTTAGGTGTATGATTGCTGATGAGGTAAGTGATGTTCCTATTCCTCTAACACCATTTTTTCTTGTGTTAATGCACGTCGTGCAGATGTGACTTTTTTTGTTTGAGAAATGTGGGCAGAAGGGCTGGTAATGAGAGAAGCCTAATTCCTGTGACAGTCAGCAGATATCCTGAAAATACCTAAGTGAGGAAAAAATGAAACCTGACATAAGTTTAGAAGAATCCTCAAGAAAACTTAAAAGGTTACTTTTAATTGTAGGTTAAATCTCCTTAAATCTTAAAAACACTAACTCAGTTGATTTTTTTTTTAAGTTCTTTATAATTGCATAGCTATCTATTTTTAATGGATTATTAGACATTCCTGGCCCAAAGAGATTTTTAACAGATGTGGTTTCCAAAGAATTCCCTGATCAAGTAGTAATAGTAAAATTCATGGTGTCCATACATTTGAAAATTTATATTATATTCCATATTAGGAAAAATTGAGTCCAGCATTTCTTCCCACAGATTTTTGTAATAACATTCTTGATGTGTTGTTGATATAAAACCTTTCTGAAAAAGAGGATTGCTATAGTCTCSCAATTCTAATTTGGGTTTTCTGGACACGCCAGGAGGGAGAGGGAGATGGGTTATTGGGATTTAAGCATCTCCTCATACTATAAAAATCTCATTACAACTGGAGATAAACTATCCTGGCATAGAATGTGAAATTTCTGGGAACTGTGGAGAATACAAAAGTATTCAGGGGAAGGGAAAAAGGAAGCTTGGGAAAAATCAAAATATCAGCAGTAGCTATTTTTTTATTAAAACAGTTTCTTATTTCCCTCCTCGAACTAGAAAATGAACTGTGCATAATTATGTTAGCAATAAAAAGTCCTGGAAGATATATTTATTTCAGAGTAAATAATGTATATTTCATAATGGCAATAGGTCTGGCACTGGAGGAGGTATTGTGCAGTGGTGTGTATCCTGTGCTTTTTGGCCTATGTCTAAAATGAGAAAATATTGGTAAAAGAAAATATCAATATTGTGAGCTKGTACACAAAAAAGAAGTTATGGAGGAAGACTCGAGATCATAGCATTACTGTACACATACCTGGATTGTGTAACTGAGTAAGGATTGAAGTAAGATGATAAGAGTATTTTTTGAAAGGTATTCTGTAAATGTGTTTCCTTTCTTTCTTGGAGTGGGGACAGACAACATTATTTCCTCAAAATTTCAACTTTTCTATTTCATAACATTCTTGCAATCTAGACTGGTGATCAGCTCTGTGGGATCTAGATCCAGTCATGGATGTGCTGATGTCAAGAGAGCTGTTCTATTCCGTACTCATTTCACCTCAGTTGCCTGGATTATTTACCAGGGGCTGGGCAGTCTGAGTTAGGGAGACAACCATGGCAGCAAACTCAAAATGAATGTTATTTTCTGGAATTTTTTGGGTTTTTTTTCACTTAGATTTGTTTTCAGCTGGCCCAAGAACTACTGGTGGCACAAGGGGAGCTTGCAGGAAAATTTTAATGGAAGACTTGGCAATTTTAAATGAAAACTTAGTGTCACAGTAGCTCTCGAATTATTTTTCTTTCTGGTAATAGTAGAAAAATTCATTGTTTTCTTCTGTACCTGGGAAATCTCTTCATGATATCATTACATCAGTCCATTTAAACTCAATACTGAAGATGTAAGTTGTTTTGTGTCTCTACTGTGAGTAGTTAGCAGCAAATCAACTCAAATATCCACTGGACTCCATGGAAAACCTGCACAGAGTATTTTAAAGCCAGTCTCTGCTTTGATGTTGGGAACTCTCTTGTCATGTGAACAAGTAGAGAAGATAGCTGCAGTCTTTGATAAAATCTTGGGAAGGGGCWGTGTATTTTTTAAACAAAACCCTAAATTCTGGATCTTGTATTCGTCTGTTGCCATGAATATTCACAGATGGGAGCATTCCCACCTTGAAAACATGAAGCAAGTATTTCCTGTTAAATATATATCTATGTATTGAATCTTCACCTTGTTTSTAAATCTGAATTCTCACTCTCTGGACTTCCTCTTCGTTACAGATCAAAGAGAAACCATTAGCTGTGGTGAATGAGAGCAGAAGTTTCTTTTTGTTGGCCTATTGGGTCAAACCCAGAGTTGTTCACACAGATTTAACCAATGTATTAATCCATTTAAAYAGAAACATCTTTCATAAACGATGATCTGTGGTAACAAAGTGATAATTAAACACGTACTGTATACGTAGCTCTTTGACTTGGTTTCCTTTATTTGGTTCTGTCTGCAATTTCTTTTTAGCTCTTCTGAATGGAATTTGGTTTCTGAGCAGAGACTTCTGTTTTTAATGTYCTTTTCTCTTCTTTTCCCAGATGGGGCTAGGTAAAACAATTCAAGCAATTGCCATTTCATATTACTATAAAAATGAGTGGCCTCTCTTAATTGTAGTGCCCTCCTCTCTGAGATAYCCTTGGGTTGATGAGATGGAGAAGTGGATTCCAGAACTCTCTCCAGATGACATTAGCATCATTCAGAACAAAACTGATATTGGGTGAGTGAAATTTGTTATTCTTCTGTACAAAGGCTTGTTCACTACCCCCTGCTTAAGCAGGACCACCCTCTGGGATATCAGATACACCCTCTGGGATATCAGCCACTCCTCCCAGTTTTGTGTTATTGTATTACAGTAGTTACTCATTTTCTTTGAAGTTGAGAGATCTGCATTTTGCAAAGTAGCAAATGCTTGTCTGCTGAAAATTAGATTACTTCAGTGTGTCTCAAATTGAACTTACACAGTTATTTCTCAACTCTGATGAATTCATTAGCTTCTGTAAAACATTTTTGGAGAACTTCTGGTATACATTACAAAATAAGGAAGTAATTACTGTTAAAATTCTATTTAGCACGCTGAGAAAATTTGTAAGTTCGAATAAGTAATCCCTAAATAACTGAAAAGGTCATCGTAGCCTACGCTTTCTATCTTTAGATTTAATAGCATGAACTCATCAGAGAGGCCATGTCTCGTGTTATTAGAATAACTCTCCTATTACCCTGAATTGCAAGGGTGTTTTTTAGTCTGCTTTACTGTAAATGACTTGGTTGATTTTATGGTAATGTTTAGATGTTGTTCTAAAACTTCAGTATGAGGGAGACTGAGCTTCATGTTTTCTGGGGAGTATCAGAGACCTGACTGCCAGGATGTGCTACTTGGAACCTTCCTTGTGGTAACCACAGAAATCCAACAGAAAATGCATTTTGAAAGCTTCATCAAAGGGTAACTGCTACTGATAGTCAAAATTTTAAGTTTATCGTAGGAATATGGGAAGTAAAATTAGCTTCCTTTTTTTTTAAGCTATTTATCTAAAAGGCACTCAGTGCTTATAGTGCTGAATGTAGAAAGGGGAAATGTGGATTAGGGGAAATGATGGTAAAATTAAATGGCAAATGAAATTCTGTTCTTCCATCTTTTAAGATTTTTTAAATGAGTAGACCTTAACCATTATTATTTACTTTTACTCAAAAACAAGGAAAGATGAAAATTTGGGTTTCTGCTCATTTAACTTCCAGGAGGCTTCCTATCTATAAGTGAGGTTGCTGTTGAACTAATTAATATTTTAACATTAAAAAGTGTTTTACACTTTTGCAGTAAAATGCAAAAATACAGCTGCCAAACTTGGTTTAGCATTTTGTTAAATTCTGCTTCCATATGTTCAACTTTGATTTCTCTCAGTTTAACACTTTGCTTTTCTTCAAAACTTCAGGAACTAAATTTACTAAAACAGGTTAAAATATACTTAGGCATCCATGTAGGTTCTAATAATTTCTAACTAAATTTGAAAATGGATGTTTCTTGAATAAATTGGTTCCACCAAAATGAACAAGTTTATTTGTAATTTTTTTATGCACCCTTCAGAAGGGGGTAAGGGGAATTCTTGCTTTCCTGGTTGCTACATTTATCTGTACAGTAACAGGCAGAGCCTGCAGTGCATTACCCACAGTGCCAGTGCTCAAACTACTGCTCCTTCCATAACCAGGAGCATGAATGTGCAGGTGCACTTAACTTTCTTCCTCTTAAATACTCAAGGAAACTTCAGCTTGCTTGGTTTCTTGATCTCTTGATCAGAAGATCAGAGAAATCATGCCAGCAGAGCAGTGATGTCTGGCAGATGGGTAGACCAGCTATGACCCTCATTCTGGTGACTTGTTTATCTGAGAGCTTTAAGAGCTCCTGTGCTGCTCAAAGACTCCTGAAGGGCCACAGTGCTCTCTAGTGATTTTAAAATCAATTTGTGCCTTGGACCTCTATATGTCTTTAAATTTGTTATAAAAAGCTCATTTTCAGTTAAATACTAATTTTTCATCTTGTGCCATGTTGATTCCCTGCTTCCAGTTTTTTTTGTTTTCTTCATATCCTCCTTGAGCAAAAAAGGTGGATACACAGCTCTGACAGGAATGTTTTTTTCCAGGTGGTGAGGTTCAGCCCAGTCTGTMCTTTTACAGTGCCCAAATACTCAGGGACAGTGTAGTTAACCCTCTAAGGCTGCTAGTGAGGGGACGCTTTGTACCCAGAGCAGTAGGAAGCTTGCACAGAGACATCAATACTTCATGTGTTTGGTGCTAATAATGATCTTGGCTCGTGTGTAACTTTTTGTCCTATGGGATACTCCTGGAAAGGAGCACAGGGTGAAGCAACGCAGCCAGATAAATGAAATCCCTGTTAAATGCAATGTGTGTCTTCTGAAAATTGGTTATGGGATGTGTGTGGTTGATAAGGGTGAGGTGTTTTAAACACCAAAAGCTGTTGTTGTTAGCCTGACAGCCCACTTGTCAATCAATCTTAARGGAGACATACATATCTGCTTAAATTAGTTTTTTTTAGTCTCTTTGCTATATTCATTTCCCTACAATGAAAACTTACTAAGAAAAACTTGTGGATTTTCTCTTTTAGGAGAATATCAACCAGCAAAGTGACGATTCTGGGGTATGGCCTGTTAACATCTGATGCACAGACTTTGATAGACACTTTGTACAAGCAGAACTTTAAGGTAGTTGTCATTGATGAGTCACACTATATGAAATCCAGAAATGCCACCCGCAGCAAGATTTTACTGCCAATTGTGCAGAAAGCTCTCAGAGCTGTTCTTCTCACTGGAACTCCTGCTCTAGGAAGACCTGAGGAGGTATTTGCCATACTGTGTTTGGTTTTGTTTTAAGGATGGTATCAGTAATAAATGGACAGTTTTGTTGAATATATACAATTACATTTACAATGTAAATAATTGTGTATGTAAATGTAATTACATATGCAATTACATACATTATATACAATTATGACATCAAAAAGTGCACTAGCTGCGTTAGGAAGGACAAGTAGAGGAAACTAAACTAACATCTTTTTGTTAGAGTTGATTTTACAAACTTGTTCCAAGCTTGTGCACTGGTGACTCGAGACAGTGTTTCTTGTCAGAAATTCGTCTTGYATGTAACAGACCAATTGTTGGGTGAAATAGAAAATAAAGACCCTGAGTAGAGAACTGTTCACTTCTCCTGGGTAGGAGAGTCTTTGGTAGACAAGAACTTCTATTAAATCTTCTATTTCATCATCTGATAAAGGAAGCCCTTGGTTTATCACTGGTCTTTTGAATATTCCTAATGTTCACTTCAGTGGAACAAAATATAGCCTGTGCTTGTTGCAGTCCAGAAGGACAGATCTTCCTTTCAAGGAAGTTCAGCTTGTGGCATTAGGGAGGAGCAGAGACGTAACAAAAACCCACTTGGGTTTTATACTGAACCCAAGACAACTGCCTTTATTTATCAAATGTAAAAAAAAAAAAGTAATATAAGAGCTGATTTGTATTCAGGAAACTTAAAAGAGTTATATAAATAATACTTTATGCTTCAGAATTCATCATTGTGTAAATAGAACTTATGCCAACAGTCTTCTTTTATGACTTTGATTTGTTCAGAGATGTTATCGCTTGAGGAAGATATCCACTGTATGGAAGAGGGTGTGGTATATCATGAGTACTTACTTAAAACTTTAAACCAAATATTTATATTTATGGGTGTGGGTAATTATGAAACTTCCTGCACAAAGACACTGCAACCCACCCTGGACAAAGAACTGAAGTTAGAAAGAGTTACAGAGTTATACCTTTATGTAGTGCATTCATACTGAGACCAGTATCGTTGTTAAAGGTCTTCAAAGGAAATTCCATACGAGCTGTCCTTGATCACAGCAATGGGATCAAAATTCATGACCAAATGCAAAACAATTTGAGACGTTTTTATAGTGATACTGAAGTTCTGCTGTGGCTTATAAGGCAGAGTATAAAAAGCATTATATGTCTTTAAGTAGTTTTGCATCATAAGCACAATCTTTGTATAAAGTCTTGAAATGTATAGAAAATTATCTCAGAATCCAGAAAGCTTTGACAGTGTAACAGCTTGTAAAGTAGGATTCTTCCTGGTTAAGATCCTCTAAACTGGTATTTACCTCCTGCTACTCAACAAGGTGTGAAATTTCTGCTCTGCATTGATATTGTCCATTTTTTTGAAGTAAAAATGAGAACTTGAGTAGGTTTTTCATGTATTTTAAGAAGCAGACTACTCATGCAATATCTGCATTGAAGCTTTGCAGAAGCCCATGTACGTGGGAAATGATAAAAATTGTATTTTTAGGAATAACTTCATCTCATCCATGTTTTCCATGTTCTGTGTGAATCTTTTCCAAGCCATCAGTCCTGTTACAGGGTGCTCTGGTCTTCGAGGGCTTTCCACAACCACCCTCTCTGAAGACTCCTATGGAATGTGTTTTGCGTGTGGGCCAAGCTGTGTGGTTTTCTGCAAATATTGAATGTAAACTGAATACAATAATCATGTATTATTTCTGAGTAGCCTTACATGTGCAGGCAATCGTTAATTTTTCACTGTTTTATTTTTTCACTATTTTATTTTTTTTATACCGCTCTTCATGCAGATTGAGGCACTGTTTCCAAGAAGATTTGGAACTTGGAGTGAATATGCTAAAAAATACTGTGATGCTCGTGTCAGGTATTACTGTACTTGCTGATTTAGTTTCTTATGAGTGTCTGTGATTTTTCTTCTCATGTCAAGTGAGAGAATCAGCAGGTAGTACCTGTATTGCTGTATCACACCATCTGGCTTGGAAACCCAAGGTCAGGTACTATCTCCATCCAAGAAGATTGGGAAAAGGATTATGCTTATTAAATTAATAAATTAAAGCTGTTAGAGTTTGAAATAAAGTTTAAGTGCCAGCATTCTGTTAAGTAAAGTCATTTATTCTGTTGTTAGTATGAATTGTGGAGGTTTTACCTTTAGAGCTGGAGTTTTTCACTCTCAGTCTTATGCTCATGGTCATGTAATAATTTATATCTATTATAGGATCCAGGTTTTTTTGCTATCTGACTATACTTGGGTGGGAAAAGAAGTCCAGTACTTGTCTCTGTATTTCACAGGATGACTGTCTTAGCTAAAAAATTTCATATCCACAACTTTGCATATATTAAAAATAACAGATTTTGTCAGCTAAATTGGCTAGCATTTAGATTTAATTTTTACAGTAATAATTACATGGTTTCATTTTCATAAAACTTGTTTTTCTCCCTCCATCATATGTACTTTATCAGTATTTAACTTCAAATAACATGGAAGAGCACTGTCTAATTTTCAGACAGACAAATGCTATTTTTTCCATGGTGTTTTGACTGAATGCATCTGTAATTTTCACACCACAAGTGCGCGTGGGTACAGCATGGTTAGCTACTCAATCATAGATGATTATCTTATTTTTGGAATACCATAAATGTAATAAAAATCAAGTTCAGGGTTTGGCAAGCTTTCAGTGAATAACTTTTTCTTCAGGACTTGGCTGAAACAAAACATCCTGTGGTAATAAACTTGATAGAATTATTTTATGCAGCACTTTCTGTGAAAATGTGGGTGGTTTTCAGCTAGGTGTCCACAGACACCTGTTTTAAAGATGAGGTCCAAACTATTTCTGTGAGGTTTTTCCTGCCATTTCTGTAACATCTCCARTGCTGAAGGTGGAGGAAGGAGGCCTTTATAAGGACAGACATATAAATAGACCAAAGAAGGGATACGAGCAAAAGATGTTGCTGTCTTCCATCTATGTGCCATTCCCACTTCACCAGTGCAGAAGTGAGTCCCTCAGCCCCTTTCCAAATTATTACAGTCAGCTAATTCAGCTAATTAGAACACTGTTGATGAAGTCAGTAAGGCTTAAAAATCACTAAATGATTGTGGGGATTTTTGGTTGTGGTTTTGGGAGTTTTTTAATAAAAATAACGTGCTCGCAACATGCTCTCTTGCCCCTGGGAAATACTACCTGAGCTTTTCTCCAAAGGCAGCAAAATCTGTCATGTTCAGTATTTTATTGTCTCCTGGCAATGCTGACAGAGAAAAGYTGCTGTTCCTGCTGCAACATTTCCTCAAAAACAGCAAAGCAAAGAGAGAATAAGGAAGACTGAGTTAATAAATTCTTTCTCTTTTCAACCTTCAGCTTCTTAATGTTAAACCTTCTTCCTCTATTTAACCGTGCTCATTAAATTGTATTACTTTTAAAGATGATACCTTAAGCTTTAAATCCTGTCTCTGGCTGTAACTAAGAAGGAATTCTTAGAGAGGGAAAGAAAGGAATATTGATGGTGATATTAGCAGTTTTCACGATGGCTTTCCTGTATATAATATAATAAAAAATGTTCTTATGGTGGTATATTCTTCTCATTACTCCTTTGAAACAAGAGTTCCAAAATTAAACCTGAAACTTCTGCTTCCTGTAGACAGGGAAGTGTAGCTGGGAATAGACAGAGGATTTTGTGCAGATGATGGGTAGCAATTGCTGCAGGCACTGGTGTCTGCCGGGAAGTTGAAGCACGCTTTCACATTCAATAGTGTGTTTTAAAATCATGTACCGAAGATTTCTGTTGGATTTGGAAGATGTAGTGTTTACACTCTGTGTTGATTTATCATTTTCAGGTTTTTTGGTAAAAGAAAGCGATGGGACTGTAGAGGAGCTTCAAACTTAGAGGAACTACATCAACTTTTAAGCGCAATAATGATCAGAAGACTGAAGAATGATGTCCTAACTCAGTTGCCTCCCAAAGTCAGGCAGCGTATTCCCTTTGACCTTCCACAAGCTGCAGCAAAGGTAAATTTTCCACTTCCAATAAAAACACATTTGTTAGTAAATAGAAATATCTATGTATGATATGTAAGTTCCTAAACATGTCACACTTGAAACRTACATGTTGAGGTAGAACATGCTGTGTGTCTAACCACTGGTCTCTTCTGCCAATTAGAATTTGAATGCCACTTTTGCAGAGTGGGAGAAATTAATGAGAAATCTGAGTTCAGATGCCACTGAAAGCCACTTTTCTCAAGTCATGAGTCTGATCACACGCATGTACAAGGAAACAGCCATTGCCAAGGTGAGCCTGCAAGTCTTTCCTTAATATCCTTAAATTACCCAGTATGTGCTTTTAATCTCATAAAATTTGTTGTATTGGCCAGAACACAAGATGAGGTTATTTGATTTTTTTTTATAATCACAACACGGAGAAACAATCTGTTTTTCCCTGTATGTTTATGGAATAGGCAGAGCCCTATTTCAATGAAAAAAGAAATCTGAATACTGCTGCAGTGTGTGTTGCATTAACTGTTGACCAGTGATAAATTTTGTTATTAACGGTCATCGTTGCTTTAATAGCTTTTGAAAAAGATACTGAAAATTACATTTGACACAGAATATTTCTATGAATGCTTAAATAGAGCAATATTTTATGATTATGGTATCATGAACAAATCAGAATTATTCTTTCAGTTTTGACATATGGCTTTATGTGAGTGTGGATGCAGAAGTTCTGATTAAATATTACCTTGTCTGTTTGAAATATGTTTGTTTTTCTCAAATATGGATTAAAACATCAGATAATGATGTTTGAACTAAAAGGGGGTTTATCTACATCTTAATCTGGAAGAAGTGCCATGTAATTATATGATCTTTTGAGGATAAATGGGTTTTTTTCTCTCTCAAGGAGTAAGTTAAGTTTCTCAAAGACATAAAGCTGTGGTATGTTTTAAACAAAATTAATCTGAATCATTTGATTCTTAGCAGTGTCAGTGTTTGATAAAGTCTTACATGGATAACAAAAGATATGGAAATTTACCTTTTCATATTACAAGGAATTGAAAGACGTGAAAATAAAAACTGTCTTTTTGAACATTTTGTGTGTCTCACTGATGAAAACACTCTCTTACTGCAGGCAGGAGCAGTCAAGGACTACATCAAAATGATGCTTGACAATGACAAACTGAAGTTTCTCGTCTTTGCCCATCACTTGAGCATGCTGCAAGCCTGTACAGAGGCAGTTATAGAGAGCAAGGTAAAGGCTTAACAAATGTGCACACAAATTTCACTTCACTTACACAACTGTGCTGGGTTTGAATTCAGCAGAACTGCACACGAGTACAGGAATTTAAGGATTTTATGTATATATGGATCACTGTCACTGGATTAAAAGAAATCATGTGTTCTGAAGAACTGTTTTGTGTTTAAGGATAATGTAAACACACTTGTATCTGGTACTTTATTATTATTATTATTAAATCAATGTTGAGGCAGTTTTTTCCAAGTTTCTCTTCTGGTCTACTTCTGTCTACTTTTTGGAGGGTTTTAACAGCATCCTATCATCCCACCTGAACGTTTAATTCAAAGCAGTAAAAATGTTTGCAAAGAGTTTTCACSTTATTTTGATCATGGACTAGTAACTATTGCTAGGGAATGGTGGCTAAATTTGCTATTTCATATTGTTATTATTTTTTAACTGTTTGGAATTTCAATAAGTAGTGTCAGGGAAATTCCAGATTCTTCTGTGTAATATTCCATTTTAAGGTCTCATGTTGGTTCTATCTCCTACTCTTGTAAACAGGGAATACAAAGTCTACACTTAATTTTAAATCAAAGGGTAGAAGAGTACTGATGTATCCTGATCCCCATGACAGGAACAGAAGTTGTTTTCCTATTTTTATTGGGGGACAGGGAGGGATTGGGTCTGAAAACAGACCCTGATGATGTCATTGAGTCTCTGTTACGACGTTACAGGTTCGCTACATCCGAATAGACGGGAGTGTTCCCTCTGCAGAAAGGATTCACCTCGTTAATCAGTTTCAGAAGGACCCTGAAACCCGGGTTGCTATTTTGAGTATTCAGGCAGCTGGTCAGGTAGGGCAAAAGGAAAAAATGTCAGATAATATACTTAAAGAATATAGGTCCTGAASTCATTGGTGACTGGAGTGATTTACTGAAGGCAATTTAACTTCATGCAATTTGTCTTTTGTAGACTCCYGTGTTCATTTCTTTGCACTTATCAGGTTAACTGTTTTAAGCCTCTATTGAATTTGCTTGAGCAAAATGATGATAAGCAGCAGCTTCTCTTTCTTGAATGATTAGAAAAAACTCAATTTCCCTCAAAGTGCTAGATTAATAAGAAATAGAGGTTACTTCCATAATGAAAAGCAATATGCAGTCTTTGCACAATCTTGAAGTAGTTTTTGAATCTTACTTATACGTATCTGAGGCCCAAGGAAGAAATTAATATAATAAGCCCATCTGTTATCGATGTGGCCCCTCTTATTTCCATATTAAAATGTCCTGTACAACCTTCAGCTTTCTTTTGCTTCAGATAATCAGTTGTTTGAGTGTGGAATCTTTTTTTTTTTTTTTTTTTAATGCTTCTACTTATTCTTCTTAGGGTTTAACTTTCACTGCTGCTACTCATGTTGTGTTTGCTGAATTGTATTGGGATCCAGGCCATATTAAACAAGCAGAAGACAGAGCACACCGCATTGGGCAGTGCAGCTCTGTGAATATTCACTTCCTGATTGCCAAAGGAACCATGGATACTCTCATGTGGGCAATGCTGAACCGCAAGGTGGGTGTGGAGTGGATCAAGGGATCAAGAGCTCACAGTGGTTATGGCAGCAAAAGATGCTTATCTGGAGCCCTCTCCTACTCTAAGACAAATTGATACACCTACAATTGCTGATCATCAAAATGTCCTTGCTTGTTTGGATTTAGTCTTTTCTTGCTTTCTGCTCTCCATTTAAGATCCAAAGAGAATGAGTCTTTGCCAAGGTGAATGGAATAGTTTATATCCACAGGAGATGGTTGTTTTATCTTCTAGCTTTTTATTGTCCTTGTTGTTGAATTTACAATTTTAAGGCATCCTGCTCACTCATAACAACTAGAATTTGGGGTGTGTTTTTTTTTTATTAAATGAAGGTTGTGCCTAAACTAAACTTACTTTCTGAGAGGCAGAGGYATTCTCAGATAGCTCTTCTTCAGTAGATCCAAGATTACACAAATCTTTTCTTCTGTTGCTGTTTTCCRCAAGTATCATCCAATTGTTGTTAGGAATCTTAAATCATAGAATGATTTGGGTTGGAAGGGTCCTTAAAKCTCATCTCTTTCCACCCCCTGCCACCCTCCCCTAGACCAGGTTGCTCCAAGCCCTGTCCAGCCTGGTCTTGGACACTTCCAGGGATGGGGCAGCAACAGCTTCTCTGGAAAACCTGTGCCAGGGCCTCACCACCCTCACAGGGAAGAATTTCTTTCCAATATCCCATCTCACCCTGCCCTCTGGCAGTGGGAAGGTAGGAGTAGTTCCAGTCTGCTTTTTTTGCTTACTTGGAAGGTCTTTGGGAGTTCACAAGACTAAGAAAAAATYGGCTGTTTTGCTTTTGTGACCTCTTTGTAGCCTTTGTTAGCATTCATAAGTGTCTTGCCTTGATAACTGAGGTGTGTCAGTGTTCTGTCAACTCTTGTTTTCTGGTGTTGCCAGAAGTGTCAATGTAGAAGGCACTGCCTTTTAAATACCAGGTGCCAGAGTAATCTGAGACTGGGATTACRCAGGATTTATCCTGATGCCAATGCCAGCCTATGGTTGTGGTTCCTGCACTTGGCTGCCCCTGTAATGTCATGGTTCAGTTGGTTTGTGTCCATACAGTTATTGTAGTGAGAAACTGGTAACCATTTGCTTGCCAATATATTACTTTCCTGCTGAAAAATAATCACTGCTTAAATAATCTAGGAACTGCAAACTGTATTTGACATTCAGTTGGGGAAGGAAATTCTGTATTCAACTTCCTGCAGGTACCTCTGAAAGAATCTGTCAGTCTGGTACATTATAAGCCTCCTTAAACATGACACAGATGGGGCTCAGTAATTCAACAATTTACCTTACAAGTTCTGTCACTAAATAATTCTGCCAAGCAAAACATGTTAAGACTGTTAGAAATGTACACAATGTATATATTCTCTTTTATCTTCAATAAATACTGACATTTTGTGTACAGCTTCACAAAATGTTGTAGTTGCAGTGTGCTAAATACAGGACTCACCATTATTGCCTTGCTGCAGGCCAAAGTCACAGGCAGCACCTTGAATGGCAAGAAAGAGAAGATGCAGGCTGAAGAAGGTGATAAAGAAAAATGGGATTTTTTGAGTTTTGCTGAGACCTGGACCCCAAATGAAAGTCTAGAAGACCACAAAGATGAACTTTTATTTACACATGTAAGACTTAAAAGTTCTGTTTTTCTGTTTTCTTTCATTTAAAAAAAAAAATAACGGTAATCTACTTCAGCTTTCTGTGCACTTCAGACTTCACTAACAGAGAAACACTAAACAAGTAGGAAAAAGTAAATTCCATTTTAAAACTTATGTGAAGTTGGGAGAAGTATAGAAGAAGCTGGGTGTAAATGTCATCTACAGTCTTCTGATGGGTCCTTACGTTATGTTTAGATGACTGAGCCACCCTCAGAGTCACATAAGACTAAGTAATTTCTGTTTAAATTATATCTTTTTTAACTGTGCTGAATTTAATTGACTGTTATTTAAGAAAGTGTTTGAAAGCCTTTCCTTGTAAAGGGCACCTTCAAAAAAAGGCACATAGCTTACCAGTTCTGCGTATCTGTTTTCTGGTAGTGCTATTTCAGAATTTTTATGAGAATATTGAAAATACTTTTCACAAAACAGAGGAGGAATGTTGAGTTGCTTTTTCTGCTCGCTGTTTATTCTTAAAGTTATCTTTTGTTAAAGGTATATTTTGTTTAACAGTTTCTGATGCAGTCATAAGTGGGGTTTCGAGGTCTTTTCCAACCTAAACGATTCTGTGATTCTGTATTCCTTTCCTCTTCCCTAGTTTGAAAAGGAAAAACAGCATGACATACGTTCCTTCTTTTCCCCGAAATCCTCCACGGAGAAGAAACGCAAAAGATATTCTGGTGATGAATTGTTACATGATGATTCAGAATCTTCTGCAGTCACAAAAGAAGAGGATGCAGAGAAGAGGGATGAAAACCTGGATTCCACAAGGTTAAGTGATGTGGATACAATTTGTCATGAAGATACTTGTGAACATGAAGCCAAAAGAGCAAGAAACATAAGTGGATCTACCCCAGTCAGCTCCAGTAATAAAAAGAAAACATCTTTGACAGGAAAAAAGCCCTCTTTGTTTTCAGAAAAAAACAATGAACTCCATCCTTGTGACTTAAATACTTCAAGCAAAAGTACAGCTTTAAATAAACTTTGGCACTGCAGTGTTTGCACTTACACTAATAATGAGCTGCTGCCTTACTGTGAAAT
Source organism: Amblyornis subalaris (assembly GCA_018881555.1). Classification (NCBI taxonomy): domain Eukaryota; kingdom Metazoa; phylum Chordata; class Aves; order Passeriformes; family Ptilonorhynchidae; genus Amblyornis; species Amblyornis subalaris. Next base: position 946,654 of record JACAXG010000074.1, read on the forward strand.
GTGCCATTGCCCTCAGAGCAGTGATGGTGAGTAAGGGGTGCTGCAGACAAAAGGATGCATTTTTCATTTCAGTTGTGATCAGAAAACAGAGTCTCTTCGAATGTAGGACTATACAGAAGTCCAGGCAAAATATGAAGAATTGTGTCTTTATATGAACAAATACCCCTCAAGTGATCTTCCTTAGTCTTGCTTTCCCCAAGGATTTTTTACATGAGTCTAACTTGAAACAAGTGAAAAATTCACATAAAATGTTAACAGGATGTAAATTCCATAAGGAAGAATATCCTCTATTTTCTTTGCAGCAAATGTCCCTCTCCTCTTCCTTTAGGTTTATGGTTATTCTGAATACAATTAAATGGCAAACTTTATCTTTCAAAACTAAGCAATGTGTTATCAGTGTTTTATTAACTTGAGCATTGTGTATTTGTCATGAGAGACATTACCTGAAAATATGGCTTTTCCTTCTCCAAAAGCTCACAGTATATTTCTTTTACTAAATTTATTTAAGCTATCTGGAAAGTTAATGAAACATTTTTATAAATCTGTGCCCATGTTTTTCATTTCAGTTGCAAAGAAAGGGGTAAGGTTCTTTTTACTTCCGTTTTTATTTATTCTGTTTAAATCTCTGCGCTTATTCAAGTGAGGACAACTTCTGAATTTCACAGGTATAAATCAATGCCTGGAAAACGACTTTTGTGTGTTTATGGTATACAGTAACTGTATATAATTAAATTGCTAACTGCATTATTCATTACATATGTATTTTGACATTAAGCTGGGTGCATGAGATTACATAAATTAAAGCTTCGTTGCATGTGTTTATTCTAGTATTAGAGTTAGCTTTAGTTTCCTAAGTGGGTGCACCATAATAATATTAGAGAATAAAATGCCATTTCTTTGTATTTCAGTTACATGGTCCTGTCTCAGATGTGTTATTAGGTACCTGTACAGGTAACATAAATCATCACTTTTCTTTGTCTTTAGTTGAGAGAAACTGTGAAGCTCCTGGGAGCCAAACTGAGGAAGGAGTGTCAGAGGACCCCAGAAGAAATGGAGAGAGAGCAGAGTGCAGTGCTGAAGAAAACAGAGGAGATTTGGGGGAAGTGGTGGCCCAGAAATCTATTGAAATCAGAGAACAGGAAACTCTGGGCACTGAAAAAGAAGAAAACAAAAAAGAGTGTGGAGAAGGTAAAGTGGAACTCTATGAAAGAACAATTCTATCCCATTGTGAAGCTGAATTAAATGCCTCTGGCATGAAAAATAGCTTTTCAATAAAAATCTACACCTTTGAAACACAGAAGAACAAACACCAGCACGTGACTTTCTGACTTTAGCCTGGGACATTTGTTGGATTTTGATGATGGATAAGCCCAGCTTTCCATACAGCTCCTGGAGCAACACAGAGCTGACTGACTTAAGGACTGTGTCAGACTGGCAGCTGGGAGTCTGGATAGTGTTACTGGAACTCAGGGCATTTACTCGTGCTCAGGACAGACACAGGCAAAACGGATGATGGGTCATTCAGGAGAAACAGAAAAATAAAATACACGAATACCTTAATAGTTTGGTGCTTGAGCTGGGCATCTTATGATGTTCTGGAATTAGATATGCATTTAGTATCATTTTTAATGAATGAAAAGAATGAAGAAAAAACTTTAATGCCAGCATTTTTTCTGTTGTAGATAAATCAGACACGTTCCAAATATACGATGGGCTTATGTTTTGTGCAAGCAGGAATACTGATAGAATCCACCTCTATACAAAGGTAAACCTGAAATATGCATGTTTGTTGTCATTTAAAACTTACAAAAGTAAAATGTTACCCTATGAAATGTTTATGTATGTTTCCATTTGTTATGTTTTATGTAAAAAATCAGTATTTTTGTATTAGGTGAAGTGTAGAAAAATTAGGTAGTTTGTCATTCTAGTTCTTTTTCTCAATGGAACTAAGTAGTAATTCCCTAGATACATAACTTCCAACAGTTCTCTTGGTTCACAAAATTGGGCCAATACATTAAATCATCTGTTAGAAATGCCAGTGACAGTTGTTTAAGATCCCTTTTTATTATTAGTGTYTTACCACAAAATAACTTTAATAGAATAATATTCAAAATTAAAATAAAAAAGACAGTAAATCCTGACACATTAAGTATATAAAATATTGTCGCCACATTTTCAGAAAGCTCAATGTTGGTGCTGTGTCTAAGTCAGTAACTTCCTGAATAAAGCACATTATCATTAATCTGCGGCACAGATAACTGAGGGCAAGTCTTTGGGATGATACATTTTTATTAGGCTGATACAGCTGGGAAAAAGTCAAAGAGAGTGTCCTCTTGTATCTGACAACTTGTTTAATGTACTTAAAATGTATGCTGCTTCCCAGCTTCACACACTTTATTCAGACAAAGATGCATTTTGAATGGGTTTTGGGCAATTGTCTGGTTTGGGTTTTGCTTGGATTAGAGTTTCATTGTGCCAGATACTGAACAAGATCTGCTGAAGGGTGAGACACCAGGGAATTCTGCTTTGGTTCCTTCTCTTGAATGTTTGTGAATCATCGATAAGTTCCTTGGCCATATGTACGCACTGGGAAAACTTACTCCTTTAAAAATTAAGTGGGGAACTTTTTCAGACATTTAAAAAAGAAGTATAATAAACAATGTTCAAAAATTCTTATTTTAAATTGTAATGAAGTGACATTCTCCAACTACAATCATTCATTTCCCTTAGAAATTCAGTCAAGAGGATTATCATTTCAGTTTCTTAATATAAGGCAGCTTGTGTGGCTGAAGTATTTGCAAAGAAAAAAAAAAATTCAGCCTTTTTTCTTTTAGGTAGATTAATATGAATCATCTTTCTTGCATTTGTGCTGTTATCAGACCTCTGTGCCTTACTGTTATTTCTGCAAAAATTTGACCTTGAGGGACTAAATTTAGTAGGAAGGGAAGATAATACACTTGAAACAGATAATTTTTTCTACATTGTGCTACATTGCATCTGTAAACAAAACTGTTTGCTTGTCTAGGATGGTGAACCACTGAATCATAATTTCATTCCACTGGACATACAGCTGGATAACTGGGAAGACTTACCAGAGACTTTCCAGAATAAAAAAAATCGTGCATTGGTAAGAACAAGTTTTACTGGCACAGCAATATATTTCATGCAAAGGAAGTTGACTTTATTTAAAAAAAAATAAATGCAGAATACTTTCAGGCCTTGGGGCATAGGCACAGTTTCATCAAAGCAATCTTATAGATGTTGMTGTGACTATTAATTATGCAGTCTGTTACTCTGGCAAATTATTGTGCCTCCTGTTCACATTGCAGTAGAAGGAATTAACCAGGCATCATTTAATTTCTCATTTACAGGATTAGTAACTAACATTCATAAGTCAACAAAATAGCTTCCTAAAGGTTATGAATTAAATGGAGCACACTATAAACAAGAATATTCTAGATTGTATCAGAGCTGCAGTTCTGAGCAGGCCTCCACTGCCACTCTCCCTTTAGTCTAACGATTTTCAAAGCAATGTCAGGCACAGCTCCCCTGAGACATTCAGTTAATTTAGGAATAAAGATCCCATTCATAATGAGGTTTGAGAAGAACACTGCAAACCCAAGTACTCAAGTAAGGAAATCCAGATTTAAATTGGATGCGAAATATTATCTGCTTAACTTAAAATCTGATTTTCCAAACAGAAAATGATCATCTAGGAACAAAACTGATTCTTTTCGTAGTTTCTCCAACAAGGTTGGAACTTAAATTTGCAAGAGAGATACCTGACTGATTCAAGCAGCTGTTCTGTGCAGCAGCTCTCAGTGGGTTACACAAATGAGGGTGAGGTTATGAAGAATGACATGAAGGCACCATCTCTGATTGTAGGAGCTGTTTCCAGCCAGTGTTGAATGTATAATCCACAGCAGTGTTTCACTGTAATCAGCTCTGTGCAAAGTCTGTCCTGCTGCTGACGGTCATGTTCTCTGCCAGATACTGAGGTTTGTGAAAGAATGGACTCATCTAACAGCAATGAAACAGAAGATTGTCAGAAAAAGTGGTCAGATRTTTTGTAGTCCCATTCATGCTGCAGAGGAGTTGTCTAAAAGGCAGTCAGTGGGCAGCAGCACAAAAAGGTATGTGGGGTTTGGTTTTAATTGCTGCAGAAAGTTTGATATATTTAATGTGACCCGCAGTGGAATGATGGTGAGTCTAAACTGGTCATTCAGTGATTGCTTGTCATGTAGACAGACACAGACAGCCAGGCATGTTGGGAAATCTGTTGGAATGGAGGTGTCTGCTTCCCTGCCTGGCACTGTGCCCCATTCAGCAGCTGTTCTGGCTTTGCTGCACTGCATGTTTGAACATGTGGAACTTGCCAGGGGGTTTTAAAGGAAAAAGCTGGACATCAGRGACACAACAGAAAAGTAAGGTCAAAGCATCTTGTTATTTTGCCCACCTGGAAGCAGAAATAAATCATTAGTTGCCATCAAGGAGATAATGTTTTATTCATAATTCACAGCCAACTCCAACCCTTTCCAATGCTTGTTTTTTCTTGAAGCAGTTCTGTTTTCTGTGAATGACATTTCTCAAAACTGTTGACTCTTTGCTGGGTGTCACTGAAAAAGGCTGGTGTTTGATCCTTGTTAAAACCTAAATGTACCTTTCATCCACTTTCTTCCCTTTTTCTGGTGTGGTCTTCCCTGACAGACATTTGCAGCCTCAGTGTTGTCACTACTCTGCACAGAACTTGTCCTGTGTACAGGTTAACTCTCCACGAGGCCTCTGCAAACCATCTAAAACCTTCTTATTCCCCTCAGTCTCTACTGTTAAATTCCTCAGAGTGACTATTTTGGCTGTAGGTAAGAATTAAGTAAAGAAATAGTTTGCAATTCCAGCAATATAAGGAGAAGCAGAGGGTAGTTAAGTGCTTGTTAACTACTTGCCTGATTGTGTCCTTCCATAAAGTGTAGGAAAAATCTGTGAATGCTGTTAGGAAACCTACCAGAACCTACAGCAGCCTTCTAAGGTGGTGAGTAGGGTTTGGCAGATGTGCAGTACAGAGAGATGTCCTCAGGAGAAGTCGTCTGAATAGTGGTTTCTGGAAGAACGATCAGAGTGAAGTGATTTTTAAAAGTTTTACTGAAGAGCATGGATTATCCAAAGTGTCACTGAAACTTCACCTAACTGAAACAAAATGCCTTTCAGGTTTCACTGTCAGGCAGTATCAAACTGCTGTCTTTTTTTAATAGTTAAATACAAACCAAGTTACCTGCTTGCTGGTTAGAATTCAGTTTTAGAAAAAGATATTTAATACAGAAGTACKATGAAGTACTTTTTCCCAAACTTCATTTACTTCTCATCCAGAAAATGRTGAATGTTTTAGGAGAATATGCTGTACCAATCTCGTTGCAGCCCAGAGTGAATGTTCTTTGTGGGAGATTGCTCCCTTTGCTGACAGGATTTGTAACTCCCCCAGGTACGTGACCAGGGAGGATGTGGCAGCAGCCTCGCTCTCCAAAGCCAGCAGCAGYGGGGGCAGCGTTCGCCTCATCTCCAAAGGAACTGGGGCTTCTCTGGAGAAAGGAAGTGCTTCTGCTGAACCATCCACAAAGTAGGTTTATTATTTAATGCAATAGGGTGATTAAGGTCTTTTGCCACTTTAAGTTAGTAAAATTATTTGCTGTGTCTGCCTTGCTGAATTACAGTAGTTAGATAAGAAACTTGCCCTAGTGCTAATGAGCTGTTCTATTCTTATAACAATTTAGATTTCATCTGTTGTATGCTGACAGAGCTGCTAATTAACTGAATCTGACTAAAACAAAATGAGAATAGTTATATGATTCAGTTAAAGAAAAGAATGTTAGCTCAGCCCTCCTGTGAGGTCAACATCAAACTGGGGACATGGAATTTTCTTCTAGTTTGGCTAAGAATTTTAAAAAAAGGGAGCAAAGAAGTGAAAATTCAAAACAGAAATTGCCCTTTAATAAGATTTCTTTTTAAACAAGCACTGTGTATCCTGCCTTGTTTCGAGTAGGACATTGATAGGCAGCCATGAAGATTGTAAAGAGAAAACAGGACATTTCCTTTGACTTTATTACTTCTGTTAAAGAGGGGGCTGAAACATTTTACTTTTATATGTGTACATGCCTGATAGAAATCATAATTTCTTTATGAATACAGCATTATTTCAGCTAATAATTGAGTGTACACGTGGAAATGGAGTAAGAGATGCAGAAGAAAAATCTGCCCTGTTATATTGCCAAATTTTGTTTAAATGGAAATATAAACCAAGTAGAGGATTTGCACTGTGCGGGTGTCAATCTGAACAAGATATTATTTCAACTAAAATTGATTTTTTCATAGCACAAAAGGTATCTAATGGAAACACCCAGTGCATAGAACCCCAAAGTGGGTTGTTGAATATCTCCCCTATCCACAGTTGTACTTTGTTCTCTGCCACCAGGTTGCTTTCAGAGACTGGAAGAGATCCCTCAGCCCTTCATCCAGTGCAGACAGAAGCTGGAGGCTCTTCCCAATCCAAAGGGTATTTGCAAGCCTTGGACAGCCAAGGGAACCCMCTGTGTCTCAGCTGTCAGCAGCCAACAGCAGAGCCCCAGCCTGGCAGCCAGGCCCGAGCCTGGGACACACGGTTCTGCTCCYACGCCTGCCAGGAGGACTTTTCCATCCGCTCCAGTCAGAGCTACCTCCGGACCAAAGTGTTCCAAATCGAACATGGGGTTTGCCAGTTCTGCCAGCAGAACGCCCAGGAGCTTTATCTCAGTGTCAGGGATGCACCCAAGAGCCAGAGGAAGCAGCTTCTGGAGAGCTCTTGGATGTCTCACCTTCCCCTTGGGCAGGTAACTGTTCTGGGGTTTCAGCAGGAACAGCTGCTCTGTGTATAGAGAGTTCAGAGACATCCAAAAGTGTTCTTACAGATCTAAKATAGAAAGTTAACTTAGCACCAACAACAGAACAAGAAAAAAGTCCTTAAAAACAATCCAATTAACTAAATCCCATTGTATTCTAACACAATTTTTACCTCTAAAAGGCACAGGCAGCAGAGTCCTGATTCTGTAGGGGTGGATGTACAGACAGGGCTGGGTGAAAACATTCCAACCACTTACAGTTGCAGCTTGTCCAGTGGGAGTAACTAAAAAATGCTAAGGCTGGCTTTATCTTGGTGAGAACTATAAATAGCTACTTCCCTGAATTTCCTTGTCCTTACAGTAGGATGTCCATGTAGTTCAGGAGTGTCTCACACTCCAATGCCTGTCCTTTGTTTGCTGCAGCTGAATGAGATGATCCGGAGCCCGGCGGAAGGGCAGTTCTGGCAGGTGGACCACATCCAGCCCGTGTACAGCGGAGGAGGACAGTGCTCCCTGGAGAACCTTCAGACCCTGTGCACAGCCTGCCACAGGGAGGTCAGTGGGTGTAGCCAGGAATCCTGGCCCTCTCACAGGGAACAGCAGGGGGGAAAYTGCAGTTAGGCTCCTCCTCAGCCCTGTTCCCTCCAGCTGCAGAACCCCTGTCCTCACAGCCTCTTCCTCCCATACAGGCAAGGTGGAAAGGTAGCATTAAACTTACAAYGTGACAGTTTCCTCTGGATTTGGGCAAATGTTGCCTTAATACACATTTGCATTTCATTAGGCTGTCTCCTGTAAAGTTAGACTGGTGTTTAACTGTGGGCTAATGCTTTCTACTGGGCACATGTTGCCAAGTAGCAATACTCACTGAACAGACCTATCTCTCTCTTTTGCAGAGAACTGCAAAACAGGCCAAGGAAAGAAGCCAGCTGAAGAGAAGGTCTTTAGCTACAAAGTATGGCTGTGATATCACCAAATTTTTTGTGAAGAAGTAAAATGCATGATACATTCAGGTACATTGTAACTCTGAAACCAATATAGTTACAGTTTTCCTCTTGCACTGATTTAACAGAAATCACTGTAGCCTATCATGCTGTTGCTAGAGAAAAGAAAACAAGGAATTAAAACAAAGAAATCATTTGTAACACTGATTGTCAGAGTGAATCCAACATACKTGATCATTATGGTTTCTTAAGGCCCTGTGGTTTAAAGCTGAATTTCTGGGTGTAGCTTTAATGCAATTTTGAAGCATTACGGGTTTCCTCTTGCAGTGTAGTTAGAACTGCAAGAAGTTGAGGAAGTTCTGTTGAAACTGCTGTTGGTGTTACAGGGTTCAATTCTATTGGGAACATTAYGGACCAAGAAGATGTCTTAGTTTTAATTCTTTTTGTTGTTCACATACCAAAACCACAGAATAAAATACAGCTATTATAACAAAAACTAGCATGAGTGAGTGGTCTCCTCTAACTCTGCTCAGCCACTGCAGGCTGACTCTTGGCACTGACCTGACTTACAGTACTTTGGCATTTAGAATTGATGGCAGTTGAACTCTGGTTTTACTTAAACCAGCTTGCATTAAAATCCTAATCAGGATAAGGAACACTAAATATTACCAATTATCTCATCAAAGGTAGTTTCTGGGAAATGCTACAGTCAAATTCTCCTTAACAAGATTGCAGAGATGCTGGTAATTTTGGACTGCTTACCTGGCTTTCTTWACAGTTTCTTTAAATAAATACAGTTCTTTTTCCTGGTGATTTTTTTAATGCTTTTTCTGTCTCTCCTCACCCCTTGAATGCTGTAAGGCAGTCATAAGCTCATAAAACACAGCTGCAATTTCAACTACATCTAGTTAAAATAAGCTGAAAAGCTTTCTGAGTTATCCTTCTGAGAAAAATCCCTAAAGTTATAACTCTTGAACAGAGAACAAGAATGTTTAAGACAAGGTCTTTGTATGAGTGCACCATTTTCTATAGAGTCAAACTAACAGGATGTGAGATGTGTTAGATAATGTTTGTGGTGTCTGAGTATAATAAAGGAATAGTCTCTCCAGCAGTTTAAAAGACCAGGTAGCAATAGCCTGATAGTAAAGTGTGAGGGATTTTTAAGTTTATACAGCCTTTACAAGAGTCCACACGGCAGTGTAAGATTTCATTAGAGAGGAGGAAACCAAGAGTATAGGGGAGGAAGCTTAACCTAAAYTTTACTTATTGAGTAAATCAGGAATTGCCTAGTGTAATTCCTGATAAAGAAGCCACATAGTTAAACAGCAGTTACATGGGTCTTTATCTTACTTACCCTGTTCTCAGAGGAATTTGTCTGAGGTAACACAAACAGCCTGGAAAACAAATTCTGTGACAAGATTTTAACTGAAGAAAGTTAACTCTTCTTCCTCCTCCTGAAAAATGTATTTCTACTTAATAGAACTTTATCTGAGGAAAACACTCTGATCCCTGTCCCCTCAAAGAAGCTTTAGGGTAACATCTGGGATCCTACTCTTAACAGCAGAACTCAACTCTCTGARCTTACTGTAGTCCCACTGTGCTTTCCTGGGTCAGATCATGCAAGGAGGGCATGGAAAAGCATGGGAATACTGAGCCAATAATCGGTTCATGTTTATTGAGTAATGTCCACAATACTGTAGCTGTTTATACATTTGTAAAGTAACGCTGATCTCTTGCTGATTCTCATTAAAACAGATGAAGGTCACTGTAAAGCAACATTGGCACATGTGGGGTGAGGGGCCAGAGGTGACAGAGCTGTCCCCTCCTCTCCATCCACGACACAGAGTGCAGGCCTCAGTAAACACCAGTGAGTTGCTCACAGTTAAACACCCTTAAGGGGGGTCATTTCCATACAGCTTTGGCCCTTGCACACAGGAAGGATATAAAGTATCCCAAAACTTCAGTGATCCACTGCAGGCTATCAGTTAAGCTCACTGTCCAGTTATTTCTGTTTGGGAGAAGTGACAAGATCTTTTTAGACAACCAATGCCAGGAGAGCTTAGCATGGACTAGAGAATGAACTGTATACTTTAAATAAAAATAAGGATATTTTAGAAGTACTTGAAACAGTGATTAACCAAAAAATACTGGGCTCTGTAATTATGATTAGTAATAAATATAAATTACTTAATGTTTATATATATCAATTTAAGTAGACTAATGTCACTTGATAAAGTCTGATCCAGAAGTGTAAAGCAGCACATTCTGCATKAATTTCAACAGGAATATTTGCACACAGCCCATTCAGGTCCATAATTAAACAAGCTAATGCAAACAAAAGATGCTCCCTTTGGACAGAGAGTTTGAAACTACTCTTGCAGCCATTCCAAACCTCCAAGACGAGTTGCTACAGCCCTCCCTCACGGCTGCCAATCCAAGTCCTTGGGAACGCGGCGCTCAGTCCCCGCCAGCCCATCTGCAGCGCTCCCTTCCCGCGGGACGAGTCCCACGCCGCTCGCGAGGGCACAGGATGGCCAGGCTGTGTCAGAAGAAGGTGGTGTCCGCGGAGAAGGCCCCCGCCAGCCGGAAATCCTCCCGGGTCAGCACGCTGTACATGCGCTGCGGCAGCGCCTTGGAGTAGGGGGCGGGCCGGGGCACGGACGTGCGCAGGATCACCTCCCGGCCCGTGGGCGGCGGGAATTCCGACTGCACCCCCTGCCTGCGCTCCTCCTGCGAGCCCGAGCGCCGCAGCTCCTCCTCCAGCGGCGGCACTGCGGGAACCTGGAGTAAGAGCAGAGGGACGGTGACAGCGCAGGCTGCTGCTTAACACTGGGAGTCAGGAAATAGTTCTCAAGAGGAACAGAGGAAGGTTATAAATGGGGAACACATCCAGAGGCTTTATGTGTGCACAGAGCAAGGCACTAATGGTATGCCAGGAAATAAAGCAAACGTAATCAGATGGAAGAACCCTCGTGTGGATGGTGAAGCTCTGCCTAGATGAAGCTCCTGAAGTGGCAGTGAGAAGCAAGGGCTGTGACTGGAGGGAATGGCCCCTTCTCCTGTGGCTACAGGAGGCCAAGCCAGCCTCCTCCTCCTCAAAATCATCAGTGCCACCACTGCAGTCCTGACAGTCACCTGCCTGTTCAGAGTCCAACATTACTGCGGGACATGCYTTTCCTGGCCAGAGAGCCTTGCTGAAATTTCACTGCAGAGCAAGCSAGACGCTGCACAATCCCCACCGATGCTCACTGCTCGGAGCCAGTGAGCAGCAAACGGATGTCTGGGTACTGCAAGAAGGGCTGGCGTGCCCAATAAACATTCCCTAATTACATATACCTATGGATACACACACCCCCACCAATACCATGATAGCGTCCTTTCTAATTTAAGCGTGTACAACTCCAGATTAGCAATGTCACTGAGGGGTGGGCAGAAGCCACTGGCTGACCCTCGTGGGCCCTTACAGCTGCCGCTGCTCCCACCCCTCTCCCAAGATTGGGAGGACCCAGCCCCACTTGGCTCTGCAATCTGTGCCACAGAATTCACCAGGGACAAGTGCCCCTTGTTCCCACAACAACTTCAGGAAACCAAAGGAGAGGATGTTCCCTGKGCTACCCTTTATACAGTTACCCCGCTTCCTTTCCAAATATCTTTGTCCAAAAAGTTCCATAGCTCCATTAAGTACTAGTGTTGGGAAAGCAGCATCCAGCTAATTTGTCCATCAATACCTCCCCCCAAAACATCAACAAACAAACAGTGGTGGCAACAGAGAAGAATATAAAAGCATGGCCACATATTTCAGCATCAGAAAACATCAATACTCACTTGAAGAAATGTTTTTTGGGGTTTTTTTTTGTTTTGTTTTGAGAGAGTTTTTTAGGTTTTTTTTWATTAAACATTTCTCTCTCTTTTCACTACATGTTATTAGGCTCTAAAAATAAAGTGTGAATACAGAAAAACCATTCTGGAAACACAAAGTTATTTTTATGCTTAACATGTGAACAACAGTACCAACTAAATCCGCCTGCTGCACTACATCTACCAGAAGGTTCAGCTCTATGCAGCTAAAGATGAGTGGGAAAGGAGGGATGAAGTCGGTTACCTCATCAGAAGATTCAGTCAGCTTGGAAAGGGATGAGAAAAGAACCAGTGATGAAAGACAGAAACAAAGGCAAGTCAGAGGTGACTTTACAAGAGGTTAGGAGGAGACTGTAGGTTTAAGAGACATCATGCACTCTACTTCCAAGAACATGCAGTGGCTATCACAGTTTTCCTGAGAAAACTTGAGAGCATAACACATTATACACAGCTCAGAGAGGAGTCCAGGTTCCAAAGGTAATGAACAAGGAATTCATTCAACTTCTATTTACCAAACAGCTCTACTGAAATACCTCATGGGAGGTTAAACACAAAGGGGGATTTGTAGCAAGTAGGCTGCTGTCCCATTACGAAATCTTAATTAACACTGACCAGCTACTACTGGGAAGTATCTGTAACCCTGCTTTAGCTACTGGTGTTTCAAAACAAACCAAACCCTAGAAATTTGCATGCAATTTAACACTAGAAAATTTCTCAGCTTTGGAAAGATACTGCCTCAGTACTAAAGAGGCCAGTGCACACCTGTGCATTCACTTACAGGGCAAGATCTTGGCCTTTACAAGGGAGTCTGTAAGGGTGGCTGGTTGGCATGCTGAGATTTGCAACCAGATCTTCCCTAGAGACTGGAAGATTAAAATGTTCTGATTTTCATTCCTTAGAATAACCATGGTCTGTTTTCAGAATGGTCCTTTTTATGCTGAGTTCCAAAATACAGATTATTACAAAAGCATCCATACCTTAAAAGTTTAACACCCAATCACAACATTTTTCCAGCAATTATTTCCAAATGGGATTTCAGGCTGCTACCTTGTTATTACCACTAGTTAAATTTGAGTTAGAAAACCTGATGCTATGAACAGGTGTAATTCTGACAGAAACTGAAGGCTGACTGCAGTCCATGAGGTTTGGAAATCAATACTTTCCCGCTAATTATTCCAAAGACTGCTTAAGAGAAAAAGGCAACATTTGTATCAATATCAGCAAGGGAAGGGTCTCCAGAAAACAGATGCAACACTGGCAAGAGGTAAACTGAATGTAGAGTCCTACTGAAAAAGAACTGAAACTCCTAAGCATGCTGGTATCCACAGAAGAAATCTGAAGTATTCGAAGTATAAGCCTCAGTCTAAAAAGTTACTCCTCCTAAAATATTTAATATTATGTCCTCTTTCTCTCCATTCCTATTTGAAACAATTAACACTTGATTGTTCTTGCTGTGATAAAACAGAAATTTCTGCCTTAATAGCATTACTGTTGTTACCATTTGAAGTACATCAAGCATTAATGACCCCTATCTACCCAGCTGGCTTCAGTTGTTCAACATCCCAGGTCACTTACTCTTCTTTGGTCTTGCAAGGTTCTGTTATTGCCAAAATCATGTTGAACATCACAAAAAACACCTCAAGCACATTTATGACAATGCATGCAGGTATGCAGACAAAATACACTGGCACCATATGGTAACTCATTGCCTCATACTGCTTGAATTGGGAGTGTCTGCAAAGCGACCCAGAGCTCTCTCTTACCCTCTGAGCATTCACAAACAGCTTGTGAATAATGCTGCCAGCAGGTCCTCTTCCTGCACCAACAACTGACACTTCTGGCTGCTCCAGGAGACAGTTTACAAATCTGATGGAACAAATGATGGAAAAGGAGAAAGGAGTGTTTAATCCTCAGCCATATCCACTTTCCTGACCTAACCCCAGAGGTGTTTCCTGTGATGAAGCCTCTACTGAGCATCATTTGCACAGGGTGAGAACTGGCAGACTTGATTCTCTATTCTAGAAGTTTAAGGAAAAAAATTCTCCTCTCAATTACCTAAGAATGGAACCCAGGCTCCATCTAATGCAGATGTATAAATTCAACAGGAAAAGCCTCCATGGTGTTGGCCATATAGAAGTATTAATAAGGGGACAATTTTCTTTAGCACTAAGACATTGCTTTGGTCAGACATCATATCTCTGAACTCCCAACACATACTGCACAAATGTCATCTCTCCCTCCCAGCACAGCGGCAAGAAGTTAACTTGGGTTTTGTAACATATTAGTCATCTTGAGCAGCAAGTAAATAATCTGACAGCAGGTAGTGATGCAAGGGAACATTCCCTGTCACTTGCCATTCAGAGCTCCTCAGTGATATGATTCAAATCAGTAAGGAGACAAGAATAAGAAAACATAACTTTGGCTATTTCATTCCATAACATTTATAGAAAATACTGAATTTCTAGTCCTAATTTTACTGCTAGGGTAACAGAGTTCATCAAATACACCTTTTATATACACAAGAAAAAAAAATAAAAATCCCCAATACTGTCAAGATAAAACCAAATTCTATTAAAATAACCTGGATCACACGTTTTCAAAGAGATGCTTAATTGGAGGAGCATGGAGGGTACCCACACACATCATCTCTAGACAGTTTAGTGACAGGGATACCCAAATATGTTTCCTTAGTATTTATTGTCACCATTTCCATCTGTCCTGAATTTTGGAAGTACAAACAAGTGCATCAGAGCAAAACCAAAACAACACAGTGAAAAATAAGAACTGAAAAAAATCAGTCACCTCTGTAGATCTTCTTTCTCCTCTTCATTTTCACATTTCTCTACCCCAAATTTTGCTTTAAGAGACCTTGCCCTGGCAATGATAGCTTCCACACTCATAATCTGAGCGATGATTTCCTGCAAGAGTTTAACAAAAGGAAAAATTAACAAGATGTTTTTTTAACATTCCCATCAACAGTGCAAAAGTCTATCAGGTTTTCAGCCCCAGCCAGTATGAAAGCCTTACTTCCAACTTCTTGTCCTCTGGACTGGGGAAACGTAGTACTTTGCTGGAATGGGATATTATCTGCTTAATAATCTTCTTAACTGAAGATATATCTTCTAGTGCTTCTATTGGAAGGAAAGAAGAAAAGTTGTAATTATTGCATCACTGTTCTCCCTCAAATATCTTAATAATTTATTAAACATTATTTACCTTCCTCCTTTACCTTGAGTACAGCTGCATGGATGATGCAAGGCAGGAGATGCCTTGCAAGGTCAGCTGGTTTCTGGACTGCGAGATAATGAAGCACCTGCAACATTAGAATATTCAATATTGTAGTGATCCAAACTACTTCCCAAAGATAAGGTTAACTGGGAAAAATGAATTCACAAGAACAGAACACTGCTGTAAGACAGGACCTGATAGGCAGTTTTACATGAATCCTCAGTCCCAACAGGTTAGAATGAAACTAAAAAATAATTATGTGTTAGGAAACTAAAGTGTTCCTAACACACACAAGAAGGTAAAAATCTGATTTATTTACTGGTAATTCAAAGTACCACCCAAGTAACATGCGTACTTTTAGGCATTTCAAACACACTCTTGTAGAGCAGCAGGAACTTCTGATTAACCCTAAGCCATGCCCAAAACAGTTCAGAAACTCCAAGGATACAGCACCATGACTTGTTAGTGTTTAAATGCTGCAGGAGGAAGAAGGAAGGGCTGCACTAGCATCACAGACCAGACTGGCCCCAGCCCCAGAGCTTTCACCTTCTCAGCCTCTCTGGTGTCATCGAAGAGCCTCTTCTGCCTCCGTGCCGGGACTGGCTTTGCCGTCTCCCAGGCCTCCACCCACATGTTGCTGGGAATCTTCATTCGGGCACTCAGCTCGCCCTTAATGACTTTATTCCCCTTCTCATCAACCACTTCCTCCTCGATGTAATCCCGAGGCGAGTACCACCTCACAAAATCCTCCAGACAACAGCCAGGATTAGCTGCCTGCAGGGAAGAGAGGACAGAAAATTTGTTCCTGAACACTCCTAATAAAAACATGACAGCCTGGGCAGGAAGGCAATGTGGTTTAGTGGTAGAGCATAGACTAAGAGACCAAACTCAGGGAATTCTTCTGTGCAGTCACCAAACTGTACAGTAGGACAGAGACCTGGGAGGGTGAGGGAATAAAGCATAAACCAAGACTATGGCAAGGGGTAAAACCCACATCAACAACAAAAAAATCACCTTCTCATCACCCACCAACGTACATTCATCTGTTATTTCAGGCAAGCTTAAAATTATACTGTTAAGCTTCTACTTGGCACCTGACACATGTAATAAATAGGAATTTTCACTAATTCCTTTCTGTATAAGCTTATCCCATTAAAGACTTAGGTGAAAACAGCCCAAGCCTAAAAGAATCACTGGGCTGCATAAGTATGCTTTCAGCACTGACTTTCCATATTCTAACACTCCAGTGACAAAATGCACCTTTTCTCCCTCTTTTAAAAAACAACTTAAAAAAAATTTCCCCCCAAAAATTAACTTCGTTTTTCATAGATRGAATGTCAACACAATTAAAAACATCCATAAGTCCAGAATGTAAAAGGAAACACAGTTTTCCATTTGATGCTCCCAAGAAGAGTGCACTTGTGCTTCACATTATGGTTCTGTATTTTGAGTTTTTAGATTACTTGCACCACATAAATAAAACTTCTACATATACTTAATATGCTATGAGTCACTGTTAATAAAGTGATTACTGATATTTTATAAATACTCCAACTGTACAGCACATTATATCCTTTTACCATAAACACTGCAATAATTAAAAAATACATATGGCTATTTCATTACAGAAATTCATTATTGAATATCTTCAATATTTTTAGTTGTGAGCTCCTGTGATGAAGCAGTGTATGTGCTCTTAGCTCCCTCTGCAGAGCTCAAACAAGAAATGAAACAAATTACCCAAAACCACAGCTAGTCCAGCTCCAATCTGACGAACAGCTGTTTTAATTCACAATTTATCAATTGTATGTTTTATGTGTTTTCTCCCTTCCCACAGACATTGTGCAAATTTACTGGGATGTTACAGCATAATAGGACACATCATCAGAGATTCTGAAATGTGCCAAGAGTTTTACCAATAGGCTTTCACTTTCAACTTGAAATTAATTCCAAACTGTTTTGTGGAGARAAACAACTTACAAACCTTCGGAATTGTTCAACACAAGCAGTTTAATTAAGAAGGAAGCAATCTCACAGAACTCTCCAGGCAGCACTACCTTAAAAGACTCCATGTCTGACAGCAGGCAGGCGCTCTGCATGCGCGCCCGAAGGTGAGCACCCTCTGCTGATGTGCCCAGCTTTGCCAGGACCTCAGACTGCTCTTCCAGCAGATCTTCAGTCATGGGTGCTGGCTCCTGTGACATGGATAAACACAAGGTTACAAACARCCTCTCCTGGACTCAGCCCTTAGCAAGGAAGGAGGAGCAGAAAGCTCCCTCTCACCAGAAGTTCATTCTACTCCATTTGTACTCAAAGGAAATAATCAGAACTTTCTGCTGTTTACACAGTTCAGCCTCAGCCTGTGAATCTGAAGATGACACTAACAAAGAGAAACTAAACAGAAAATAACCTGAGAATGAAGTAACAATATAAGGATGTATTGTTAAAATGCCAAATCTAGATGAAGTCCAGAAAGCATTTGACTGATACTATTTTGCTGAGATGGATGAAAATCTACCTAAAGCAATGTAGAATTTTTGCTGTTGATACTGTCAGCATATAATTAATTGAGAACATTTTGCCTGACTACTCTCTGCTCATATATTTTATCAAAGCAAAGTGACATTAATTTAAAATAATTTCTCTCAGGAGAATGAAAAACATTGTATTCTTTGTGCATGGCTGATTTCAAGCTCCTTTCTGTGACRGCACTGCTTCCTATTTCATCCCTAGTCACTCTGCAGGAAAGCCTGTTGATGTCAGGTAACATTTCTAGTTGTCTGATGATAAACCTGCTTTAGAGAATGGCACCAAAACTGATGACTGTGGCTTTTAAGATATGAGCTAAGAAATTWAAAAAATAGCAAAACTGATCCAGTTCTCTGCAAAGTCAGCTAGAAATCTCGGTGGTGGAAGGACCACAGCAGTTCCTACTTTACAGGAAAGAAAGTAAGGAGGGGATGGAAGATGCATCAAGAACTGGAAGTAAAAGGACCCCCAAATTTAAGGCAAGGCAGCTTAATTCTTGTTTAAGAATTTTGTTTGGAGTGAAATTTGGTAAGGAGACTCACTCTCAAATAAAACAAAGAGCATGTGAGATTAACAGCCTCGTCAAGTTTTAAAAATGAACAACAAAGGTCTTAGGGCAAAATACACTTAGCAATTTTAACAACAGGTAAGGTTGTAACCTGCAGTTTTATACTATACTATAACTATAGTTACACAGTATATACAGTACACAGTTTCACAATCCCAGGTATGAGCCACATTGTGTGTGTTGTACTGCACATCTGGCTCAGCTCTTGCTCCCTGACCTGTGTTATTGGAACGTAGAGAGGCTCTCCTGGATGCAGCAGCATCAGCTTTCCRTGTGGATGCAGACGCCCTTCTGGTTTTAAGTTTGCAGGCTCTTTGTTGCCTTTCTTTCCATTTTCCTGTCCATTTCCCTTAAGATCTTCTGTGTCACTGAGACATTCAAAAAATTCCTCTTCACTGTCACTCCACGATTCCCAAGACTTGCCAAATTCTTTTTCCTTATCAGGGTTGTCTCCAGAGTGGTCTGCTCCTTTTGCACCATCACCAGAAGCAGCACCAGGTGAACGATCAGATGTGCTCCCCCTTTTCCCCTCATCTCTTGCTTTCTTCCTTTCAATGCAACAATTTAACATCTAACAAGTGAAAGGAACAAAAAATAATTGTTTAGCAATTACTTCTCTTATGGAAACAATCATACAGAAAAACTTGGAGAGTCACTGAAAACATCTTACAATTCTAAAAGAGAACAATTCCATTGAATTTGTTGCTATAAAAAAAGATTTTCCCAAGAAATGAATTCCACACCCAAAAATACAAGCATAACTACATCTACAACAACAATATATTTAGCTAATAATTGCTATAATTTTGACAGTTCCCTTAGGAGAGAAATCATTCTTAAATTTGGGATATTTACCTGAAGTTTCTGATGCAGTAGACAACATCTCAGATCTGGAGAGCCATTCGCTAATCTAACAAAAGGTAGAAGTGTAACCATTATCAATTATAAAGTTGAGTCTTTCACACACATGTGGTCTTAAATCACATGAAATCTAAAAGAGGGACAAATACCCACATTGAGCCCACCCCCACTATTTCAACTACACAGCTCTTCTATTGTCTCAGTAAACAAGCCCAGAATTTAAACAACATTTTTTTCCCAGAGGTCATTTCAGGAGCTCAGAGATCACTCACACTAGTATTAAAAATCACACCCTGCATTTCCTCGTTCAGTTTTCTACTTGGAAGTTAAAAAGGTAACTGTTTTCAAATAAAAATTAAGCATTTTTGTACTTTTAAAACTGCAATGATACAGTGGAGTGATTGCTATATATTTCAGCTTCTATTTTATCTGCTAGTGTATTTCAGCTTCTATTTTATCTGCTAGTGTAACCATTTGAAAGGATCGCGATCAATTGATTGAAACTAGTGATCAAATGGACAGTACATCCCATTAAAAAAAGGCACACCAAAAAACAACCCTAAAGGTAGGATATATTATTGCTCTACCTCATCTTGACAGAGCCCTTTGTTTGGTCTGCAACAAGCTCTGCTGCAGCTGTCATAACTTGGAAGGATTGGAATACCTGCAAAGGCCAGCAGGAACTTGGAATAGCTTCCTTAGAAGAGCAGTGGAACTACACCACAGTAAGTTTTTTTTYGCACTCTTATTCACGGAGTGGAGTAATCTCTAAGCTGAGCTTCCCCAGCCATCCCGAAGTTTTCAAAGGAGGGCACACATGCTTTTCCCAACTCCAGCCCTTTCTTGCATTAAGGAAGTAGGATAATAAAAACAGAGCATAACATTTGCAATTAAAAAACCCAAAACTGTATGTTTCAAAGTCACAGTGAACTCACTCAGTTCTTGGAACAAAGAACATTTTCTATGACAAAGGAGCAACAACAACAACAACAAAAATCTTACCCTGGAATAAGATAGTTGTTCTCCCATCTGTAGCGCATTTCCAGCACAAACTCTTGCCAAAGATGAGCTACTCCTTTGACTCCTCCATGGTAGAAGTTGATCATACAAAGACATAAAGCTAATTTGTATGTCAGACTGTCAGAAGGAGCAGATTTGAACTGACTGAAGAGATTCTAGGCAAGAAATAAAAGCAAGAAATACAGAAACAATGTCATTTTTTCCAAAACTATGTGATCGCTTTCCTGTTTGTCRCTGTAAGTGGCTAAACAACATTTTAAGCTTGTAAGTGTAAGATACCAAAAACTACAGTTCTTTGGAAGAAAAAAGAAATTAGAAGGAAACAGAAATCGTCACTATTTCTACCTAGAGATTCCACAAAGGTAAATTCCTCTTCTCAAAAGTTAACTATTACAAGACGTAGGGCAGCCACAGCAAAGTCTGTATGAACACACTCAGAATTGCTTTCTCTCTCGTGTCAGTCAGTAAAACTTACATAATCTTCATTCTCTGGAGGAGGATTGTTTCCTGCTGAAGTGCTGGTGCTAGCTCTGTTTTCAAACCCATCTGCAAGTTTGTCAGCAGCATCAGGAAATAAGAACTTGAAGAAAAAAAAATTAACCTTCCATCAGTATGGTTTTCCCGCTTTTCCCACTTTCACCACAATGCTGCTGCTGGCTACATACCAGCARTCTCTATAATTAAAACTGTTGGCAGAGTTCAAAGTTCAGTTTCRGTCCACTTATAGTGCACAGACTTGTAACAACCTGGGCTGTTTCAAGAAGCTGATAAATGCAATTCAAATAATGGAACTGMCATCAGATGCCTTTAAATCTACTACAGGCTGTAAACCAAATGCTGCATCAGTGGCAGCATGAAGTCCCTGTTTTATGTGAATTCCATGTGCATGGGCAGCTCACTCACCAGAAGAATAGTGTTCAGAACATCATTGTTCAAAGGAGACTCATCGACACCTCTGTGCTTGCGAATCTTTTTCTTTGCACTGTGAACCATGTTTGTGACAGATAAYTTATGGATTGGGACTGGTGCTGGCTCCGTGAGCTTCGACAGCGCGTGGGTAATATCAGCAACCTCTGTAAAATAAAATAAAAGCAATTAGAACAAAACAAAAAAAGCCACCAAACACTACACCATTGTCTCTTTAAAAGTTCACCTGTCTTATTCAGCCTATTTATCTTATGTTGATTTTTAACCCCTTGTGAACCAGAGCTACACCTCTGCTGTCAGGTTTCATGCCTGATATTCGCTATTAGCAAATACAAGCAGCAGGAGGTCACAAATGAGTCACAGACTGCCCTTCATTTAATTCACCAAAAAAATTCTAGACTGAGCTGGCTGCAGACAGTGCCTGATACCTGCTGTGGTAGTACTGCTACTGCACACAGTTACCAACAGAGGATCACAAAAGCCTGCTGAACAGTCAGTGTTTAAACCTTGTTTGTACATCATACTAACAAACACATTGTAGGTAACAAAGACTGCTCAAGTGTGTGCTAAAGCTTTAGGTAAGTCTTAAATAAATCTTGTATTAATCACTATATACCTGATTAAACTGTGTGTAAGCACAATTCTGTTTTTAGAGTCCTCAGGTAAACTTCTCAAATCAAAAGACTGTTTTTTTCCAGAGCTGCTGCTGGTAAACTTTAGAATGTCTCTTACAATAAACTGAATTAATAGTGTTAAAAAGAGGACAGATTTAAGTGAATAATTAGCAGCAGCCTGAAAAAGCTCATCTTGGCAAACATTTCAAGAATATTAAAGCTAAGAAGGGTTAAAGAGATTGTATGTCAAGCAGTATGAGTAATATACACCCTACTCGGTCTAACACCTTTTTAAGCGAACTAGCAAGCTCCTTCAAAACTAAGATCAAATATAACCAAAGAAAACRCATTGATACAGGCCATATTTGGAGGGAAAAAAGGTGACAAGCAGCAGGAAGGAAGGGAATGTTCACTATGTACAGCAAGAAAAGCGAAAGAGAGGGGCAGAGACATCAAAAAGATGTCAGTATGGTTGGGATAAAGTCTGAGTTGCTAGTCAGATAATTTGAGGAGTTTTAATCTTCTTTTTTCCTTAAAGGTCCTTAAAATGGAGAGGATGACAGCAGTCTTTCAAACAGATTAGAGACTCTTTAAACTGGCTGTTAAACATGTACTACAGAGTACATCAGAAAGGAGAAAAAAGCAGAAAAAACCAAAAATACATAAAACTATACAAACGAATCTGATGTGTGCTCAAAACCAACTCCTGTACATTCTAGTCAAATTTTAAGCTTTTATTTTCCAGTGAAAAGAAACACCCACAACTATTAACAGGCAATTGTTCCTCTGGGACTTTGCGAGCTAAACTCATCTAGAATTCATGAGAAACACTACCATGTAGCACTGGCCAGAAAATTCCCAAGAGTATTACAGAAAATGTTTAAGAGTCATAAATACCCATCAATCTGAAGTCAAGGAAAGGGGACAGGGAAGGTAAAATAATACAAAACAATTTCAAATAACACAAATCAACAGGATTTTAGTTTTACCTTTTCCTTCCTCCTCAAATGCAGACCTTCCAAGTATCTCATCAGTTGACTCCTTCCGACGGCAAAGCTTGAAGAATTCAGTAAGAAAGTCACCTGTAAGAGAAACAAAGCCTCTGAACTGGTGCTTTGAAAATCTCACTGAACAATGAGCCAACACTCAAAATCATGCCTGAAGGACAGTAATTTTTATCTTTTCATCTGAAAGAACAAAATAATCTGTTCTGAAGCACAAATATCTTAAACCACACAATTAAAGCTTAGGAAAATGCACACCTAGGCAGCCACTGGCCACCTCTCCAGAGCCCAGTTCTGTCTGCAGATTAATCCACTTCTTCACCCAAAGCAAGATGAGACTTTGAAAGTTTYGAAGCCCTTTTCCCCACAGGCTTAAAGGCAAGAACAGACAGGAGAGTAGAGCTCTCCATAAGTACTAATCCTCCCTGCTACACAGATTGATTGAACTGAGGAGATGGATACATGCAGAACACACTTAGTAAAATGGAAACATTCTAGGAAATCTAAATTTTCACAGAACACAGAGAAAATTCTTACTTTCTGGAACCTGGTGAAGTATGAACAGCAATGAATTCCATGGTACACAGACACAGAATAACCTACAACAGAAACTTATGTATCTCCAAAGCTTGAAAAAGAAACCAAAACTATTTTCCACTCAAAAAAATAAGGAGAGTGAGGAAACAGAGGCCACCAGGTAATCAACAATTCAACCCTAAATTCATAACTTAGTAGTTTAGAAGCYGTAAGAGAATACAGAAAATTCTGATATCCTACCCAATAGACACTGAGGGTTATCTGCTTTTCTGACTCTCACAGACCACTGGGGTGCTTGAATAGGGTCCAGGTCACTTGGGGGGAAAAAAAAAGAAAAAAAAGAAGAAAAGAAGAAAAAATTAAAACAAAAAAGAAAACCAAATGCAATGTTATCACCATAAGTATGCAAAAGATGAGGATCAAATTCTCAATAAATGTCATGTCATAAACATGGAAGCCACAATATGCACCACATTACACAGGAGAACATGACAAACAYTGAAGTGCAAGAGTCCCTGTTCTCATACATATATACATCACACAAGGAAGAAACACACAAGAACAATTCAGTTAGAATTGTCTTCTTTTAAAGTGTAACATAAACATTTCTGCATTAATTAAGAAAGAAGCAAAAAAACCAACGTGGTTTATCGTTGTAAGTATCAGTACACTTCCTCTTCAGCAGAAAACCTGGATGGTAGTTTTTGGGAGAGGGATGTCAAGCAGTGACTTCTTTTTACCTTCCATGCTCCGCTATCATCTTTCCCAAGAAATAYGTGATACACAAAATTTTCAAGTCTAACATGAGAATATGCTCAAAAACAGGGGGATGTGTTCTGTTGAGATTACAACACAATAATATTTTCTCACACAGAAATGCATTTCAAAAGGTGTTTTCCAAATGAGATGTTCTATCAACTGATGGGCTCTTTTTCACACACGAAGCCACATAGTGGTTTAGATGTCACTAAAATGCAGTGGTTAACAAATAAAGCACACTTTTAGTATTTACAATTCAGACAAAATACTTACGAATAAACATCATTGTCGACAATTATACCTTCTGCCAGGTGAGGCCATGTTGTAGCTAAATGCAGCTCACTGAAACAAAACAAGATTGCAGTCTTTTAGTGCTAGCAGAAGGTGTTCTCTCCATCAMAGTTAATATCTTGAAAAGTATTTGTGATAGTTCATATTCGATTCCCTCWATGTATTTTGTTCTCCAGTTAGTTTTCTCACTGCATACCCGACAGCAAGTCCAGCCCTTGAACAAAGGCACATCATTTTTAAGGTTTATCTTAAGGTGTATTTCAACATAATAATTTCAGACATAAATGAGGTACTCAATAAGTTTATGGTAAAAGACTTATGAGCTTGAACTCTGAATATCATCAGACAATTTTGCAAATGGTCTCACTTTCTCTTAAACCATTACCCTTCACAGATGTTTCTGATGTACTTGAATAATTAAATATCTGTTAGGGACATCCTAAGTGGTAGGTAGGMAAAGCTAAGATTTGAAATAACACACCTTTAAGTCCTCCATTAAGGAAGTTACAAAACAGTTTTCTGAACTCCTATCTTACCTAATAGGATCTTCACAGGCACCAAATGGTAACTTCCCAAACTCAAGGCCTCCAACTTCTCCCCCAACAAGAGCATCTATATCTGAAGAAAAAATATATTTTCCATWAAGAATTTGTGGAATATTTGAAGCAGCATACCATCTTAATTTAATTTCACAGTAAAGACTGTAACATGCAGGATGACCAGAGAATAGCTGAACAGCTAAAGTGACTGAGCTARGAAAATACAATCCTGGCATACAGTCAAAGTAATTGCTTCCAACAGAAACTGGGAAGTAGTCATTCAACAGGACATTCAAAAGGACAGATAAAATTCTTGTAACTCATGTTAAKGGAAGGTCACTCCCTTCACACAGGCAATGATGATAGCTAGACAGACAGCGTTAAAGAGTCAATGTTCACACAAGAACAGACACAAAAGTGCCATAAAAATATTTGGGCGGAAAATCAGTTCCAAGCAGAAAAGGAAGACTCTAGAAGAGCAACTCTGCAGAGTGAAAAAACAATTACTTTTAAAAGGTTGACAATTTTATGAAAAGAGTGATATGTCTCCTACAATTAAGAACTTAAAAGAKCTGGGAGATTCCCTGTACTTAAAGCTGCCTCCCAGCATCCTCAGGCACCTCCCATGTTATATCCCTCAAATACATAAATCAAAAACAGACAGCCTCCACTGAACAAAAATTAAAGTGGATAATAATAATAATGTATTGCAATGCCATTATAATAATGATGTTACAGCATCTGATCTGCAATTTAAAATGCATCTGGCAAACTGTTTACAAACAAAACAAGTGAGGTATTAGCACAGATAAAGTATTTGGATAACTTAATTACATAATTTCTTCTTCAGAGAAGATAAAAGACATTTAAATTCTTTGGCTTTATTTGAGAAGAGCTAATTGAGTGATGGCAATAAGTTACTAGTTCTCCCCAGTGAACACAAAACCACAACTGCACATAGCAAAAGCAGTAAAAATGATGCTGTCCATCTCCAGTTTCTGCAACACACTTTGACACTGGCTCCCTTAACCAGAATTCTCTAAAGGAGTAGCAGTTATTCAAACTGCCSAAATCAAGAAATATGATTCGAGTGATACAACTCATCCATCACAAGCCATGGATCCTGACTTAGTGAATAAGTGTGGCAAGGCAGAGAGAGACAACAGCATACAGATTTCTGTGTCTGCAGAAACAATAAAAAAATAAAATCTGCAGAATTCATTTCCCAAGTTCTTTAGGTAAACTTGGTTTACCAACAGAGAGAAACTGTAATTTAAAACAGCACTGATTTTCTCTCCTTAATAGCAGGACTCTCTTTAAAAATATGTTCAACATACATTCCTTAGATACAGAGCATACAGAATCAACCTCACTGCACACTTCTTCAAAACATACCTCTGTTCAGTGTGCTTTTTTTTAAGGCAAAGGAAAGCCAAACAATCAGATAACCAGACCAAGGCCACATGAGTTCTGTCTCTCTAAATGTGCCCTAAATACTTCAACCTTGTCATATAAAACTACTACCAAGAAAAGAACTTGGACATTTTAACTGTTCCATCACCTTGTACCTAAAACACATCACTAATAAAATGTAGGTTAAGAAGGAACTAATATTTACCTTTTTCCTATGGGTTTATCTTTGAGAAGTTTATTTTTTTCTGATGCTACAAAACAAATCCTTGATACTCAAGGAAGAAAGTGTCACCATCAAGCCACAATATGAGAGATCATTTTGAGCATACCAAGCAAGTAACTACCTCTGTTTTTCCTGAAGAGTATCACTTTGGCATAAACTTATCAAGTCTGGTCTACTTTAAATTCAAGACTATACATTATTTCTCCCCTTTTTCCTCTTCACACAAGGCTATTATAATAAAATACTTATTCAGGAATTCTTCCTGCATTAAAAAAGATAACTGAATTTGCTTGGCTTATTTAGTACTGTGTAAATCACAACAACAAAAATCCAAACTTCTACCTCAAGTGAGGTCCATATAATATTTTCTGCTTTTCCCTCTGTTAATCCACTTAAATAGTGAAGTATAAAAATACAGTACTTTATGGAAATAATTGACAAATACTCCCATGAAGTATTAGCATCTACTAGAACCTGAATCCAAACACTCCCCTAAGGAATTCAGGGCAGAATTCTTCACAGATTCACAGTCAGTCACCCTTTTCACTCCACACAGATACYACCATTTTAGAAACATCATTGTATTTCTAAATGCTAACCAACACCCCTGTTTCTAGGCACAGCCCGACCCAGAACACTTGTCCCAACCACGAGCCACAGACAKGACTTCAGAGCAGCTTTAAGCTTGCTAGCCTGTCACACAGACCTGGATCACACAGAAGCCTTTCCTAGTAATGGGGAAAATCTTTTAATTCTTCTGGCAAGATACACAAACATTTTCTTTAGCATTGACTGTTTGTCTTAAGTCATTCTGAGGACTYAAATCTCCTACCTGGTGGCTGCTGTGGCCAGAAGTACTGCTGCCAGTCCTGGAGCACAAATGTGAGCCGAATAGCCATGCTAACCGGAGGCAGYGGTGTTAATGGGCAGCCCTTCAAAATATCAGAGAATAAATGCAATGTAAAGACTAAATCCTCTCAAACACCCTARGGCTTAAACATAGATTACATGTAACACCAGTTTTATACTTGCAGATGCACTTACAATCTTGGTTTTGAAGATGTCCAGCAGCCCTGACAAGTGGGTGTACTGGCTCGGCACCTTGCGCAGATGAACCATCTCGAAGTCAGTCCGGACTCCCGGGCCCTGGCATTCCCCAACATACATCCGGCGCCACTTCTGATGGATTTGCACAAACAGTGGCACCTGGCTATAAAACATGAGCACTCCAGATTATTTAAGGTGTCAGGCTGTCTTGTAGTCTCTAAAACTAGGTAAGCATTTTAGCATAATTTCATATCCTTCATATTTTCTCTTAGAGGAACACACTTGAAAACACTCAATAGGAATGAAAGAAAAACACTGTTAATGTCATCATTAACCAGAATGACTAACAAATTGTCATGTCATAATCGCAGCCCTATCCATGACTTCAGTTACTTCATTTTCAGTCTAAATAATTTTTAAGGAAAATTTAGGAAGTTACTGCTAGGGAAGAAATCCTCTTGCAAAAATAATAGTTTACATACCAATTACTCCAACAATTTCTAGCAGCTTTTAAAAACCTTTAAGGTTTTAAAATAACAATAAAATAAACAACACATTGATTCAATCTTTATAGTTTCCATGGGAATTTTTTTTAATCCTTCTCTAACAATATCACAGTGCAAATACAAAAAAAACTCTGAATGTATTTTGCTAACAATTTAATACTTTTTCCTTCCAAATGCAGCATGCTAGAGTTTTACGTGGACACGTAAAAAGGTTTATGGTTTCACCTACCAGCCAGTGTTGCCCAAGGCAATGGAAATGGAACTCAGCAAAAGGTTACATTTGGATTCACTAACAACTGCATCGTTATTTGCAGCTGGAGCAATAACCACAAACTCACGTAAGCCATACCTTGAGAGAGAAAGAAAGAAAAAAAGCACATTTCTAGTCTCTGGCAAGCCAGCTGAAACACAGCTTTTAAAAATATTGTGACCTGGATAMCCCAATTGCCACCAACAGACTGTGGAATCTCTTAATTTCATGCAAGTACCTCTTTTTATAGAGAGGTCAAG
Source organism: Amblyornis subalaris (assembly GCA_018881555.1). NCBI lineage: Eukaryota > Metazoa > Chordata > Aves > Passeriformes > Ptilonorhynchidae > Amblyornis > Amblyornis subalaris. The sequence continues at coordinate 974,895 of JACAXG010000074.1, forward strand.
AACTGAGTGGGCATGGAGTGCTGCAGGTTCTGAAATCACAAACTACCTGAGCTTAACAGCATTCAAACACTGTAATGTTTGACTGRGAGGACTTCCAGGTCTAGCAGTCCTGAGGTTTTCTAGTTTGTATTCATAACGACTGAAACTGTTTATACATAAACCAATCTCTCTAGGATCAATGCTATTATGTGCTCAAGATTTGCAACTAAGAATAYAGTGGTTGTTTCTTAAGGTGGTGCAGCTTTCCTTTTTAAGAATGCATCTAAATATTACATATATAGAAGCTTGGTTAATTTATGAAATTGAGACAAATATTTGGTGAAAAAACCCTACAGATAGGCCCACTACAGTGGGCTTTTTTTGCACTCCTTTCTTGTGTCCAGTACAAAGAGTCCTTTTACTTGAGCTTTAACTTTTAATTGAAAAAACAAACATACAACTGATTGTGCCAGATTTTCCAACTGTTGTGCTTATTTGCACTAGAGATGAGAGGCAGCACACATACCATCTCACCAGACAGTGGGCTCGAGGAGGAAAGTCATTGTTCATGCACAGCAAGTCCTGCATCGGCAGAGGGAGGGCATCTGTGACAAAAATTGATACACAAGATCATCACATCCATCCAGCTCACAATTGGCTTATATTAGCAATGTGTGAATGCAAAGCATACTGAAAGCAGAAATGTCAGATCACACTCATCAGATCTCAGAAAATTCCACACAGAAGCAAATCAACACACTGTGGACTCCACATTCTGACACTGTCTTCTGTCATTATCCTTACAAGTATGTAAGGGAACTATTAGGTACCTTCTCCCAGCTCTTCTTTCCCATCTTTGTCACTGGGTTCTTGTACAAGATAATGATGAGTAACTGAGAATTTGAAGTCTGCAAAAGAAATTTCATCCGATTTCTCTTCCCATGTTCCTGTGGTGAATACACCCTGCATATAAAAAAAAATAAATTAATTTATCACATAAATTTAGGTTAACATTCACAAGCCTTTGAAAGTATATTGCCTACACGATCAATAATGTTTATTCATGTTCTTCTACTGCCTAATAGCTAAGCATGATTTAATTTCCAAAAGCAATTCTCAAAGATCTTCATTATAAAGGTAGCTGGATGCTAAAATCCATGTTGCCAATAATCATGTTCATTCCAAGGATCAAACATCTCCCTGAGAATTCTCTGGAATTATATGGCAATAAAGAGTTGCATCCTCTCACATGCAACTACACATCTTAAGCATATGCACCCTCAACTTTGCCCAGAGACAGAAGTTTYCCACCTGGCATTTTATCTATATCTAAACCATTCTGTGCAAATATTACCTCGATATTTACTTTCACCATAAAAATGATTATTTTTATCTATAACTTACAACACTTCTGTAAGGATAATTAATTTTTTAATAAAAATACAGCATGGGAATGTCTAAGGAAACTAGCATCATTGCTCCTACTAAAAYAAGTAACTTGGACAATCCTTTGATCTTAAAGGGTGTTAAGAAGAGAGGTCTGGTCTAGAAAAGAAGACATGTTGGAATACACAGACAGCTAAGGTACAGTTCATTAGGTAATGTAAGTTTTTATTCTAAATACTCTGTACCTGACTAGAATTAAAAGCAGTAAAATTTCTCTGGAAACACAGCAGCCATTCCATACAAACCAGCTGAATTTATCTGCATTRCTATGCAGAAGAGCTCAGCAATTTCCTCTGCATTTCATAGGACTGAGAAAACATCACAAAGGCCCTAATTAGACTCCGAAAATAATCTCTCCCATCTATGAAACATACTGAGTCACAAGTAGCACTGTGCAAACCTCAGCCATAAGTACATGAGGTGCGACAACTGCACAAAGCAGGGCAAAAAGATTCCTTAGGAATTTAGTGCAACTTCAAGCATGTTTCCAGAGTCAAACTGAGAATAAAAGGAATCACTAAGCCCTACATGAAGAACCAGCTTCGTCAAGGAAACAGCCTGTTTGGCAGATGACCCATCAATAAATTTACAGCAACTGTTTGTCAACTTGACACTTTTACAAGAGAAATTCCCTAATAAAAGTCACTATCTGCCCCACCTAAGAAAACAGCAATAGATGAAATACATGTGTGTATTACTGTAATACTAATTAGCAACTCAAATTCTACAGGAAAATTCAGAAGCAGTAACTGACCTTTTCTAGAGGTTTGCCTGAAGAAATCCCAATAAGTTTCCAGTCATTCAATACTTCTTCTATTTTTGAAATAAATCTATKAGGGAGGGGAAAATGCATTAATATTTGCTGAACACTAAACTTGTATTATACAAAATTCAGCTACCTAAAAGGAGGCAGTATGTTGTCTTACTATGGAATTCCTTAAAAACCGCGAAGAACAAACAAACAAAAAAACACCCACAACAARTATTACAATGAAGCCAGAACAATTGCTTCCTAATAAAATAGTCCTCCTATGCTTGCATTTCAGATCATACTTTTAGCAACTGCTATGAGCATCTTTTGACTGTTTTACAAATCTCACCTTTTTATTTTTCTGGTATTGCAGCATGTAACATTTGACTCCTGCTTCAYTGTTCACAGATAAATAAGCATTTGCGGCAAAATTATACACTAAATTCAGATTCAAAACGCAGCACTTAAAATCTGTCTCCTGTCATAAACATCATCACTGGAAAAAGCATTTAAAAAAATAATACACTCAGAACGCAAGACCATTCTTTACCTTAAATTTCCTTGTTCTGCTAACTTTTAAGGGCTTCAGCCACGAGATGGCTATTTTAACAATCAGACAGCTACTTAAAACCCACGTAAGCCTTCTGAACGTATATTCTAATCCCTTGCAAACAGATATTAAACCGGACCTTTCACTAAGTTCAGAAAGAGCTGGACTAGAGCCTCTTAACCCGCTCCTCAGCCGCGGCCTRAGCCTAACGCGAAACAGCTGGGAAGAGGCTCCGGGTGCTCCCGGCTGGAGGGACGGGCCGTGCCGCGGGGTCCCGCTGTCCCCGGCAGGASCGGCCGGGCCGGGCTCGGCGGAGCCCCCGCGTCACCCGCGGTGAGTGAGGGGCGCGGCAGCACCTACCTCTCCCACTCGGAGGCGGTGGTGAAGTCCGTGATCTCGAACACCTCCGACTCGGGCTGCGGGGAGAGAGCGGGAGAGGCGGTGAGCGGAGGGGGAGAGAGCGGGAGAGACGAGCTGGAAGAAAGCAGCAGGGAGAGAGCGGGAGTACCGGGGCAAACACTCACTTCGCTGTCTGCCGCCATCTTGCGCCGCTGGCGAGCCCCCCCCACTCCCAGCGGCGGAGGCTGCCGGGAAAGTGGCGAGGGCGGTGCCTCCTCACAGCCCCGAGCTCCCTTACAGTCCGGCGCTGCCGCACAGCGCGGCTCCCGCTTTCCCGTGCTGTCCTTCCCGCATCCCTCATTCCCGGCTAGCTGTAGCCCCTCACAAGGACGGCGCGGGCGCGGTCGCCTCACAGCGGCGCGAAGCTGAGGCGAGGGCTGCTCCCACAGACTCTCCGGCTCCAGACTCTCCGCTTCCTGCCGAGAAGGGCACACGGAGCCTGTTATGCTGGGCACCCTCAAATGTAGGAGTAACACAGCCCTTGTCACCCAGCCGGGGCTGAGGTGTCCCTGCTCCTGCCTAATCCAAAGCCTTCCCCCTCGCTTGTGTTACCGGAGGAACGGCGACGAATCCTTCTGACACCTAGCAAAGTAGCTCCCTTAAACACCCTTTTAACTCAGCTTGAGCCCCGCTATGCCTCTTTTATCTTGTCTTCCCGCTTAGCACAGTCTGCTACTTAATAAAGAAGASAAAATATCCTTAAAATTTGCCACTAGAAAGGAGATTAAAAATACTCATGAGAGCGTTGAGGTGAGGGGACTGAGTGCAAAGTTTAAATGATGTAGAAACATACATGGCACTAAAAGCATAAATGAAGGCAAACAGAAGATAGAAAYAGGGCTTGGTTTGTGTGCTGAGAGAACTGGCTTGCGATTAGAGCTTAAACTGCTGCAGCTGTTTAGCTCGGCTGTGTTTGCTTTTATAGGTCACTGYTACTCTTTGAATTAAACTCCTCCAATCCAAATTCCCCCGGGGGTGAGGGGGGGTTACCTGGGCAACATCGTGTAAACTCAACAGCCCTGTGGAGCTGGAGCTGCCTGCAGAAGATCCTGCCTCAGGAATGACTCCTGTGTGCTCCGCACTCAGGGAAACACACCGAAAATAAAAAAAAAAAAAAAGTGTAATTGCTGTTGAATTCCTTGCTGGCCAACAAAGGAAGGCAGCTATGATCTGAAAATGCTCTGCAACTTTCCTTTGAGTTGCTGTGCCTCTTTCATTCTTCACCACTGAAGCACCAGGTAAGATTTGTTTACGCCTGTTTACAGAACTTTCCTAGTTATTATTTTGAGAGGTTTTTTCGTGTATTCAAAAAAAAGGGGAGAGTTTGTAGAATTTCACCATCTGACTCTTAACAGACGAATATAATGGGATGAACGTTGTAATGGATTATCTGGTCTTTAGTGTAAGAATGAGACATCAGGAGTGCTGGCTTCTATAGCTACTTTTGCGCAGTTCATTGGATGACCTTGGTCACCAGCTATAGGTGACTCAAAGGTAGCTATAGGTCATTCCATTTTCCTCTGTTTCGTCTTCTGCAAACTAAGAATGACAGTACMATCTGATGCCTGGCTGCTACATAGGTATGAAATAACACACATTTCTCAGATGTTGTGTAGAATTGTTATAAAAAATAGTTTAATCCAGCAGAATGTAAGAGTGCCTTGGGAAGGCTGCTGTGTGCTTCCAAGTAATTATATTTTTTGCTGATAGAATCAGTAACAAAAGCCTGCTTCTTTCCCTGGCAGTATTTAGTGGTAAAATGATGCTGAATCCAACAAAAGCCACACAGGCCCTTCATTTCCATGGACCTCTGTAGTGACTTTGGAATGCAACAGACAGCTACATTCTTTGTTGCTTTCCATCATGCATGTGAGGAGAAGAACCAAGAGAAAATAAAACTTTATAAAGAAATTAGCAATGTTAGAGCTAATASGTGCCCTATTTTTCATAGTTGTACCTATGGATTTAATAAACATACACATAACTTTAAAAAAACTCATTCCTTTCTTTTAGCCTACCACGCAAATTAAGTTCTAAACCAGGTCTAATTTAGTAGCATGTATATGGTGGTTCAGCAATATTTTTGTGTGAGGGGAGAATGTATTGCAGCAAATTAAATTGAAGATGCAAATTCAAGAAGATGGAAGAGTTTTTGTGAAAGACAATTTTGTTAGATGGACATAATGTGTATTTCTTGCCTGGTTAAATAGGAGAACCCACTGTCACATCATATCAATTATCCAGTACAATCGAATGTTACATGTAATCCAAAAAGGAATAAGATATTTGTGCTGTGTAAAAAATTAGACCAAGTTCAATAATATTAGTAGGAATATATATATATATATATATATATATATATATATATATGTAAAAGATATAAATTGTCATGTGTCTTGATTAGCCAATAGGAAAAAAAATCCTTTTAGGCATATTGCTGCATAAATTTCCATTGTGGAATTTATAATATTCTGTTCTAGCACCATTACCCAATGTAATAATTTGACATTGTTATTCATAAATGTTTAAATGTATATTCATTCATGTACATTCAGACACATTATATATCTGACAATATCTTCTTTATTTCATGCACAATATCTTCTCTATTTTTCTACTACAAACTATTTATTAAACAGTAAAGACATTGGGAAACACTTTAATACATGAACTAATATTCATTATTATATTTTCTTTTATTCATTTCAATTCACTGTCCTTAAATTACATTCTTGTCACTTGAAAAACCGAAATTCGCTATGTTTTTCAGGGAGACTCCCAAATCCATCAAAACTATTAACGGGGATTAATTTCCTTATAATAATTRCAAAACTTCAAATCCTGTGACTTAACCCTCCCATGTTTCTTCTTTATGAGTCTGTACTTTGTGATTGTTCTGTGTTGTTTATGCCACTATCATCTTATGGTATTGTTAGTCTTGGAGTTTAATCTTGGAAAAGAGGGTTGATGTTTTTATAATCATGAAGCAGCTCACAGCACACTGACCACAGCCAGGAGCAGTGTTGACTGTAAGCAGGGTYAGTATTACCCACACACAGCTGCCTTGACCAGAAGGGTGACAGCCAGCTCCTTTCCCRCGATTATTAGTTGTGGGAAAGGTACATTACAATGTTCTAATTAAGTGTAAAGTCCTTTCAAATCATATTCAACATAGCACATGTAGAGGTTTTAACAGTAAAAACTGTCTGAGCTCTTTGGTTCTCTGCATTCACAGGAAGGGGTATTAGAAGCTAAATTATAGTACTTTTCATAATTTCAAGTACTTTTAAAATGTTTTTGTCTTACTTATGGCTCTTAAATAATGATATATAAATTAATGCTTTGTATATGTGAAATGGAAATCAATTAACAAAATATTCTTTTCAGGTTTCTGGACCTTAATACATTTAAGGACAGTATGTCTGATAACCAACAAAATAAGAGGAGAAGCAAAAAAGGTAGTCTAACCAAAGCTTATGTGTATAAAACATAAAATGTGGATCTGAAGCTGGAAAAGTACAATAACAATTGAAATCTGGCTATTTGTCAAAACTAAGCAACCATAACAAAATATGAAATCAAACTCAGATTACTTTCCACCTTTGTAAAGCCCTGAGATTGGTTTTGGTTTTCATATTTTTAAGTGCTCTACTTCTGTAGAGTTTCTATCAATATTTGTCTTCTATTTCTGTTCTACTGAGGAACTGTAATTAGAATTTTTTTTATGTTCTTTGCTTTCATAGTACCTTGAATTAATACTTACCAAATAAATAAAAAGAACTCAAAGTTATGCAATCACATTTCAATAAAGTATAAAAATTAGTCAAATAGAACTTGCTCTTGTTTATTTTCCTGATAGTTACTCCCTGTACTTCTTTATAATAATATCTTAATGCCCCAAAATAACTGCATTTTCAATGTGTTCATGATCAGTGAATTAAACTGCTTTTATGCAAATACTGATGTATTGTTGCAGGTTGTAGAAGTGTTGCTGCTTTTCAGGATGCAGAAAATATAATGGGAGAAATGCATCAGTCAGACAAAGCTCTAGGAAAAACCAGGTAAGTAGTATTAGTATTTAATTTGCACTTGGGTATACACAAATGAGGACAAAGAAGGTAGTAGTCTATGAGGAAGAAAAGTATTTCCTTAGTGCTAGACATTATATATAAGTCTGTATGTTGTGTAGTGCTTATCTCTTCCCAATGTCCACTACTGGCCTTTGCTGGAGGCAGGATGTTGCATTAGGTAAACAAATTATTTGGTACAATAAGAAAAAACATGGTATATGGTTTTACATCAGCATTTGACTTATTAAACCCAGACAATTACCTTGCATACAGCTTTAAGATTACCTTAGACTGTGCTTTTGTACCTCTTTTCAGTCACAGTATTTATCTTTTTCCATATTTTTCGTTCTTCAGAAAACAGGTGGCAGAAATCTGGGGCTTGTCCACACAGCCTCTGTTTTTTCAGGCAGGCCATAGCATATTTTCTAGGTAACAAAGGCCCATCTGGTCTTCAGAATTCTTTTGACACACTTTCCTGATGATTCATAAAAACTACATACTGGAAGCAATCAGTTTTTGTCAAGAAGGGGAAGGTGAACAATATGTTTTTCTGTTCCTATTGTTGCTTGTTTGTCATTGTTTGTTATTCCTTCTCACTTGTAATCAATCTCTGCATTGCAGTCAGGTGCTTCCAAGCAGGGTCACAACTTCCCAGATAAAGACAGTTTGGAATTCTGGGATCTTAAAAACTTCTTGTTCACATTACTCACCAGTCATATGATTATTTGAACCGGCTCCTTCCACTTATTTTTGCTCTGTATTTTGTTTTTTTGGTTTTGCCTTTTAGCCAAATAGCACCAACATCCAGAYCATGGCCAGACCAACAAGTGGCAAGTTTTCCAAGTAAAAATCCATTAGCATTACACAGGAGACATCGCACTTCTTTACCTTTCTTCCCCAAGAAAGAGCACATGGGATGTGGCTTTGACTTCAGCTTTCTACTACAGACCTCGGGCCCAGAATCTAACGTTTCAAAATCATTTATGGATTTAGATACTTTGTGGATAATAAAAGCACAAATACAACAAAGTAAGTTCTATTTTAAAAATCACAAATTTTATATAAAGGTATATATTGGTTATCATATCAGAGGGCAAAGCCTTAAAGTCCTTTTTCTTTCAACTTTAAAGTTGCCTTTATGTCTGTTTGACTTCTTCACATAGTCTTCAGCCATGTAAACCCTTTTCTTTAATTATATGTGTGTATTTGGAGAATGAAGGAGATAAAGAGATGCAATGACAAACTTCACCGTTCCTGTTACTCTGTGTGAGGAAGATGAGCCCAAAAATATGAAGTGTAATTCTCTGTACCTGGAGTGGGACCATGATGGCTTCTCTTTAATTTTCTTGCTCATACTAGCAATATTAATTAGCTACATGTTGTAGTTAGCAAACATCTACAATTGAGAAGTATTTCCTTAAATTGTTAGTGTCAAAATATTTTAAAATGATAACATTTTATAGTTTGCTGTAGAAAATGGAATTGTAAAGTTCAGTATCACAATTAAATTTCAACCTACAACTTTTTTCTGCACTGCAGGTTTATAGCATAGTCCTGCAACCACAGACAGATCCTTTATCCCCTGAACACTACAGTTTGAAATTAATTTATTAATTATATTATTTAAAATAAATCATTATTATAATATTTATAATATAAATAAGTTATTATTTTAATTAAATATAATTATATTAATTATTAATAATTAATGTATTAAGATCAAATTAACATTTCATTTGTTTTGATTTTTAAGGGTTAGATGTAACAGTGCTAAAAACCAGGAACAAGAGATCTGAGGTAAGAGGGAATTATGTATAAAACTGATCACGGGTAAAAGTATTATATCCTTTCAGAATCTTAAAAGTAGAAATACAGAAGTAGTATAGGTAGTTTGCTTAGTCTCAGGAGGGGTTTTTTTAAGATTGTGAAGTATTTTTACCYTTATTTTATACATATGTGTGTCAGCAAATCTTCAGTATATTAACAAATTGTCAGTAAGATGTTACATCAGGGATTTTTGGAGATAAAAGGTTCAAAGTTCAAAAAGATATCAAACCTTTTAAAATAGAAATATGTGACCTAATTAAAATATGTCCATTCTCTATATTAAACAAATTAGATATCTAGTTTTGCAAAAAAACCCAACACTTTTTCTTGAGTGGTAATTTAAAATTGAAGCTGAATTCTAAACCAGTCTTGTTATTAGATGATTGCTGAAATTTATTATGTTAGCAAATAAAAAATAATCTCTTAGGATTAAACACATTTGACATGATATTATGTGATAAGTGTAAATAGGATTCCAGACAAAACTTCTGTACTTGGAAACAAGCTCACAATTTATGTCTCAATGCTTCACACCACTTTAAATATACTGTATTTAGATAAAAGAGAATTTGGTCTTTATGTATATTAATTAATAACCTTTTGTACAAAAGACTCGACTTGTTGGATCAGCTGTAAACTTCAGTGAAGTCACCACAGAATACAACTGTTCACAGGAAAAACGTAAAATACAGAAGCAAGAGCAAGAGTTCTGACACAGRATTGTAAAAGGGGTTATAGAAAAAACATTTCGAATGGAGGGAAATATTTAAGAAAAATAATTTAGCTGACCTCAGTGTGATTTAATACAGCTTCATTTCATGTCTTGGGCTCTGGTAATTTCTAGAGGTGTATCATCTGGGATGAACTGAGCATTCATATTAATGCCRTGCAAGCCACACAAAGCCTTCAGAACTGTACATTTCAAACCAACACACATTGCTTTTCCTGGCATGTTCAAACCTCAGTTTGCCCTTGGAATGCAAACAAAAATTTCCTGCAGGTTGCAAACTGATGTTGAATATAGACATGAAAATGAGTACTTGGAGCAGATGACTGTGTGATTATTTCTATTGCATGCATTTGCATAGAAATATACATTTCCTATAAAATAAAAACCAGAAATACTATTTTCAGAAAATCATTCTCACTGTTCATCCGAATATTCAAAACAAAGTACTCACGTTCTCTGATCCGTACTCATTCAAGGGTACATGGTACCTGTCAACTAATGTGGTGGGAAAAGAAGGAAGAAGGGAGGAATAATAAAATACATTCCTGACCCAACAGACTTCTATGTCAGCTGAAGATGGCCTTTGGCTTTATCCTTTTAACTTCACTTGAACTTGAGTGCAGACTGTGCTGTCTTCCAGTGTACCTAAAACTCTGTGAGCTAAATCTGTGGCCATTTAACATGGTTTATGTATCTGTTTGTTTAGATTTGTAATAATGTATCTTAATATCTATAAATAATTTGTTAGATTTGTTTTCTCCAGGGATGCAATAGCATTCTGTTATAATAGTCTAGTTTTCCTTTTAAAAAATTGCTTACATGAACTCTAGTTCCATTGGGAATATAATTAGTGGTGTCAGCACACATTGGAGGGTAACATAAAAAGACTTTTAATATCAGCATAAGAGTGGTGCTCTCATTCAGGGAGAGTGCACAGCAAGAAACTCTGGCACATGAAGCCACTGACCATCCTTTGAATTCCTGCAGCAAACATGTGAAGTGCCATAAGACACAGATAATAACTGACAAGATGATTTGTACATGGGGACAAAGCTCACTATTTTTAAATCATGGAGAATGACTTATGACTTAAAGCAGAATATCCCACTTTATGTACCATGAAATACTTTGAMATATTTCTGGATGTGAGAAAATTAGTGTAATTAATGTGAGGAAAAAAATGTATTTTCTCATGAGTCTGATATTATACTTCGTATTAGGTTTAATATAGGAATATATAAAAGAATAATCCTTTTCTGAGTCTTTTTCTCTTAGTCTACTTGGTTCTTAGTGATTAGATTTTACCTGTATCAGTGGTGTAGCACATTATTAATGACTTTTTATGGAAATTACAGTTTCATTTGCCACCACTGACATGTCAGCCTGTACGAACAATTCATCTCGCTCCTCTAGAGGATGATATTGTCAATGAAAGCAGCAACATCAGAAATATTTTAAATATAATGAACTCTATTCCTCAGTCTACAAAACCAGTTACTAAATTTTGTCAGTATCAGTTGGACAACCTATTAAAAAGGCACAGTGGAAAGTCATCAGAATTGATTGTGGCTACAATTTATGATAAGTTCATTCCAGTGAAAGACCTGTACTACTTCAGCACAAGTAACTGTTATAAGTACCCCAACAACAAGAAAAGAGAAATCCAAAGCAATTTAAAATGGAGGGAAGCTGATATCCACACTGAAAAGGATGGGCAGGTGAAGCTCCGGTATTCAGTGGTTTGTAAGAACTTTGATCTTATGACCCAAGCCAGGTTCTGTGATGAGAGTCATCCCTGCTTGAGCTCAAGTAATACTCTGGTGAACTGTGGCATATTTACAGCTCAGACAACATTTACTGTGTCAAGCAACAACGATGACTCAAGAGCTGGCAATAAGCAAAATGGAGCAGAGAATTGCTGTAGCACTGGTCTGGAAGAAGGAAATACTACAGAGATGATACTGGATTACAGACCAGATGAAGATGCTGAGAGTGCCAACTTTGTGCTTTGCAATCATGATTTAGATTCTTCCTGTAAAAATGAAGTGAGAGAGGCCTACCAAGCCTTAGAAGATACTTCTGTAGTTGCAGTAATTCCCAGAGTAGCAGTTCAAGATCCTTCTGGAAAACAGACAGAAAATCATGGCTGTCTCTCTGAATCTGAAATAGAAAAAGAAGCACTGTCAAAAGTAACTTCAGAAGACCTAAGTGAGCTTGTACCTGTTGTTCATGTTACACTCTCTGAACAAGAGTCAGCCAGGGAACCCACCACAAAAAAGGGTGATGTCTGTACCTTGCCTCCTCATGTTACTCGGAGCTTCAATGTTCTTGCTCACAAGGAAAATGACAAAAATAAAATAAAGATGAATAGAAATAAATATTCATCAAAATCTAAAATTAATAACAAGATAAAGACACCTGAAGACTTCATTACTTCTGATGAGGTTGCCACAAAATATAATGCCAAGAGTCAGATTTTTCCATCTTTGGAACTGACAAAAGTGAAATCTGAGACTTCCCTGAAGCGTCAGAAAAAAAACCCTCAAGGAGACAAAGGCCACGTTGCTCAGAGTGCTCAGAAACTTAAAAAGCAAAGTTGCTCCTGCAATTGCAAAAATTCAGCTATCTTAAAGAAACATGGTACTCCACTTTCTCTGCCACATGCACCCTCTGCTTCAGATTTTGTAGACCTGAAATACGCCGACATGTTCAAGAAAATAAATTCAAATGACCAAGGCCCAGGTATTTATGAAATGTTTGGAACTCCCGTCTACTCCCGCATGCGAGATCTTGATCAACACGAGAGCAGGTTTTATAAAGGTGTTTGTTCTGCTCCATCAGGGAGATGCACCTGCAAATCTACCTGCAGAAAAGAGAGAGAGAGCAGCCGAGTCAGAAACACTCAAAAGAAAACACATTCCAAGCCAAAGAAGACCAAACCTGGCACTAAACAAAAGCAGAAAGGTTTTGACACAAAGGACAGAAGGACCAAGCTGAGTGAGAGCAACACAGAGCAAGATAAYGTAACAACTTCTGATTTGGATTTTCAAACAAACACCTTGAGTAGCCCATTATTGTTTCACAGAGACACAGATCATCAGCTTACGTTTTCAGAAGAGCTTTCACAGTCAACTAAGCACAATATTTTTTCAAATTCAAATCTATCAACTATTAAAGAAGTTTCTTGGGAGCAGTCGTCAGACAGCTGGGATATGTCCAACCATCAGAGAGCTGCTTCCTGTAGCCAGGATCTTCCTCAGTTCAGTGATAAAGACTACAGAGAATGTGTTGCCCCAAGAAGCAGTCTGCTGACAACAGAGAAGAACATCTATGTGCCCCAGTGCAGGGGGAATATGGATGGTGGCAAAGGCCTGGAATCAGACCAGACCTCCTTCAAGTCTGTCAATAAATGTGAATTGCCCTTTTCAGATAGACTGGAATGTCAATCCCCTACAAAAATATTAGATCACAGTTGGGCAAACACACCTCAAAACGGTGGTTTGGCAAATGAATTGACTCAGCCTTCAGTGGTTCAGACAAAATATGCTAAAAGCCCGAGTTTCCAGACAAGTCAAAACATTTTTTCCTGGTCAGATACTAAGGATGTGACTGATGAGTTGCTTTGTTGTCTGGCCAAAGAATTGCTAATGCTTGAGGAAAAAGATATGAACTCTTCAGGAACAAAAAATACATGTTCTAAAATGCAAAACACACATAGCGAAGAAGAGGAGAATATGATGAATGGAGATGGAGCAATAATAAATAGTGCTCTAGAGAAGGTAAAAGTAATTTCTTCTTGTAACTTGCTAACTCCTTTGAGTGATGCTACACACAAGTTTGGATGAAAGGTGGGTAATATGTTTTTATTAAAGAGACTTATCAGGTCTCTTTTCCTTGGGCCACCTGCCCACTGATTCTTCAAGTGCTCAGTTGAAGATACCCRTGTTAGAGGCTGCATGTCAGGACAGAAGCCACAAGGTACTAAGGCATGACAGGAGTAGCTGTCTAAGCTGATATGATGGGTCAAGATAAATTGAGAAATTGTAGTGAATAGAGAGAATAAAGCTCTTTAGTTGAAGAGCTTGTATGAAAAGGTTTGGGGCAAGGCAAAAGCTGGAGATCTTGACAGCTAAGGAATATGAAAAGACACAACAAATAGTTCTTGTATGTCTAAAAGTGCAATTACCTTGAATCTCTGAGTGCAACCAGATACTTTTGTAGATATGAACTACAAATATTGGCTTATCAGACAGACTTAAGCCTGTTTAATTAATGTTTAATCAAAACTTCAGATTCAGATTCTGTGGCTCAGATTCTGGCCCCCAAGTCAATTAAGTGTCTTCACCTATTAAGGGTTTATCCACCAGTACTGCTTTTCCTTGGCCCTGTTAGCTCTTTRTCTATGTAAATTACAAATTTATAAGGCAATTTCTTTCACTACATATTGATACACTCCCTTATACTTCTGCAGACATAGGTTCCAATTATACCTCCATTTTTGCTTCTCCTAGGGAGATCCATGGCTAGATGGAATGATTATTGCCAACTTTCTGAAGCAGTCTCTTCTTCCTGTGAAGAGACTATGTCCCTATGAGTTTTATCAGACTCRTGCTACATAATGTCACTTAGAGCATGGTGATAGTCACATTCACCCTTCAGCTTAGCAAACTGTACATACAAGACCAAAAAAAGAGTATATCCTACTCTTTCAAGTGTTCCTTGTCTTCTGTCAATGGAAAAAGGTGTCGTGCTGTAATCTTCTGGTTATGCATTGTTGTGATGTATACTTGAAAATATTTATACAGTCTTTCCTACTGTAGCAGTCGTGTCAGTGACCAGGGAATGTATATATATTAAAGTCTATAAGGCAGAGTCATGCCAGGAGAAATTAGTCCTTATAAAACACGTAAGGACAATATGAAGCCTTTCTTTTCCTCTCTGCTTTCTCCTCACACTGACCATCATCTTTCAAGCAGAGTTACAGTAAAGCCTTTCTGGCTTCAAATGAAGAAAGTGGCCTTCTAAGCATTGATGAATCTACTAAATTACCAGGAAGCAGTTTAACTAACAAAGATCCTGTCATGTGGACAAGAGGAGAAGTCCTTGGAAAAGGAGCCTATGGCACTGTAAGTTAATATTTGAATATGTTAAGAGATGTGCTGGTTGTTGTTGATTTACACCTTATCTCAAAAACGGCTGTTGGCCTATTCAACAAACGACTTACATATTTTGGATTATACAATGAGACATGAAAGATGCTATTTAAAGTAAATACTCAGATTTATCTCACGTCTTGTTTTAATAAGTGCTATTTTCATYGTAGGTGTACTGTGGTCTGACAAGCCAGGGACAACTAATTGCTGTAAAACAGGTTGTTTTGGACACATCAGATCAATTCACTACAGAGAAAGAATATCAGAAGTTTCATGAGGAAGTTGATCTTCTGAAGACATTGAAGCACGTCAATATTGTAACTTATTTAGGAACTTGTCTGGAAGACAACATTTTAAGCATTTTCATGGAGTTTGTTCCTGGTGGCTCCATTTCCAGTATTATTCATCGCTTTGGTCCATTGCCAGAAGTTGTCCTTTGTAAATACACCAAGCAAATTCTACRAGGGGTTGCATATTTACATGACAACCGTGTGGTACATAGAGACATCAAAGGCAATAACGTGATGCTCATGCCCAACGGGGTCATAAAGCTGATTGACTTTGGCTGTGCCAGGCGCCTGGCCTGGGCGAGCCTCAGCGGCACCCGCAGCGAGCTGCTCAGGTCCGTGCATGGCACTCCCTACTGGATGGCTCCAGAGGTTATAAATGAGTCTGGATATGGGAGGAAATCAGACATCTGGAGCGTTGGCTGCACCGTGTTTGAGATGGCAACAGGCAAACCACCCCTGGCATCCATGGACAGGGTCGCAGCCATGTTCTACATCGGGGCCCACCGGGGGCTGATGCCCGCCCTCCCCGATCGGTTCTCCGGCGCTGCGGTGGAGTTTGTGCACGCCTGCTTAACCAGGTATGGAGACTTTGAACTGGAAAATGAAAGGAAAAAAGCAGGTAGTTTGTATTGTAGAGATTGTTGGTGGCAGCTTAAGTTACYTCTTACACGGTACATATGACTTTATTGTAAATGCATGGGCTTTTCAGCACTGCAGGAATAGTTCATATAAAAGAGCTCTCTATAATGGTATAAAAAAGCCCTCACAGATTCTCTTTTCGTGGGCCTTAYACTCATAATTTACCTTCACTGTAATTTTCATGCAGAAACATGGCACTGTTGAATTTTAGACAAAAGGTTTGATAAATTTCTTTGATGTGCTTTGCTGTTCCAGTATTGTTTGAGTTTGGCGTATGTCAGGCAAGTTGTTTTGAGGACAATGTTCTAAATGGAAGCACTTTCACTTAATTCTTATCTTCTGCAGTGGAAAAATCTATTATCACTGCCAGTCCAGGAAATACTTACTTGTTTGAAACATAATACTTATTAGAAACATAACATTCTCTAGATAAAACCCCCAAACCACTAGCATTCACCCACTGTAAGAATTATTTTTGTGGTGTTTGTTTTGTTTTAAATATCAGCTGTGTCTCAGATGTTTAAATGGACTATCAGTTTCAAGTCCTAAGTTCCTGACTTCTGTGGGTAGTTTTTATAAAATGAAGGGCAATCATTTACATATCTCTAAAGACCAGATTTGAGCACTTGAGAGAAGCATGTTATTTGGTGGGCTTGGAGGCAGGAAACCTGATTTCTAATCCCTGCACTAGAATTGTTATGGTATGGCTCTGGTYCCTGTGGACTACGTAACAGTAAGAGAAGTTGTGGACTGTATATAGCAACATCATATACASTTTGATTCAGAGAGAACAGTGTTTAAGAGGGAAATGGGAGTGTTAGGTAGAAGGAAACAGACAGCATTTAATCTATAAATTCCAACAGTCTTTTCCTGTGAAGCCTCCCTTCCTTTCTACCAGCTTTATAAAAAATTAAAAATGAGTAGTGACTGGAGAAATAATAAAAAAAAGGCTAATTTTGCAAGATTTTATGATTACATCACAGGCATACATATTCATTTTATGTACTGATTTGTGAAACTTTCACTGCAGAGATCAACAYGAACGGCCTTCTGCTCTGCAGTTGCTGGACCATCCCTTCATAAAAGCAAGACAGTGAATTTTTCAAAACTCTTGCCAAATGAGTACACATTTTCCAAGTAAAAGATTTTTACTTGTGAAAAAAAGACCAGAAGGAACTGGACTTTAAAGTGACAGCAGAAATACTGGAGAGCAGCTGTGTATGAGGAGTCTGTTATTAGGCAGCAACGTGATTAAAGAGACCCTTTTTTGCAATGCCTGTGCTCACTAGAGTGGGCACTCCTGCACTGAGAACACGAGGCCACCTTGGATTGTATTTGGAAAGACCTAAAGGGGAAAAAAATAACCATCACCGGCGTGCAACAGGCCAGGTAAGCTGGAATGTCTGTAAAAACCTATGGAACCACCACTTGAGTGAGCACTGTGGATGTAATTAGATGACGTGTAACAGTCCCCCTCTGCACTGCAAAAGTAATTGTTACAATTAGTAGAACTAGCTACCACTAACTGCACAAAATTAAGTAGAATTTAAAAAGCATTTTTTTGTATTAATAAAACAAAGCCAAAAAAAGCAGGTATTAGTATTTAGAATGTGCTTTTTCTGATTAGGCTTCTTCCTATCAAAATGGGGTAAACCTTTAGCCTTTGTGAGCACCCAGGCTCCACGAAGAGAGGCAGTAAAACTTAGCCCTACAACTGTTCAGAGCTGAGCTCTCAAGAATTCAAGACACTCCTGTGAAAATAAAGTGCTTTACAAAAGAGGAAGAAGTAAGTTCTAAGTTTTATATAAAACCAACTTTCCTCAGAGTGCTAAACATTTTTAGTTACTTAAACAGCTTTCAAACTTTATTTTATTCCATTAGCCTGACTTCAGAGAGTTAAGTGTAAAGTTTATAAAAGCAAAGAGAAATCAGTACTTCTAGCAAAATTCTTTATTAATAGTTTCTGTAGGTATAATGTCACATAACAATGACAGAACATTATGCCGGTATAAGAGAAATCCTAACATCACAGTAATCTTCAAAATTCAAGCAGTTAACAGTCCCTTTTTGAGCAATACTGGTTGGTGCTCATGCCAGAAATCCATGCCAACATCATGTTAAAGTATCTTCGCGTTAAAGTACCTTGCAGAATAAAGGTAGGAGCCCTGGCATGTGAAATCAAGTGGGATGTACGTAATTCCATGATGTGTACTAATTCTTCTCAGATTAAGGTACTGTCTCCAACAAAGCTGCAAAGTAAATATGAGGGTTTATTTAGCATGAAATGAAACTGATATGACAGTCGTAAGCAGGGAAAGAATGGGAATGCTCTAGAATATATAGTTAATTTAAAAAATGACAGCATTACTAAACACTCTTCTTATGCACATCTTATAAGCAAAACTAACATCTCATGAGAGTTCTCCAATATTAAGGTTACCAGTTATTTGCAATTTGTCATGTTTAACCCAGCTAATTACACTAAAAGGAGTCGTTAGCATAGAGGTTTGTAAAACCTGAACCTGAGTTTTTAATCAAAATGTGAAAACACATTTTYGCTTAACCAGACTTCAAGAATGAGGTGGTACTTTAAGGCCAGCACTTGCAACAAAGGTATTTCAGCTCAATCACAGATGTGCCTGCACCCCAGCCCAGGGCACAGCACAGCTAAACCAAGCACTGTGTTGGTTTGGGGAGCTTTGGGTCACTCGGCTGAGCCAGTCTAGTGGAACATTCCAGAAACAAGTCTAACTTTGCGTATTTCTTACTTGAGGAGATCATAGATTTTCACATCAAAATCCAGATGCCTAATTACAGGTATCCAATGGAATAAAGGGAAAGGGTGTGAAATCCTGAAACCCACATTTTTCATGAGACTCTTGAGTGACTCAGGGAGGAAGGTCACACTTCATTATTTATAGCATTGGAGCAGGGCAAGCCTTACTGGTTTAAAGACAGCCTTCATTCCTGAAACCAGCAAGAACCCAGTACAGTGCATGCAGGCTGCCAAGCAGTTGCAGTGACTCCAAGTTTCCTCAAGATTTGGAGCTTAAATCTGAGAATCTGAAAGTACACTGTCTTGTATGATTGTAGGGGAACACAGGATTTCTTTCACATGGTAATGTGAGCTATTGCTTACATCTCCGAAGGGAGGGGCCATAGACAGGCCAACCCAGCTATCTCACACTGATCTTGCAACTACCAACAGCAATAGGATGCAAAAATTTGCATCTAAAAATACATGCATCTACCTCTCTTTCCAAGGAAGCAGACACAGCAGCCAGAAAACCCCCAGTCTCTTGAGATCATTCGGGTTCAAAATTAGTGCTTTTTCACAAAGCTCAGCAGGAACTGATGCCATTTCTACACCCCTCTTATCAAACCTCTGGCTCTTGCACATTAGCAAAAGAACAAGGGTTCTCCCAAGGAAGGGCCTTCAGGATGCACAGCCCAGTGCCTTTTCTCCCCTGCTTTTCCCTCCCCACAGGGTCCTGCACAGGGAACAGCCTCAGAAATTTTACAGGTGTTGTCAAAGACCACAATCTCTGAAATATGGCAACACAAATGTTGSCATTTTAAGTGCAGGAATAGAGGGGAATCAAACCCAAGTGAAAAAYTGCAAGCTTTAAGATTAAAAGTTGGGTTTGAGTTTGCTAGATCCATTTCAGAAGCCAGAGACAGTCATTCCCATTAGCAATGGGAGAGAACACTCCTGGCACTATCTTCTTTTTAAGGTATAAGGAGTTTAGCATTTCAGAGAAGAAGAAATTAACTGACTAGCTCAGTCTGGCATACCTTCCAAGACTCAAGATGTTTATTTTTAGAACTGATTATGGTTATGTGCATTTACATCCAAATTAAAGAAAGCAAACAAAGTATTTGTCCAATCCCCTTCCCTGCCAAACAAGGATTGGAAACCCTTCTGCCTAAGGTCTTAGAAAGATGCTTGTTGTACTACTGTTACCCACTCTCTCACTGCTAAAAAGGAAAATAATTATAAACCTCCCCCCACCACAGCTGGCCAGGCACTCCACACTATTACTACAGTGCACAGGCTCTTACCCCAGGGTAGAGGGAAGGAGCAGCTTAAGACAGCAGAGAATTTCTAGAATTTGCTTCTCAGGTACCAAATACCTGATCACCACAATGTAATGGAAGCAAAGGAAACAAAGGAGAACGTCCCAGCATTCCATTATTTGAGCGATTTGATGAAAACTAGCAATGTTTTGCCAATAACTGAAAGGGGATCTTTGTGTTTACAAATGAAATTGGAAAAATTAAACATAGGAAAATGGGATCATTTCTGCACAATAGAGGTGAGGTAGGGAATTTTATTGAAAATACTTTTTTTTTTACAAGTTCTTAGAAATAAACTTTTTTCTAATCTCACACAAACAGCTGTACCTCAAAAATTCAACTAAGCTATTATGAAACATTTATATTTACAGTTAGCCAAAAGAATATACAGAACTGCCATATTATGCAAATAGCCAAGTACCAGCTCACAGTGAGATACATCACCCCAGCATTCCCACCATCAGAAACAGATTCAGATTCAACATACGAAGGAATCTCACTATTCTACAAACCTCRTATCTCACAAAAAGGAAAGATTTTTAATAGTGTTGTAGCAAGGTCTCCACTACAGCATCATTTTACAAATTACATAATTCATGTACTCAACTTTATAACAAAAAATCTGTAATAAGTGATGAACAAAGTAATTGTGTTGACTATGAGCCTTTTATTGCATTTATTCAGTCATTCGCGTGTGAGGCCGATGCCAATCCCATCAGTTTTCATTCATTTCCAACACCTCRGCCAGGCTGCAATTCACACCATTCACTAATTTACAGTGAGTTTCAGTCAGGAAAAACTAGTGGCACCTGATTGCATCCCCTCTCCCTCCCTCTCAGTCCTAGGATCACCACATGGAATTCAGTTTCAGACACAAAGACACATACAGTTTCACCTATTTACAATTACATTGAAACCCAAACCCCGTGAGTTTTATGGACATCCTTTACAGAGAAACCAAAAACCACTGTTTGGATCTCAATGTAGCGTAGCAACATTTTGTTCACCRTATTTCACAATTTCCCAGAATCAAAAAAGGAAATAATTCATTTGAAACAGCACCATAGGAGGAAGGCCTATGCTCTTTCCCAATGTATATTAGACAGGCACTAGTTACCATCCAGACATTTTAACTCCAGGTTGTGACAGCAACTGCTATATTTACAGTACAATATATTGCTTATCCAGAGTGGCTGTATAAGATGCATTTCCTGGCACAATTATTTAAACAGACTCAAAAAGAAAGTACTGTAGTGCTTCAAAGACAAATTAAGACAGTTTCCTGCTATTTCATCTGTCTGCCCAGGCTCTAGTTTAGGACAGTATTTAACAGATTACATTGGTTACAAATCAGACCCAAGAGTAGCACTGAGATGGAAAAGAAACAGACTATAAAAGGATAGAAAATATTCAACAATGCAGAAGTTTGTAACAAGAAGTTACATTCTCAATGTAGAAAAATAACCAAGTCAGTAGGGATAAGACAGCTTTGGATTTTGTACATGGGCCTTGACTTAAGCTAAGATATAGCAGAAAATGCAATCAGGTTTCCATTTAAATATTCCTTAAGTGTAAAAAAAGTATTCATAGTTTAAATAAAACTTATTCAAGTAATTACAAGCGTTTGCATTACTGGAAACAGAGTATTACATAGTAATTGATATACCTGTAGTTACATCATACAGCAACTACCAACCAGGCTGATACTGAACAGTTTTCTCATTTAAAGCACAGGTGAGTAAATAACTGGAAGGGCAAAGCTGCAGATGTTCATC